>CM076577.1:867307101-867907101 GCA_034641835.2 Pinus albicaulis | reverse complement strand
CAATAAGTTACTACACTTGAAATTTTAGTAAATCTATAGGGTGATAATTCAAAAATAGGGTTGCAAATGTCTTTTTCTTGTTTTTCATCTAAAACTATTTACCATTGTGGTTGACATCATCATCTTGAATTTGATTGATTGTTTTAAAGTTGGTTTCCATAGTGAGATTGTGTTTGTGTTGAGGTTCATTTTTTAGCTCAAGAATTTCCCTAATCATAGTTATAGTTATGGAGTTTAAAAATTCCATAGAAGGACCTCCTCCATATTTCAAGTTTAATTCACCATTATGAACTATATACAATCAAGGATATTGCACTAGATTAATTCATCACAAAAATCTTATAAAATATGGAAATATGAAAAATACAAAGAAATAGGTTCACTCTATAAAGTTACATGGGATCTGTTGCATGTACATGTACCACAAAATATTAACCCCCTTTGTTATCCTCTTTATCTTCTAATTAAAAGACACTCTACTCAACTATGTAACAAATAGAGTGGCATATAATGGAACCCTCTCTCATCCTAGTAGCCCAACATATAATGTTTCTTGATATCCATCTTGAAGGTTTTTACCTCTTTAACCCTAAAGTAGAGTTATGGTTTCAAACTTGTAGAATCTTATTGAAATTCCTAATGTGGATAGTCCAATATGTTTGCGTAATAGGGGATGACACGTCATACTCTCATACCGTGGTCATCAACACTATATGTCAAATTATGAGAGGTGTAAGTTTTGCATATGAACTCTAATTGATGCAATGTTAGCATCATTGGATGTATCTCTTAGTATAGACCAATATAGTGTGGTATTAACTAAATATAACAAAATTTTGATCCAGAATATGTCAATGATGCCTAAAAATGGCCCCAAAAGGCTTCAAACCCCAATTTTCCATATTGGCATCTTCTATTAAAATAACCTTGGAAGTTGTTTCCTTTAACTTTTTCCACTTTGAAAGCATTGAGTTAGATGATAAATAATATAATTGTCCAATTTGTACAACACTTCCCCATTTCAGTAGGTGTTTGGAACCTAAAGATTTTACTACATAAA
Source organism: Pinus albicaulis (assembly GCA_034641835.2). Taxonomy (NCBI): domain Eukaryota; kingdom Viridiplantae; phylum Streptophyta; class Pinopsida; order Pinales; family Pinaceae; genus Pinus; species Pinus albicaulis. The sequence continues at coordinate 867,906,041 of CM076577.1, read as the reverse complement.
GTGAGGAAAATTTTCCCATACCTTCTCGTAGAATTTTTCTTTGCATGTAGGTTTTCCTTTCAACCCAATATACCAAACGAAATGGTGCAGATATATTTTAGTTATAGACCTATTTTGTAAAATTATGTCCTCTACCAGCACTTCCTAAGCATATAGTGAAAAATCTTCTATGGAATGTACGAGCCACCCCTCGTCCTAATCCAACATGGAAGGCTCATAGATTTTGAGATTCTCCATATTAAATGCTAATTAAGTCCAAATTTGTGGGGATAGACTAAGTTTGCAATGGTTATCTCCCTAATTTAAAATATATTGAAAAGGTCATACCATAGAGCCTTGAGATTCTTAGCAAAAAAATAGAGTATTTCCTTGCTTATTTGTAAAGAAACTCTATCCAACTCTAAATGAATTTTATATTGCGTATTGATCATGTCTATCTTTATAAATTCCCTATTAATTATTTATTGTCTCATATGCTTCTAAATATATCTACCTAATATCCTCAAAAAATTCTTTTTCTCTCAATTCATCTCTTGTGAGTTTATCCTTCACTCCTCCTTATTGTCCATATACAACATCCAAGGGTGAAGGAAAAAATATCGAATGCAAGTTTCAAAAGGTGACTTAGCATAGAAATACGGTATTCTCTGTGATAAGAGTCTTTTATATACATCATATTCTTATGGAAGGTCTTTCATTGCTTATGATTGTAACCCTTTAAATATTGTATCAAAGTCTTGTTGACTAATTGTGTCTTCCCATTTATTTGTGGATGGGATTTTTTAGATCTCATTAACTTATTGCACATATTATCTTATAATGTATTTCAAAATGCACTAAGAAATCTTGTGTCCTTATCTAAAATGATGCTCGTTGGTATACCAAATTGCACCTAGACTTATTCACAAAACATGTTTTCTACTCGTTTTCCTTTGATGATATTTTTGCAAGGACTGAGAATGAAAATCCTATTGAATCTACCAAATACCACAAATATATAGTCATTTCCCTTCCTAGCTTTTGGCACACCTCTCACAAAATCCATGGAAATGATTTCCCAAGGTCTAGTGGGAATAGATAAGGGATGATATAAAACTTGCTTCCTATTACTAGGCTTTGAAATTCAAAATGGTAAGTATCCTCTAATGTACCGTGCTACATATTATTTTATATGGAATAATATACATAAGATTGTAAGTTGGAAATTTTCTTCCCGAGACCAAAATGGCTTGCAACCTTGGAGGTCTGATCCTCTCTAATAAACTAAAATCACTCACATTTAAGAACAAAAATATTTTTAATCCCATAGAATAACCCATTCTCCAGATGATAGTAAGATTTTTTGTCACTATCTTGTACATTACTCTATCAATGTAGTTGTTAAAAAACCTCCTTGAAGTCCTCATATTCTATGTATATCTCTCTATATGCATGATGGGTGAAAGGTTCCATGCACATAATAGTTCGAAAAGATATAATTTTTTATGTTGGTGGCCTTGAAAGAATGTATTCCAACTTGTTTTTCCTACTCTTCTTATACTTGATGGCTAGATGAAGCTATTGTGAAAATATTGTCCACTTGTGATGTCTCGCATGTTGTAGCTTAATCTAGGCTCGTTAGTATTGTAGTGAATTGAAATATGTGTCGATAATGGTTTGTGCCCCTTTAGATAGTGTTTCCACTTCTTAATAGCCTATATTAATTCATATAGATCTTTTTCATAGGTGGGGTATCTGAAAACCGCCCCATGAAATATTTCACAACGACAGCATAAAGAGATTCCTCCTTGGATTAAACCGCTCACATGAAATTCCCACTTGCATCTATCTTTATTTTCGAAGTCTTTTGGAAGACTGATAAGGTAAGAACTATTTATTGAATGATTTTTATTTTTAGCTCATTATAAACATTTTTCCGATTATTCTTCCATTAGAAACTCTCTCTATTTTTTTTTATTGCATGGCATGGTGTGACTACTACTGAAAATGAAGTTGTGAAATTACATAGGTACTTTTCTTCCCCATCAACTCTCCTAATTTTAGAGATATTTGTAGGAACCATGGACTTCATCATGGATTATGCCTTTTCAAGATCTATATTGAGCTCCTCTCCACCAAAAACATACCACAAATACACCAAAGACAACTAGGAAAAATCACATTTCTTGATGTTAGCCAATAGTTGGTGGTTCTTCAAAGTATTTAGAACTTACACAAGATGATATATTTTCCTCTCAAGTAGCACTACAAAGCAATATATCATGCATGTATAATATACTAAATGAACTTAATTATGGAAATAATACATAATTAATTGTTCTCATAAAAGTAGCTATTGCATTACATAAACCAAATGGAATGACCAACAATTTGTACAAACCTTTCCTTATTTTGAGGTAGTCTTCCACATGTATTATTTTTTCATGCATACCTAACGGAATGGAGGATGAACCTTTTTGACCAATATATTATCATATTCGTTCATAAAGGGGTTTCCAAAATTGTGAAAAATAGATCCAATATGTTGTAGTTATTGGGGATAGGAAATGTGCGGTGGGGAATTTATAGGTATTAAGGGTTATTAAAAGGCTATTTCGTATAAAGGTTATTTATTAAAAATAAGGGGCTATTTTTATTTGAAATATGCATTGGGAGGGGTGTTCAAAAAAATGATTTTACAATGTTTTTATCGACATTTCGTGAGATTAGAGGTATTCTTTGATATCTCATGAACATAGACACTAACATAGATTCATTGTATGAAGACCTTATGCCTAGTGGTAACCTGATTTGAGGTCTAACTTCCTGAAGTATTTTTCATGCTACAATTGATGCAACAAAATTTTGACCTTCGAAAGAGGGTATCGATTATTAAGCATAAATTTGTTTAATTTTTTGTAATTGATGCACAATTTCCAAGTCCCACCTTTCTTTTTTACAAATATGATGGGTGACCCATAATGTGTGGTGCTTGGATGAATCACACCATAATCAAACATATATTGTAACTGCTTACTTACTTTATTATTTTCCAAAATAATTTATATATACATCGTAATATTTAACAAGGAAGAGTGGAAATAATTGTATTTCATGATCCACTTACCTCATGGGTCATATCCCTTTATGCTCTTGCAAAAGTCTTTTGTATTCCCATAACAACTCCTCCAACTAATTTTTCTTCTCGTTAGTACACCCTTTCAGGAATTCTTTTACTCTTATTAATTCATCGTTTGATTAATCATCTCTTAATACAAGAAAAAAACATCTCATTATGGAACTAATCAAATTATTGGCTTAGTTAGCACTAACAAGTGATATATTCAAATTTCATTTCTATTTAAATGCTACACGAATAGAAAAATTTACTATGCTCATACTTTAGTGAAACGGGGTTGATTTTGATGAAACTACAATAAACCTTATGTATACCACCTATTCCTCTAAGTATGGAACATTGGTTCACAATTGGGGCATTTGTAAAAAGTAACTCATCACTCACTTAACTTTATATCACATGGTATTTCCAATTGAGCGACCCTCAAGGGGCTAGATCTTGAAATTTCCTTTGTGTTCACTTATGACATAGAGTTCCCATTATTGATTAGGGGGTATTTATTAGCTCTCTACATGAAGATTTCATCCCTCATAAACATGTATGGGATTCCAAATACTAATCCATATATATCACAGGGTACTGCATCCAATTCCATTTGATCAATAAAATAGATACTTACAAGAAATATAATCTTTCCTTATTTCATTACCTGATCTCTATGACATTATTTACCCTTTCGAACAGATATGGGGTATTATAATCATGAACCTTTAATCCATATTAATAAACAAATATAATACTATGAGACCAACTTATCAATCATAGTCTATCAAAGCATCTATCTTGGTATGCCTAACCTAGATCTTGATATGAAAGAGTTTGGTTGTCTCCTTCTCTTATTATTGATGAATGAGAGTATTAAGTTTACCTCTTTCTACACTATTGTGAAAATAATATTGTCATACACATTAGAGTTTCCTTAAAAAACTATTTCTTAAATCTATGGCTAGAAAATTCCTCTTCTTTGAATCGTTGTTTCAGTTGTTTGGGTTAAAATATAGGCATAGGTTTCAATACTTTTTCCTAATGAAATAATAAATATTCCAATGGCTACAATGTATTCTAGGATGCTAGAATTGATGTGCAATGTTTTTTTTCATTTTATCATCCCCTACTTTCCACTTATTCTTCCTCTCCTTAAAATATTCTCGGTGCTCCTTTTTCTTGGAAGCACTTGGCTACTCTTTCTTATGGCCTATGCTTTCTGAGTATTGTGTCTATACAAATGGCTCATCCACTCTATTTTTCTTGAAAGATTTTGCTTTTGTATATGGCTATATAGGACCCCAAAACACTTAAGGAATAAATTAAAGCTCTTGGGAGAGGTACCCAACATGATGGGCATATTTCTGAACTTATTTGTGTACTCTTATCTACACTATGTGATTTCCTTTTCATTAAGTAATGCGATCATATCCATTGGTCCACTTAGAGATACATGATATTGTATAATTGGAACTTAATTATGGTTTTTATGTCCTCCCAGTTAGTAACTAGTGGATCACCCTTCAATCTAAGTGTTTTCATATGGATTTCCAACTATGTTAAAGCATGGACGTATAACATACATGTATAAAAAATGATATATTTTGTTATTTATTTATATGCTAAAAGCTGAAATAAACTCCTTGTTGGTGTAACCAACGATTCAATTCTAATGCATTGATCTCAACTTCATATGGATTTATGTCCCCTTGAAATTTCCATATTGAATAAAGAATGTGAACTGTTAATGACACTTGAGCACAACTACTCCTTAGGTTCTTTCCTTGGCTCCTTTTCTAGGTTTTTATTCTCCTAGTTTCCACTCTCATCCAAACCTTAATATGAAACTCCAACCTCTAAAAATGGCCCAAGCCTTCTCACGAAAGTTTCCATGAGGAGGTTCATATTGTAATTGATGTCTATAGCTTGTGCTTACAACCTTACATATATTTCTTCTGCTAGATCACAAGGGTTATTTTCAATGGGATCATCAACTTTGGCTAGGGTTTTTTGACTTTATTCGTAGGCCAACTCTATATCCCTAATACTTGCCACAAAATAACCCAAATAAAAATAATATGATACAATTATCATAGAACCAAGGCAACTCGATGACTCAATTACAAAGAAACCTAATTATAGTTAAAAATAACTTCAAAGGAATGGAGTGAAGAAAAAATTAAAATACTAAATGCCAACTAAAAGAGGTTGAATCACACACTGTGAACATGCATAAGTAAGCATGGTCAAGCTCATTGAATTTGGAGATGTTAGAGAAATATTCAAAACTCGAGAAAGAAAGAAACACCATATTCACATAGGAGTAAGCATATTGTTGTATGAAAATAAAAAATCTAGCCGAGAGAGGGAGATAAAAATGCTAATTTTCTTATAAAGTAATAATTACACAAATTCAATTTAAACAATATTATATCATTATTGGTTTTGATACTATTATTGAAATAAAGAGGATACAGTACATATTAGCACTACACAATAATCTTAAGAAAAATACCTTGGTATCCCTTCTATTGCCATGGCTATCTCAATCGAAAAAGAAACCTAAGTAGTATTCCTTATATTTCCTTGGCTATCCCAATCGAATAAGTAGTCTCATGAGAACGTGATGGTAAGAACCTGAATTTCTCCACGGAGATAGATTCTTCACAGAGCTCCATTTTTTTTTTCGAGCTTCTTTGGATCTAACAAACACAATCTACATGTTGAATAGTCCAAAAGAAAAGGACAAATAGATCGAGTCTATCTGCATGTTTTCTATTGACAGCTCGTATACTTACATCCGTAGATGCTTGTTAATATTTTATTTTGTGTCACAACCATAAAGAATAAATTTTATACGTAAATGGTAGATTAGTTCACATATGGAATCGGGAGATTGACAAAATGCACGTTATTAATTAATTTAATGAATTAATATATTATCTACGAATAAATAAATGAAATGGTTGAGAAAATGAAGTTTACTTTGAGTCAATCAATCGTGCGTTTGGAAAAATAAAGATTTACAAAATAAAAAATCATGTTTTGAATAAATAAATTAAGTGGTCGATAAAGTGCGAATTCATAAGTAATAAAATAGATTAAGATATATTTATTAAAAATATGAATAATGCTTTTTGTGGTGATAGTTCAATTGAAGTGTTGTATTTTTTTGAGATTCCAGGTTTAAACTTGTTAGTGGATTAGCAAAAAAAAATAAAAATTAAAATAGTGTGAATTAAAATATTGATAAAAATCAAATTATTGAAAAATAATAAAATATAAATATAATAGGACATTAGGTAAAAGTCCGTCGTGTCATCAATTAATTAAAATTTAAAAAGGTTTTAAAAAATAATTATAAATATTTTAATATTCTATTTATTATTAAATTATTCAAATTTTATTAATAATATTTTAAAATTTAAATTTTTTATATTTTTTTATAAGTTTCAAAATTGTATTTATAAGTTAGAGAGACACATTTATGTACAAATATCTCTATTAATTTTTATGTTGTTGTTTGTCATTCTGGAAACAATGACCACAGTAGAAAAGTATCATTTTAGAATTAAAAAAATAATAATATATAATTAATAATGGTTGATTTATTTTGTAATATTTTTTATTTTGATGTGATTAAAATTGATGGAATCTATCTATGGTATTTATTGTGGTATATTCCATGGTGTTTGCTTTCAGTTTCTAAGGGAAACTAATAAAATAAAGTTTCTAGAGAATCCATCAAGCCTATAACATTGAGGATCATTTCAAGTTTATGTATCTTATTGTATTTTTCGTGATCCCATTGACAAAAACACAAAAAAATGTATTTTTATTGTGTTAAGTGGATTTGTCTTCTCTTTTAATAAAAAGTTGTGGATGCTCTCGCACTCGCTCTGAAATTTATTATATGGACTTGTACTATTTTGTTCAGGAATAATATAAATAAGACTGTCCCTTGTGTAGGATTCTTAGAATATGCTTTAGAGCACTAAAATATTCTAGATCTGTTTATTATTTAGACATTTGAAAGGCATTTGAAATCTTACAATGGGTGTTTTTATTGCAAATCGAGGATCGAGAAAAACAATTGTTTGTTTTTTTTGCAGACAGAAAATCAAAATAAACTCATCTTCCCTGATTCTCCATTGATCATTCTAACCAGTAACTCATACAATTTCGGTTTCGGTGGTTTTATTTAACTAACCTAGTTGGCCAATTAATTTTATCTGGAGGAGATTTATTTGCCGAAATTTTCCATTTTGTACGAGATTGAAAAGCCATTGAAGGGCCATGCATAGTACGAGGACACGCCTAGGAGCCCTGATTTCATTTCAAAGACCGGGTCATATTCTCATGAAAGGAGCGTGTGATCTACATTGCCAAGGAACAACCGAAGTAAAGGAAGTAAAGGGACGAGTGGGTGTTCAACAGATCCGTCGCATCATGATCTGGCGTGGTTGACTGCTCGCCGAAGGGTTGCCTACATATTCATGTTCACCTGCAGCAAGTAGGATTAGGATTCCCTGATCGCAGATTTGACACTGGTGACTAGATCGAATGCCACATTGTAGAACCATCACAAGTGGAGCGTAAGCCATAAACTGGAGAGGAGTGACCAAACCTCAACGAGAGTTGTTGTTCTTGTAGAAACATTGAACACATCGGCCAATTAACGCTTCAAATTTTATTTAATTAACATTTAAAGTTGGGCCTAAGGGCTATAAAGCCCTACAGCGAGAGGCTCGGGGCCGATAGGGCATACAGAGTCGAGTATGGTCAAGCTGCTCGCGACATAGAGTGGAATTCGTGGAGGAGCCGTTAAAGGATTTGACGCTATCATTATAAGGGCCGCCAACAGTATCGACTGGGTTGGCATGCCAAGAGAGTTGTTGCAACTTCGCGAGGGATCTTACAGTGGTTTTTTGTTAATTGGATGCTACCGTAGGAAGAAGACATGGACAATGCGGGTGGGAAACTGATAAACTTCCAAGGAGGTGAACATTTGACCGGGGACAATGTCTGAAATGGAGTGGAATATCATGGGAACCGTGACTGGAATATTCATATTTGAAGTCATAGGAGCACCGATTAAAGACAGGAGGACGCCAAGATAGTTGAGTCACGGTGCACACTGTCTGAGGACGATCGAAGGCGGCTATGTGTGTAGCGCAGTGGGGACGGGAGATTGAGCCCATCGTTCATGAGGTCCGCCCTCTTCCTTTGACTGCCACGGCTGTGTGTTGAGGAAGGCAAAGAACCAGTCGATTCTTCATGCAGCTCGATGGGGAGAATTGGTGACGAACAAGGATGCACGATAGCGTAGAGAGGGAGTCTTGATGTGATGTCTACGTTTCCTGCAGCATACGCACCGGAGTCGTGAAATTTTTTGTGTGAGGAACCAGAGTGGCCGGCTGTGTTTTAAGCAAAGAGACACGGTTGATCGAATTGCTGTAACGTGCACCCATATTCGGGCCAAAATTATTATCTTTAAGACAGAAGAATTAGTGTCTTTTCTTTGTGTGTATCTTTTTTGCGTTGATATGGGAAAGGATGGATCCTCCCCGGGAGATCTTGGAAAATACTCAGGAATTTCTTGATGAACTAGTGAGGATATATAGTCTTTTATGCAGAAATACCTTTTTAGGCTAAAATGATGGTCAAAGCAGGCCATTCTAAAAAATAGTTATTATTGGGAACAAGTTAGGATCACACAGTTGCTTCTTGTCTCTGCAGGATCATAACTTTAACATCACCACTACTTCCTTACAATATTGATATGAGAGAGATATTGGAGTTGATAGTAGAATCCCTTCAAGGTTGAACAAGATGATGCATCCCTCTTTTCAAAAGTGGTGCAGAATTTTAAAACTCATGGCAGAGTTCAGCTTTGGAACCTTTAAGATGAATTTGGAATGCAACGACTTAATCTTTCCGTTACTACAAATCTTTTACACCAACATTACATCAATGCATCCATACTGTGTCAAAACAAGCATGCAAAAGATTGCGTCTCTATTATTAGAAGGAGATGCTGACATCTACAAGATACTAAGATCCAAATTGTTGACCATTTGGAGGAAGGAACCACAGGGATCACCAACTACCTATGATCTAGTCAAGAAGGTGGTCAAGCAAAACATAAAATTTCTCAGAAGGGTGTTGACTAGTAAGGAGTTGAGAAAGATAGATGGAGAAATCAAGAACAAAATTTGAAACAAGAATGAACTAAGGAGGAGATGACTATGCTTTATCTGCAAGGGACCTTGGGCCCTTAGCCATTCATGTCTAGGTGACAAGGAGGAAATAAGTATTAAGAGCATAACAATTAGAGACTTCTTCAGATCATGGGGATTCAACCATAGTTGGGTTCACGAGTTTTTAGAAGAGAATCTATGAAGCATCCAAGCAATCAAGTACAAATGGTGAGAAACAACACTGTGTTTTTTAGAAAAACTTGCAGGACAAGCCAATTAGTCAACTTGAAAAAGTACATGGGGAAAGGAAGGAGGTAATTCCTCCTGATGATGTGGTAGTTGAGTCTATATGTATCGAGAAGAAAATCCATAAAGAGTATGGGCAATCATGTGTCGATAACAATACACCACTAAATCCATGTTTGACAACCCGAGAGGGTGGAAAACTTATCCTCACATGTGAAGAAGGTCGGGAAGAAGACATTCAAGGAGAATGAAATGAGGAGTTAGTAGTAATAAACTCACATGATGAGCATGAGCATGTGGGGAAGCATAACACATATAGTATGCATGATGAGCCATTTATTGAGGGTCAGTGAAAGGTTCAAGTCGAAATTTTGGTTGTGGGGCATCTAGTGTAGACAGATACAAAGGCATTTGATAGGGCACTAGAATTGCCAAAAGAGGAATTTCAGGAGAATATCATGCATTTCAAGACAATTCTTATGATGTTGAAGCAAAGAGTCTAGATAGTTTTGAGAGGCTGTCTTATAGGAGAAGAGAAAAAATCAGAAGCTCATCTGGCGAATCAACGACCCAGATGTCTAGTGTTGAGGAACGACTCAAGTCCCTCACAAGCTAGCAAGAGGAGTGAAATTGGGAGTTACAGAGTATCTTTGTAAAGGAGTACATATATAAGGCTTGCAACACTACCAACCCAACTTTATACATTGGGAAGAGAAGCACAAAGCTCTCGAAATGCATCATGTCGTGGGAATAAATGGAGCAACATGAATGGAGCATCGAGCAACATCGACATAGTAGATTTGGAGATATTCATCCTTCCCAAGGCATGGACTGGTGAGAGATTATGAGTTGGTACAATATTGATGGGTTGATTCCTAGGAGGATACTCACAACGAAGGGCATATTGTAGCTTGGTCCCTTTGTCATGGGAAGTGATGGAGGGATGAGAGGGTACGATAACCCATAGGTCTAAGGACTTAGGTGGCATTGGGATCCAGGAGAATCCATTAGGGCCAGGATTGACTGGAGTGTTGTTTGGGACCTAGATGAATCTGTTAAGGGAAGGATTGGTCGGAGGATTGTTTGGGATCCAGGTATCTAAGGATCCATTCAATATCATTTAGCATGGAGGTATGGAATAACACATTGGGTTGTATGAGATCCTAGTATCAATGCTTCTATTGTGGATAACAATGAATTTCTCGAGGGCACACAATGTTTTGGCAAGAGGATTTGTAATATTCCTTTTCTTGATTTGGTCAAAATGGATGTAATCTGTCCATGGTATTTACCGTGCTATTTTTCCATTGTATGATCCCATGGTATTTCCCTTCGGTTTTAGGGAAAGTAATAAAATAAAGTCTCTAAAGAGTCCATTAACACAATATTTTGATGAAGAAGTTCACCCCTCTTGCGCTACATCTCCTTGGTCCAGATTCTATGGCTTGGGCCTCTATATTAGCTCGAAATGACAAAAAGTGATGTTTGCAATCCTCTACTACTCCTAAAACCTACTCCAACATACTCAAAATGTCCAAATCTTCTAGGATAGACTTTTTTTGTGCCTAATTTGGTCGAATTTTGCAAAAGTTATGGCACGATCAGTTTTTCCTAAGAAACCTCCACTAAAACAGGAGAAAATCTAGTTAACTCCACTAGTTTTGGAGTCTCGCCGAAAATGGAAGACTTCGCCAACTCCACTGCATAATTAAGAGCAGATTAATTAGGATAAGCGTTGTTAAAGTGTGGCGTAATTTGGTAATGCCCCAATTATGCCTAATCCACATTATTTTGGATAAGCACGTAATAAATTGGGTTTAGTGCTTATTAAGAACATTTAAATCTGCCCTTAGTGGAGTGCTCTACCAAGGTCATAACGCATAGTCACATGCATGAGGGGGTTGATCCCCTTCCTCCGCCCAATGGTCAAACTGTATTAATACAAGTATATTGCGATGGCATATATTGTTAAGTAACAAGTGTGTGGTTTATTGGTATGATGTTGTGATTGTGCAGGGGAGGTCGCGGGGTCGACCCCGACCTCTGCCCTTCTGCAAATATAAATTTTGTCACACATAATATATAAAATTAGACTATTGTATAAAATTCAACCTTTGAATATAGTTTCATTTCGAACCTTGGGAGGGGTCACGTAGCGACCTCCGAGCTAGCCACGTGTCCTCATGCCATTGGTTCATTCCCAAAACAATAAAAACATAGAAAATCACCCACTCAGCAACCAACCACAAAGTGACACTTGTCACAGTGTCATTGGGAAAATTAAAGAAAGATTCCGAAAATATTAATTTTTCCTGACTAGGCTACAATGTCACCATTCTTTCACTTCTGCAAAAATTTTAGCTGTTTAGGAAAATGAACAACAGGCTATAACTTTCATATACGGAGTTGGTTTTTGATGAAACCAATTTGTCCGGATTCCTGGTAACAAGCACTTCACAGTCATTCAGGTTCTAATCGATTCATAACACTTCCATTTTTGAGCTTAACACTAAGCACCTGATCATTCCTCCCCACTAGAAGCCTTTTCAACCCCAAAATCTCTTTGATTACTGAACATGTGGATGAGGGTACAATTCTCTCACCCTTCTAGTGTCAATCCACTGAAATTTTCCCATTTTTAACAATTTGGGATTTTCACAAAAACTAATATTTTTCCTTGACTCTGGAGACCCTCTCTTGTTTTTGTAGACATTGTCATGCTATAATTTCCCTTAATTTTCAGAACAACAAGTTTTCCTTGCAGAAACAAACTTGTTCTAACCTCGGTTGTCAATCAAAGGAAACATGGAAATTTTCTCACCTCGAACACTGTCGTCATGGCAATTCTTAGCTAATCTTTCTTTGTACTTGCGTCGACTTTTGACGAAGTATTTTCATCATTACCATGTACCCTTTGGAAAACAAAAACTAGCACTTGTGGATCCTATGCCTTCTTTGTCAAATTTCTTTGGCACTTTCTCTTTCACCTTTGCTTTCCCTTGCACCGATATCTTGTGTCTACCACTACTCAATAGTGATGTTGATTGCTTTAAATTTTTCACATCTTGTTTACCTCCTTTCGAAGGAAACCTGTTAGAGTCCTGAAACATCTTATTACAAGAATAAGAAACTTCAATTAAATTAACTTGTTCATTCAATGAATTTTTTTGAAAGGCCTCATTCAAAACATCTGTATGCTTGATCTTTAACAAAGTCAACTTTTGGCTTGCATTCACAATTCTCTTCATTTCTTCTGCATATATAAAATGCAAACTTGTCTTCTTCTTATGCGCTCTAACTATGTACTCAATTCCATATTTAAGCAAGTGATAGTTATTCTCATGGTGACGAAATATTGCTTTCCTATCATAAAGATGAGGACTTCCCAAAACAATTAATGGTTGTGATGTAATAGTTCCAACCTATTGTACGATAAACCATGATTGACCATTACTTTGACCAAGAGGACAAAATGATAAAAAATTGTAATGGGGAATAAATAAATGTGAAACACAACTAATGGATTTTAATTGAAATTTCTATAAGTCCTCGTGCTCTTTAATTATTAAGTACTTAATGTAAATACTAATAAATTATCATTTTGAATATTAAATATGTATTAAAAGTCATTTAACTATTACACATGATTTTCACTATTACACATGATTTTCCATGTGGTCTAAACCACTTAAAACCCATTATCATATTCTAATTAGTTTTGTAAAAGATGTATATTTACTTACATTAAGAGATTTATTTAAAAAGTAATTACATTTGAAAACTTGTTTCAATACATATAACTAAATGGAATACAATAAATAGCTTGAGGTATTGTTAGCTTCTGTGAGATTATTTTAATTACAAGTAGTTTATTTAATAATTGAATTTTACAAAATGTTAATATTGATGGGAAAATCATGTCATATGGTGGAAAAAAGTTTAAATATGTTTATTTATGATGCAACTTTTGAATGAGGCTGAATAGTATCCTTAATACTCATTATGCATTAATTAATCCATGTTTTAATAGAATTTTTTTTTTTTACATAGAGTTTTCTTTTAGAAATAACAATGTCACATTTATACATTCATATTAAAGCACATGATTGGTAAATAAAAATCAATCAATTGTTTCTTGACTTATCGACTTATATGACATGATTGTATATAAAAGTAATTGATTTAAAAATGCATAGTTAGAAAAAGGTATCGATTGAAAATAGAATAAACCACTTAGAACTCATCATCGGTTGATCTTAAATTATTATTTTTTCTAAACAAATGTATCTTTAATCACATTAAGAGCTTTATTGCAAAAATATAGTACATTTATAACCTTGCATCAATGCATAAAACTGAATAGAATTTAATATGTCATCCTTTACGTCTAGTTGGATTTTATTGTTTCAATTAGAAATGACTTTCCATGTGGTCTAAATAAACCACTTAAAACCCATTATCAATAAATTCTAATTATTTTTGTAAAAGATGAATCTTTACTTAAATTAAGAGATTTATTTCAAAAATATATTACATTTATTAACCTGTATCAATACATATAACTAAATGGAATACAATAAATAACTTCAGGTCTTGTTAACTTCTATGAGATTATTTGGATTACAAAAATTTTGTTTAATAATTTAATTTTACAAAATGTTAATCTTGATGGGAAAATCATGTCATATGGTGGAAAAAGGTTTAAAGATGTTGATTTATGAATCCACTCTTGAATGAGGCTGAATAGTCCACTTAATGCTCATTATGAATTAATTAATCCATGTTTTAATAGAAAGCATTTTTTTTACAAAAAAATTTCTTTTAGAAATAACAATGTCACATTTATACATTCATATTAACTCACATGATAGGTACAAAAATAAATTAGTTGTTTCTTGACTTATCGACTTATATGGCATGATTGTATAAAAAATAATTGATTTAAAAATGTATAGTTAGAAAAATTTATCAATTGAAAATAGAATAAATCACTTAGAACTCATCATCGATTGATTTTAAACTATTATTTTTTCTAAAAAAATGTATCTTTAATTACATTAAAAGCTTTATTTAAGAAATATAATACATTTATATCGTTGTATCAATGCATATAACTATATAGAATTTAATATGTCATGCTTTGTGTCTAGTTGGCTTTTATTATTTAAGTTAGAAATGATTTTCCGTGTGGTCTAAATAAACCACTTAAAACCCACTATCATTAAATTCTAATTATTTTTGTAAAAGATGTATCTTTACTTACATTAAGAGATTTATTTTAGAAATATATTTTATTTATTAACTTGTTTCAATACATATAAATAAATGGAATGTAATAAATAGCTTCAGGGCTTGTTAGCTTATATGAGATTATTTGAATTACAAATGTTTGTTTAATAATTTAATTTTATAAAATGTTAATATTGATGGGAAAATCATGTCATATGGTGGAAAAAAGTTCAAAGATTTTAATTTATGAAGCCACTCTTGGATGAGCCTGAATAGTCTACTTAATACTCAATTTGAAATAACTAATCCATGTTTTAATAGAAAAAAAAAATTACACAGATTTTTCTTTTAGAAATAACAATGTCACATTTATACATTCATATTAAATCAAATGATCGGTGTAAAAAGAAATTAGTTGTTTCTTGACTTATCGACTTATATGACATGATTGTATATAAAAGTAATTGATTTAAAAATGCATAGTTAGAAATTTTTTTCGATTGAAAATAGAATAAACCACTTAGAACTCATCATCGATTGATTTTAAATTATTATTTTTTCTAAACAAATGTATCTTTAATTACATTAAGAGCCTGGTTACAAAAATATAGTACATTTATAACCTTCTATCAATGCATATAACTAAATAGAATTTAATATGTCATGCATTATGTCTACTTGGATTTTATTGTTTCAATTAGAAATGATTTTCCACGTGGTCTAGATAAACCACTTAAAACCCATTGTCAATAAATTCTAATTATTTTTGTAAAATATGTATCTTTACTTACATTAAGAGATTTATTTCAAAAATATATTACATTTATTAACTTGTATCAATACATATAACTAAATGGAATACAATAAATAGCTTCAGGTCTTGTTGCTTCTATGAGATTATTTGAATCACAAAAAAATTATTTAATAATTTAATTTTACAAAATGTTAATCTTGATGGGAAAATCATGTCATATGGTGGAAAAAAGTTTAAAGATGTTCATTTTTGAAGAAACTCTTGAATGGGCCTCAATAGTCTACTTAATGCTCGTTATGCATTAATTAATCCATGTTTTAATAAAAAAGATTTTTTCTACATATATTTTTCTTTTAGAAATAACAATGTCACATTAATATATTCATATTAAATCACATGATAGGTATAAAACTAAATCAATTGTTTCTTATCTTATCGACTTATATGGCATGATTGTATATAAAAGTAATTGATTTAAAAATTCATAGTTAGAAAATGATATCAATTTAAATAGACTAAACAACTTAGAACTCATCAACGACTGATTTTAAATTATTATTTTTTCTAAACAAATGTATCTTTAATTACATTAAGAGCTTTATTACAAAAATATATTTATAAACTTGTACCAATGCATATAACTAAATAGAATTGAATATTTCAGGCTTTATGTCTAGTTGGCTTTTATTATTTTAATTAGAAATGATTTTCCATGTCATCTAAATAAACCACTTAAAACCCATTATCAATAAATTATAATTATTTTTGTAGAAGATGTATCTTTACTTACATTAAGACATTTATTCCAAAAATATATTACATTTATTAACTCTGTATGAAATGTATGAATGCATATAACTAAATGGAATACAATAAATAGCTGTGTCTTGTTAGCTTCTATCATAATATTTGAATTACAAAAAGTTTTTTTAATAATTTAATTTTACAAAATGTTAATCTTGATGGGAAAATCATGTCATATGGTGGATTTTTTTTTAAAGATGTTCATTTTTGAAGTCACTCGTGAATGGGCCTGAATAATCTACTTAATGTTCATTATGAATTAATTAATCCATGTTTTAATAGAAAACAATTTTTTTACATGGAGTTTTCTTTTAGAAATAAAAATCACATTTATACATTCATATTAAATCACATGATAGGTATAAAAATAAATCAGTTGTTTCTTGACTTATCGACTTATATGACATGATTGTCTATAAAATTTATTGATTTAAAAATGCATAGTTAGACAAATTTATCGATTGAAAATAGAATAAATCATATAGAACTCATCATCGATTGATTTTAAATGATTATTTTTTCTAAAAAAATGTATCTTTAATTACATTAAAAACTTTATTTTATAAACGTAACACATTTATATCCTTGTATCAACGCATATAACTAAATACAATTTAGTATGTCATGCTTTATGTCTAGTTGGCTTTTATTATTTGAATGAGAAATGATTTATTTACTAATTGAAATTTACAAAATGTTAATAGGGATGGGAAAATCAAATGATGTATGTTGTAAAAAGTCGAAATGCATTTATTTATAGCCTATATCTTAAGAGAACTTGAGCAATCTACTTAATATTTATTATCAACTAATTATTTCATATTTTGTTAGGAAAAACATGTCCTTTTACATGTAGTTGTATTTCAAAAAAAAAATGTCGCATTTATACACTTATATTAAACTTCATGATAAGCAAATAAAAGTTGAGAAATGGCTTTATGTAGACAGCTTGTAACTTATTATCCATTACTTCTAATTTGTTTTATAAAAAATATATATTTATTTACATTAGGAGCCACATTTCAAAAATACATCACATTTATAACCTTCCATTAATGTAGATAACCAAATAGAATACAATAAATAGAATTGAGTTGTGGTGGATTCTATGAGATTGTTTAAATTAGAAGTAAATTTTTTAAGAATTGAAAATGAAAAATGTTAAAATGGATGTGAAAATAAATGTCTTATGGTGCAAAAAGTTTAAATACAACCATTTATGATCCATCTCTTTAATTAATCTAGATGACTCACTTAATACGTTTTAATTAATTTTTCCATGTTTTATTAAGAAGAGCATTTTGTTTTACATGGAGTTTTATTTCAAAAAAATACAATATGAAATTTATAGTCATATTAAACTACGTGGTAGACAAATAAAGGTCAATAAATTGATTCATTGTTAACTTATATGGGATAAGATGATTACATACACAAATAGTTGACTTAAAAATAAAAATAAAAAATAAAAAAATTATGGATTAAAAATCGAATTCCTTAGAATTTAAGGAGTTTGAAATATTCACCTATGACCCATCACGCATTAGCTTAAATAGTCCACTTCATTCTTATTATCAAGAAATTATTATATTTATTTTTGGAAAAATGTCTTATAGTATATGGCTATTATATATCACATTTATACACTCATATTAATGGATATAACTAGGTAAAAATCAATAATATAATTATGGCTATTATGATATGATTTTTAATTTATATATATATATATATATATATATATATATATATATATATATATATATATATATATAATGTTCAAAGACATAATTTATCTATGATAGCGACCAGTAAAATCTTGATAGTCCACTTAGAAATCATTATCATTAATTATATAGTTTTTTTAGAAATGCAAAATTATTTATAATAGATTTTTATCTAAAACATTAAATATCACATTTATGAGCTCATATTAGTGCATTTTATATGTAAAATGTCAATAACTAACTTTTAGTGTTGTTGATTTTCAATATGATATGATTTTAATTACAACCATTAATTTATTGAACTATATAAATTTATGTAAAATTTGGATGGAGAAATCACATATCTTATGCTTCAAAAGGTTCAAATCATTTACCTATGACACTTTTCCCATTAGCTTGAATAGCGAATATTTCATGTAGCATTTATCAAGTAAATTATTATAATTTATTCAATAAGAATTGCACTTTTTTTTGCAATGAGCTCTATTTCAAAACTTATAGTTCACATTTATATATGAATATTATATATATAAGTAAACAGAAGTTAATAAAAGCACAAGCATTCCTTGATGGTTCGTGTAAGATGATTTCAATGGAAAATAATTCATTTAAGAACATACATACACACATATTAGCAAAAAAAAAAAGCAATACAACTATGTCATTGCAAAAGTAATTACAAATAATAATAGAAATATATAATAATATAATTGACAATTCCGATTGTATTCTTTTTAATAAAAAGTTTTTTTTTCCTCATATATATATATATATATATATATATATATATATATATTAAAATTCACATATAATATCCAAAATATATAAAATCATACAAATTGATTCAGAAAAAACTATGTTCAAATTGCATTAAAGAATTGGAATGTACTTGTGAATAAATTTATAAAGAAAATTATCTCCATCCACTACAATGAAGTACATGTTCTATTGAACATTCAAATGTAATCATGTTTCTCTTTCATACGATGAAGTGTCTTAAGAAAGGGGAATAAAACCTACATAAGCCAAGTATATTGCTCTTTTCCTTTATAGTCTTTTACCAAGATGTGGTTTGATCGATATTCGAGGAATTTAGAAGGATTATTTGTTGTATCTATTAGAAATAAATTTGTTTCTTCATAATTATCTCCATATTGGGACCACATATCAATTAAACTTTTCTCATAAAATTTTATTGTCCTCCCTGCTTCTAATTTTTTTTTGCAAATGACAATGAGACCTGTTCCATGCAAGTTTAAAGTCCTCTATATCAATGTTTGATATTTCAAGTACTTTTCGGATGTACTTGTATGTGAAATTTAATGTCCATATCACAACATCATAAATTTTTAAGCATTATTTTAACAATTTTGATTGAAAAGGCCTTAAAAAAATAGGACCTATCACTGAATTGCCAATCTGGTTCTCTTTGAATATTACAATTTCGTTCATCTTTGGGGTACGATTGGAAGAAAACTCTTTCCATTTAAAATATCAACAACGTCATTTGACTTATAGTAATTCCCATTTGCGTCTGCAACTACACTGAAACCACATGTATGATATTAACATATCTCCACTTCACCACTTTATTGCTTAAGGATATAAAAACCTAACATTTCAAAAATAATGTTAGTATTTATTATGAATTAATGGTAATCATAAATTATAACTACAATGGCCCCAATAAAGTGAACAAACTAATGATATGTTTACTTTATACATACAACCTAATACCTTTATTTAATTTGTATGGAATAAGCAAGCCTTATAGGATCACATTGACCCACCATTTAAATCATTGATTTTAATACTTATAATGATTTGTTTAATTTCAATTGAAACATATAATTACAATTGTTGAAATTATACAAACTAATTATATATTATTTTCCACATGCAATATAATACAATTTTTAAATTTCAAACCTACTTAGTTATACGCTAATTTCTAGAGTCTCTACTTCAGTTTATTTTGGTGTTTCTTTTAGTAAATTTTATATGTCTATTTTAGGTGCTACATACATCCTAATATATTTTTTTTAACTTATATGAAATAAAAAATTTATAATAATGTAGTGAACCATCATTTGCATTACTAATTTCTAATAGGTATAATGATAACTTAAACCACAATTGAAAGAAATAATTGTAATGATCCAATTCAAACAAATAGACCAATTATCAATTAATTTTTACATACAATCTATTCTATTGCAAAAATACGAAAACATTAAACAACCATTCAAATCAATAATTGTATTGATACAATAATATCTCACAAAAATAAAGAACATAAAATTATTTTATTCTACTTATGACAAACCAAATCAAAAATTCTTTTATTAGTGTTGTGAAATAGAAGTCAACTTAAATTTAAAAGGGCTACAAAATATAGTAATAATTCATGATGTCATACATATTATGACATGAAATAGACACCAATCATATTAAGGTACTATTAGATGTGATATAAAATCCTTCAAAATAGTTCGCACATCTATTGCCTTGTTGCGTTTATTCAACAATCTCCATAGCTCATCGATCAACCAATTATCCTCTTGAGTTGTTCTAATGGATTGAGGATCAAGAATCCCATTTTATCTTCCATTTCCTTTCATTCTCTCAAGTGAACAATCCATTATAATTGTAATGTCCTCAGTTTATCTAGTTTTATTAGATAGTTGAACAGTCTGAAAAGGGTAAAGTGGACCCAAAGGAAAACAATTATTGTGGACTTATTTTATTATTTTAATTTAATAAAATGAAAATGGAATTAATCATGCAAATACTAGATTATTATTAGAGATCAAGAATCCAAATCCATGAGGATGGATAAGCTTCATAAGAACTTCCCAATTATCCAAAAATCCTTGGAGAAAATAAATTAAATATTGATTTTAGATTGGAGATAAAAATATAAAAATATACCCCAGTAAAGAGGAAAGTTACTGGGAAGAGGTGGAATAAAACTAGAAAGAGGAAAATCTAGTTTTAAAGTACTTTTGGAAGAAACAAAAGGAAATCCTAGGCAAAAAGGAAAAAAACATCCTGATTAAATGGACGCAGTTAAGGAAAGAAGCTATTGTGAAAGTAGGCTTAAATAAGAAAATTATGGGTATTCAAGAGGTTTTCTACTGCTGAAAGATTTGGTCTCTGCTCGGGGGGAGCTGTGGAGAAAGGGCTCAAAGGTTGGGCGGAAACTAGTCTACCTTAATTGGTATGCACAAGTTAATTTATTTTAACTTAGAATTTATTATTATTACTGTGAAGTTAATTAGTAGTAAAAGACTTGACTAAATCTGTTCAGGAGTAGAGGTTGTGTATCAAAATAATGTTAAAAATACTAAGTTGTAGTGAACTGGTAGGTCTATACATTTAACATAGTAGTCTATGATAAATATAACATTACTCTATATGTTGTACAGACAATAATATGAAGAGTCTTGACTCTTAGAATGTCTAAACCTTAATGAAGGTTTAAATATGAGGTTAGGTGAACCCTCAGAATTTATTTTGAATCATATGACTGTCTTAGCATTATTTTACAGATTAGGAAATTCTGTGAATAAAATAGTACATAATGAAAACAAATATGTATGAAAGTCAATGTGAAATTAGAAAATTCAAGTAAATTTTATGATGTGGTAGAACTGAATAATGTAATACTAGAACTAAGACATAATAGACAGTGACAATAATAATTTTCAAGGAGGAACTCATAAATTATTACTAGAACTAAAACACAAACTTTAAGAAAAGTATCAATCTGAATTACAAACATAACTTCAGTAAAGGAGAAAAGAGTTTGTTAAATATATTACAAAATTATGTAAATTCAAGGATATAAACCCATATAGTTATAAAGTCCAATTCAACTTTGGTCTAACTAAATTATAAAAATTGGGAAACTCTGTCCCATATATAATAAAATGTATAATCACTTTTGAAATTATGCAGAGATAGCTTATTGGAAATCCCCGAACAGGTTACTGGACCAAACTGAAAAGGAAAAGTCCACAGTTAGGATTGGATAGGAAACTGCTATCAGAAGTATTCAAAGCAAGTAAGATGTAGAAAGTAATTGCACATGACATAAAACAATGAATTAGTTATGGCGCAATAATATAACCATAAAAGTAGGTAATAGATTTTAACACCAGAGGGATAAAGAATTACCTTATGTATATGAATGGAAAATCCAACCTGCAATAACAAGAGGAATTTAATTATTACAAGGAAGGATGTGAGGGACATCATAACTAAAAAGAATTAAATGTATTCATTATGTCTATACAATAAATTGCCATGCAACTAGTCAAATGAAATAACTATGAACCAAAGGGTGAAAAAAACAATACTTAGCTACAAACCCACTGTAATTATAACATCGATATGATTATTGATAAATGAGCATCATACAAAACTAAGGGAGTGCTACAATAGAAATCGATATTTCATTGTAAAGAGAAAATACAACTTCTTGGCTCGGAAAACCCAAGTGTGGTTTATAAACAATACGATGACTCAAAAAAACCAGAAAAGAGAAATAATTATTTCCAACCCTAGAGCCAGCAAAGAAAAATCCAAATTCTAATGAAGCCACTAGAAAACTACTAACGGTAAAAATAAAAAATTAAAAGAGAGAGCTGCAGTAGTGAAATTACCTGTAGAGTATGGTAATGGTTGAAATGAGAAATCCCTTGGATGGAAACGAAGGGACGAGAGGGAGTCCACAAGTTCGCCCATTTATGTTTCACCAAAACGCTGTGACACACATTGATACTGAACGATGATAAACATCGAAATATAACTAAGAAAAAAATAAGGGTGTAAAAGAAATGTGAAACCTTCAACAAATAGGCGAGACAAAAAATGTAGAAATGAAAAAGGCAGGAATTACAATGCCTGAATTGTCACGAACTGTGGATGTTCGAGAAGGATTCCCATCTGATACTATTCCATAAGCATTTTTTAACTAGCTGTATCTGACATCCAAATTATTCAAATAAATAATGGGAATAACCGTGAACTAAATCAACACAACCTTAACTAAAATCGTAATTCACAAATGTCTAGTGGTTACATAATACACTTGGAAATTTCTGCATACATAGACATCGTTAGTTGTATGTCGCGACAAAGGATTACCTGTGGAGATGGGGTTTTTCCAAACCACACATAACCAAAATCCTTGTCATGGATTAGAAACACAATCACGCGGATCTCTTGGCAAGAACAGTGAATGAATTAGAAGGTGAAACGAAATACAAAAAAATGTGAAGGAAAAAACAACCAATATGAATTCAAAAACCTAAAGAAAGGAACACGTCTTAACTTAATAGATATATGAGGTTAGTCTCTGCGTAGAAAATGAAATCTTCACCTTGGATCTTCCATAAGGAGTTCTAATCTCCAAAGGAAACTAGAAAATTGGGGAAGCCGAGAACAAAAATGCATAACAGGAAAATGAAATGCGTAGCCGAGGTAGAGAGGAGGTTGCTCAACAGAGACCACATAGTGAAAGATAGTCCCAATGAAAAAACGAAATCATTTTTTGAAACCCTAAAATCTAATTGCGATAAGATCCTCATCGTCCAATTGTATGAAATCTAGAGCTGGAGAAATTCCTGCAGATTGAAGGGTTAAATCAAACCAAGGATGAGCCATGTGAACGATGTATAGTCAATTAAATGAATATATATCCCGAGGAAAATTTACATACAAAAGGTTGGCGTACATCCATACCGAGACGCAGTCACATTAAACCTTATTAATTACCTAATCCTTGTAAATATACTTACGTGGATAATACCTACAACGACTGTACATATGGAAATGTAGCATGAGAATTCGAAATAATAGCATACATATTCAATATGATAAACTATAAAGGAACCCATCAAGCAGACCTTTAAGGTAAGTGGTCAATTGATTAGTTGAATAGAATTAATATGGGAACCAAATCGAAATATAATTTCGATAGGTTAAAAATAACATGTGAACGCAACCTCGATAGAAAATTAATGTGGAATCTTAATAAGGGTTTACGCATAAAGTTTGAATTATATGGAATGATATGACTTTGAACGATGCCATTAAAAAAGGGTAAGTTTGGTTATGTAGATTTTTATATATTCCAAAAGTTAGATATAATTTATAACTTTCTAATATAGTGTCTATATGGTTGGGGTATAGACTTAGAAGAATTAGAAGTAGTTAACATGGAAAAAGAATTACTTAGTAATAGTTAAAGGTGGAATTTAACTATTAACCTACAAGTTTCCTTGTAAAATAGACATAAAGTCTCATTGGAATTATTGAATTGGAATTTTAGTCCCAAAGAGCATATTTTTGAATCATGAAAGAGGCATAGTTATATAAAATCATGATCAAAGGAATTATAAGTGACAATAATTATTGGACGAGAAATTGACAACTAATTTGATTAAAAGTACAACAACTAAAAATATTGGCAGATGATATTCATTAGAATGTGACGAACCATAGTAAGTCTATTGTGTGTGAATAGTATAAATTCCATAAATAGTTTTTTTTTTTGTTTGAAATGGAGATGTTACAATAATAGTATTGGTTGCATCATATTGGGTATGCATTTCCCACACTTTTTTCAATGATTTAGTGTGTATACATTTTTTTTCTATTGTCAATGGCCTTATGTCCCTTTTTTGGTTTACACTCTGAAGCAATCCACATAAACACAAGTTTATCTTGTAATTTTTCTGAAACCAACTTTTTTAGAACTATTCTTGTGTTTTGTTTCGTATCTGTCGTCCAAATTTCAATTTCAAAATATTCATTTTTGAAAAACATTTAAAAATTGTTTTTTCATGTCGATGAATCCAATATAATTTTTTCTCTATTCTGTAATATGCGTCAGTTCCAATTTTATCAATATGTCCTTTGTTTGCTGCTTCATCATCGATGCTATGATAAAAAATGTCCATCATTTAAAAAATAAATAATTGATATTCAGTTATTTGGGCTTTAATACAATAAAAAAATAGTCTAGTCAAACAATTTTATTCTTGTTACAAAAATTTCAAAAAAAATATAGAAAAAATACACTTACCATTAGTGTTTTTTTTACTATTTATAGATGAAACAATGTTCTCTTTTATCATCTTCACAGAACCTGGAGTTAAAAATATTAAAACTTCAATTAAATATGATCAAATTATGTAATATAATATATATTAAATACAAAATTCTCAATTAAGGAAAAGAATTAGCAATGTAACCTATGAAACACACACATGCTCACTTTTAACATTATTTTGATTGTTAGTTTTGCTATTTTTATTTGTTCCTATAATAAATATATACAATGTTATGGTATTAGAAACATTAAAATTTGAAGAATAATAAGAAAAACAAAAATATAAGTAATAAGTACTTGATATGGCATTATCTTCAAAATTATAACTTTGCACCTCATCATCATTTTTGTTCTCCTTATTTGTCTCCACATTAAACATATAAAATAGTTTGAAAAATAAACTCTCTCAGATATGCCTTGGGACTTATATTCATAAAATCCACTAGTCATTTTATATTTGAACTTGGATTTTTTTATGAAAATTTCCAAAGTTTGATGTACATCATTAAAAAACCAAAATTTCTACCAAGAGAATTGTAGTAAAGTGATTCAACTCATTTTTTCGATAAAAAATAAAAAAAAAATGAATATAATAGCTCTTGTGGAATGGTTCTTTTTTCAAATCCAATGTATCTAGAAGGACAAGGTCAATATGTAAAACTGGCTGCAACTGACATGTAAAAGAGTGCAAAAGTGTTCACAAAAGATCAAGCCCCCAAAATGACAACCAAATTCAAAATTTTTGGGAACCTGTTCAATGTTTGTTGATCCATTTATAATTTTGTCAAGGACTCCACAAACTTGTTTTGAAATGTAATATATGTATGTATTCCGTATTTTTTTTACATAAGTAGAACCCACCATAGTGTTGCAAAAATTGGAAACTATGATATCGTTAATTTCATAATGCTCAAGAATATTGAATGTGGTAAGTGTCTTATCATTCAATTTCTCATCATGACTTATACAATATGTAACCATTGCATCCAATATTATTCTGTTGGTTTTAAATTTAGAACAATAATATTATAATTTTATGGCATTTGTTACATGATTTGGTAGAATACAAAACCAAATGATTCCATCCAATAACTTATCTTCTACTGAATCAATTTCTTTTATGGTTAATCCCTAAAGGGGATGAAAGGTAACTGCTGTCAAACTGTGTAAACTATTATTCTTGTAGCTCTCAAAATCAAGTTGGCTTGGAGAACACTTTAACGTGCCTAGTTGGTAACAATTAAATACAATCACTGACTTATACCAAATACCTTGATTAAGATATAAGAGAGTTTTTTAATCAGAAAAACTTGTAATTGGACAGCCAAAGAAGGATCACAACGTTTCATCATCGACCTGATAAAAAAATACATATAAACTAATAAAAATTCAATATAGAGATGAAATTAAATAAGTTATAAACCAATGAGAATCCATTAAAACTGTGAAAAAATATGATACATATTATCAAATTTAATCATTTATCTAAAATAAAAAGATATACAATAATAAAATGTTAAATGAAAAAAAATAAAATAACATACCATATCTTTAGCTATCTTAGAACATCCAATCCTCCTTTTCTTTAGTTTTTCATTGGAAATTAAGAAATGTCTTGTTCAGTGGATACAAACAATAAATGGAGTTTTGTAGAATATCTTATTGGCATAATTTAGTTGACAAAAAATGTGAATCCCCTTAGTGGGTTCAACTGATGGATGCCTGAATTGAGCATTACATTTTTTATATTTTGGTTTTGCCTCCATAGATACATTATATTTAGAAATTGTTAAAATTTATTTCACTGCTTGAATGGTGTGTTGACCATCGACTTTCCAAAAATTGATATTCTTAGCATCCAAATCTATCTCATTTATAATTTTGATAGAGTTTAGAAATGGATCAAAATCATTGATGTCAAATGAAATAAGAAGACCATCAAGAAATGATGATCTGAATATGATAAAACTTGTTATTGCTATGAAATCTCCCTCACCAATATTAAAAATATTTTTAAGGATCATCTCATGTTAACCATTTGTGAAGGGGTTAAATTGTCAAGTTTCATGTATTTTTAGAATCAAATTATGAGTTAATTAACTTTTAAAAAATCATATAAACAAAAATAAATGCAGAAACATAACTCAGATAAATCACATAATACAATGGATGATGATGGAGTCCACCCTTCCTGGGCTACATCTCGATGGACCTGCTTTAATTAGCCAGGACCTATTTGGATTAAGAGTAAATGTCTAACTACAAGCCCCAGTATTGATCCAATTTTTTTTATGACTATTATATTGGTTTCAGAACACTCAAATACCCCAAAAATGACTATTCAATCTCTGAATATAGTTACCAACTGATCCAGGCTTGACCTCCAATCTCGGTGGCCATGGGCTTGTTTAATCTCCAAAGTGACAAAATCACCTTCAGATGCGTTCCAACACCTCTAAAAACTATACCACTATGTTTAGAGCATAAAATACATGAAAAATTGACTATTCATTCACTCCATTTTCCTTAAGCTAATCTGGGCATGGTCGTCCCTCCTGGTGCCCCTCGTCTTCAAAATTATTCAAGTGAACAAAAACGCCTGTATATATTCCCCATTGCCTCTGAAAGGTGTTCCAATGGATTCTGAGCATGCCAATCTGCTAGGAATGACTATTCATGAGCCCTAATTGGCCAAAAATTGCTCAATATAGGGATCATTAAAGTTTCCCCTTGATTGTGCCTCTAAATCTAGAAAGCTGCTAGTTAGGTATGACAAAGTTCGAAAGTCTGCCGAATATGGGGGATTTGCTAAAAATATTCCAGCTTAATTGGGAGATTAATTAATGACTAACTATGATTATCTAGTGGATTAACTGCACAAATCCACACTTAGTGTTGGGTGCTTAAGCAAGGCTATATGGCATGGTCACATGAAGGAGGAGGGTTGGCCCACTCCTTCCTCCGCCCTCTGACAAATTGATACCCTTCAAGTATAACATCCACACCAGTCCTTTCAAGGCCTAAGGTGGTGGCCTGTTGGTATAAGGTGAGAGTGGAGAGGGGGAGGTCACGAGGTCAAACCCCAACCTCGCCCATGATATCCGTTTTTTGCCACTATATAATAATATGCTCCAAACAATAGTTATCGGACTATGGTTTTAAAACCATATGAATATGCCACCACCGAATATATGTTTTCCACCATTTATAACTTTCAAAATGGACCTTAGGTTAAAATGCCAACATGTGATATACGTATCACCCAAACTCCGATTAAATCCTTTGTAATATGGCTTTAATGAAATACCATAACATTCTATATGAATTTTTTGAAATGCTTTAATATGTGGAATTTAATTAATATAAAGTTTGGAAGTAAAATATAATAAATATTAATTGCAACGGGTCGGTCGCTGGCATTTTGGTTGGGGCAATTATGAGCACTTTGAATTTTGAGCTAATTTTCCCCTTGGTCCAGATTCCAATCAAATGAGGTTTGAAATTTCTTGAGGAATGATTTCACTAATACTTGAACATTTAAATCATCTCATGATATCAATTTAAATACTTTGGGGGCTTCTATACATCTTACAACATCCACCTTTCTACTAAAGGTGTTTGAAAGTAGATATAAATGCTTGAAAGATTCATGAATTTCATCACATTGATCTCCAAGTTTTGTTGTCTCAGATTCAACTTTCCTAGATTTTAGATATATGGAACTATTCAATCTAGATCTATAAAAACTCTCATGGTTATCAAAATTAAACATTGAATTGTTTATTGTATTTGATGAATCGTTACTTGAAGCTTTAACGAAATTTGGTCTAAATTTTGTATACTCCACTTGACAAGAAATTAATTTTGATTCATTTTATTTAATCACCTCCACTTGAAAGACAATGTAATTTTCATTGTAAGCATAGAAATTAATAATTATTATTAATATCTCAATTTATTTTCCATCTATTGATCCAAATAGGTACATATCAGGATACATATTCATGTGAGTTTCTATCTGGACATACCAATCTTCCACAAACTCATATTTATTAGATGTGTTGTATTTTTTAATCATTTCAAAGGTAGAAGTTGAAGGTGTTATTGATATTTCCATTTGAGTTAATTTTTTTTTCTTAAATGATGATTGTAACATTTCACTTTATTGGGTGCCAACCAATTATGCATACAAAAATAAAAAATTATTTGAATAAATCAAAATGAAAATAAAATTTCAAATATTGTCATGTAATGTTATTTTAAAATTTACAAGACTGCCTAATCAAACCATTTATAATATAGTATACGTAAAATATAAAACGACCATACCAATCGAAGGAGACATTGTTTGTATATCACTTTTTTTGTGTTTTATCATCACTCCTTTACTTGGAATGTCAGGGACATGAGATTCCACAGCTTATGAAAAAAAAAATTATGGAAGGCATACCAGAAATTATTAAACAAACTTATAATATACTATTCTAATTTACATACACAATAATAAAGGAGTACATGTGCTATGAAAGTTTACTATATGAAACCAAAAGTAATCACCTAGCTAAAAATGTTAAGGAAAAGCAAAATTATAAGAGAGTACACATAAAATATCAAACAACCATACCATTTGAAGAGGACAATGTTTGTATATAACTTGTTTTACATTTTCTCTTCACTCCTTTACTTGGAATTTCAGGGACACGAGATGCCACAAATTATGAAAAATAAATAAGTAAATAAATAAATTATGGAAGGCATGAAATACTAAATATTATTAAACATCCTTGTAATACACTATTTTCATTTCATGTAATGCAAGTTTACTATATGACACCAAAATTAATCACCTAGCTAAAAATTTTAGGAAAACCAAAATACCCATGTTTGTATGGGGTTTCCACATTAAAAACCCACTCCTAGTGCTATTTGCATGTGTTTTTGTGTAAAAGTGGATCTTTAATGTGGAAAATCCAACTAACATGGTGTATTTAAAGTTTCATAGCAATATTAGTTAGGATATTATTCAATGATATTTCAAAATCCATTAAGTTGTAAATTGCACACTATAATTTTTTCAAATTATTTGAAAATGAATATAAAATATGTTTTTAGAATCTCGTTGTTTATACCATAGTTCTTCGCATCTACAAACATTTGTAAGAATTTATAATGATAAAATTCTAAATGAATTAAAAAACAACATGAATTCATCTTCTATAACATATCATTTCATACATATTCACAAAAGTGAAGAAGCTCAAAGCATATACAAGTTCTCTTAAAAAATAAGGATAATATGAATTTCATTAATAAACAATCATTTATTAGCAACCATTATAACTAAGTACAAAATAATTTTAAAATTTTCATACCATTTAAAGATTTTGGTGTTGTATTTGGTAAACTTTCATTTTCATTAGATGATTCCTTTGAATTCCCACTAGCTTTAGGGTCCATGGTTTCTGAACATAAAGTAGGAAACTATTATCATAGTGTCAAATTATCAAAGGAAATATGAATTTATATATACTACCAGTACTAGCATCATTGTATGTGTGAAAAAATGAACAGAACAATAAAAAGTGTAGAACTCACAATAATAACCAATCATGGTGTTGGTTATAAAAAAGGTGCCACCCATGAATAATTTATTATGTTCTCTTAATTGTGTCTATAAGAATGCTTGTACTTTCTAGCTTTCCTTCTAGCAAAAGCATCAACACGTTACCAAAAGACAACAATACGCTATGAATAAATAACAACAATAGTAGATACTACAACAACATCATATTTTATAGTCATGTATATTCTTAGTTTGCTATAGAGACCATAAAAAGGCAAACACATTGAAGAATTTTTCTATCACATACAAGAGATTGCCAACAACATTGCATTGTAAAGTAAATATAGTGCATACGATGAAATTCCTTCTATCACAAACACAAAAACATTGTTAAAAAAAACATTGCAACAATAATATTTCCTTGGACATCTCCATGCTTGCGAAATTTGTCCTTACATTTTGAAGAAAATGAGGTTTTAGCCCATGCCCACGTAGATAGTTGTTGCAAAAAGAATCATGTTTCCAAAAACAACATTTCATTTTGAAAAAAATCATTCTATATTGCCTTCTATCACAAACACAGGCACATTATCAATAAAAATGTTGCAAGGTGAAATAAATCCAATGCATGTAAAATTTAATTTTAGCATAAAAACAAACCTATAGAAACATTGTATAGTAAAATCAATCTAGCATGTGGTAGAATTAGTTCTAGGAAAAACACAAGAACATTTCCAACAACAATATTGCAAACAAAATTAAATGAAGCACATGCTAGATTTGTTTCTAATAAACACATGAGAACATTGTCAATAACAACATTGGAAGGCGTCATAACTTTAAGCATGCCATATTTCCTTCTAGAAGAAATAAAAGCTCATGTCAACATTTCAAGGTGAAATAAATTTAGCGTGTTCTAGATTTACTTATAGGAAAAACATAAGCATCTTGCAAACAACAACATTGCTGTAGGGTAAAAGGAAATATAGCACATGCAACATATCCTTACAACACAAACATAAGAAAATAAAAACATTTTACAGTTAAAGAAACCTAAGACACGTCGGATTTACTTCTAGCATAAACACAAGGATATTACCAATAACTTCATTGTAAGGAAAAAGAAATCTAGCACCCAAAATATTTTCTTCTAGCACAAACAACATCACATTGCCAATAATAACATTGTAAGGTGAAAGAAATCTAATGTGTGCTATATTTCATTCTATCATAAACAAAAGCACATAACAAAATTGCAAGGTGAAATAAATGTAGCATATGTTAGATTTACTTCTATCACAAACACAAGCATATTTTCAACAACACTACAAGAAAAAACAAATCTAGTGTGTATTGAATTTCCTTATAGCATAGACATAAACACATTTCCAAATAAAAACAATGCAAAGAGTTAGATTTCCTTCTAGTATAAATAACTATATTTTCAAAAATAAGATGGTTTTGTGAAGAAAATGTAACACATACTAGATTTCCTTCTAGTACAAATTCACAAACATATTTCCAACAACAACCTTGTTGGGAAAAACAAATCTAACACAGGTTAGATTTCTTTGTATTAGAAACAGAAGAACATTGAAATTAATAACAATGCAAGGTGAAAGAAATATAATTCATACTATATTTCCTTCTACTGGAAACATTATAAAATAACAACATTGTAGGGTGAGAAAAAATTAGCTCGTGTTATATTTACTTCTAACACAAACATATAAATATTTCTATCAACAAAAATGGAGGACAAAAAAATCTAGCACATGTCAGATTTACTTTTAGCCTAAAGACAAATATTATACTAATAAAAACATTACAAAGTAAAATAAATATAACATGTGCTAGATTTCCTTTTAGTGCAAGCACAAGCACATAACAAAATTGTAGAGTGAAATAAATTTACCAAGTGCCAGATTTATGTCTACCACAGATACAAGCATGTTTCCAACAACATCATTGTAGAGTATAAGAAATCTAGCATGTGATCAATTTTGTTCCAACATAAAACAAACACGTTTCAAATTAAAATAAATCTAAAATGTGCTATATTTTCTTCAAGCACTTAACAACATAGTAGGACTGAATAAATATAGTGCATGCTATAGATTTATTTCTATCACAAACAAAAGCAAATTCCAAGGCGAGGGAAACATAATTTATGCTAGACTTCCTTCTAGCCCAAACATAAGTGCATTGCCAATAACAAAATTATAAGGTGGAAGAAATCTAATGTGTGTAAGATTTACTTCTAGCATAAACATAATAAAACAAGCACATTATAAGGTGAGATAATTATAGTGCATGCTAGATTTACTTCTAGCAAAAAAACAAGCATGTTGACAGCAACAACATTATAGGGCAAAGGAAATATAACATGTGCTATATTTCCTTACAGCACAACACAAGAACATTATAAGATGAAACAAATCTAGCACGTGCTATATTTCCTTATAGCACGCACATAATAACATAACAACATTGTAGGGTTAAATAAATCTAACACACACTAAATTTACTTCTAGCACAACCTAAATAATATTCGAAATAACAAACTTGCAATAAAATAAATGTAACATGTGCTAAATTTCCTTCTAACATAGTCACATGCATATCTCCAATAAAAACATTGAAAGGTCAAAGAATCTAGCATATTTCCTTCTAGCACAAAAAACCAGATTACCAACCACAATAGGACATTGTGAAAAAAATATAGTGCATGCTAAATTTTCTTCTAGCTCAAACACAAAAAAAATTTCAATATAAATGTTGCAAGTTGATTGTGCTAAAAGGAAATATATATTGACGCATGCTAAATTTCCTTCTAGCACAAACACAAGCACATAACAAACATAGTAAGGCAAAAAAAATCTAGGATGTGCTATATTTACTTTTAGCAAAAACTCAAGCCTATTTCCAACGACAACATTATCAAGAAAAATAACTCTAACACATGCTAGATTTAATTCTATCATAAACCAAAGTGCATTTCTAGTAACAAAATGGTAAGATGAAAAAAATATAATGAGTGATATATTTCATTCTAGCATAAGCAATCACACATTGTTGATAACACCATTGCAAGGTGAGGGAAATCTAACCCATGGTAAATTTTCCTATAGAAAAAACATAAGCACATAACAACATGGTAGGGTTAAAGAAATCTAGCTCGTGCTAGATTTACTTTTAGCACAAACACAAGTATATTTCCAAAAGAAATATTGCAAGGAAAAAAGGAATTTATTTTGTGCTAGATTTTCTCCTATCATAGATACAAGGCATTCTCAACAACAAAATTAAAAGGTGAAAGAAATATAACATGCAATAGATTTAATTTAGTAGAAACAAAAGCATATTGGCAACAACAAAGATGCATGCCAAAAGAAAACTAGAACCTCTTAAATTTTCTTCTAGGAAAAACAAAAACACAATTTGGCAATAATAACATTACAAGGGGAATGAAATCTAGCGTGTGTTGCGTTTCCTTTTAGCACAAACAACTATATTGTTAACAAAAATCTAAAATTAGAAAACCTTTTAGGCTTTATGGGTTTTCCTCCATGAAACTGCATAGAAAATGCAGTAACAACTATTTTGAACATGCAACCAACCATGCCAATTTACTTGTACGTAACTTGGGGTTGGGTTCTAGTGGCTTGGTAGAGAAATAAATCGTCTAACATAGGGGTCTGGACAGATAATTTTGGATCACTTTCATGGATATCTAAATATAATCTTGAGAGGACACTGAAACACTGAACATATTATGCATTTAGTAAATATTTTGAACCAACATAATATAAAGTTGGAGTAGGTGCTTATGTATTTAACAGTGGTTTTGTCGGGTAGCAGTGTAGTGAAGATAAGCCCTTGATAATATTTCTTGTTTGAGTATGTAGAGCTATTCCTTCTCCATTTTGGCTCTGCGCATCTCAAATTCCAGAGAGTTGAATATGTTTCAGCAATGGGAAGTGGTGGATGAAGAGGAAGAAGGGTAAACATGTTGGTATACTGGTATTACATTATTGTTGCATAAAATGGTACTTTGATACCTATAATACTAACAACCCGAATAATATTCCAGCTACTTTAAATAATTAGTAACTAATAGGTGGCATGGGAAACCCCTACAAAAGAAAACGATAGCTCCCCTGTTAGAAACTCCCTTCTCATTCCCATTTATTTTTCTTTGAAATTGAGTAGCTCTTTTTGCGTTGTTGTGAGCTACATGCTTCTTTCACTAGTTAGACTTAAAACTCGCAATCAAATTTTCAGCAATCTGCACAAGTGTATATTATGTGCACCAATGTGCTTTGATGCAACTCCATTTTGGTGAATACTAAATTAGGCATCATTTGATCAGAGTGCAGTAGACACATTGATTCCTACACAACCAAGATCATTGTATTTTGCATTTATACAACTTTTCTGGATCATTTCTGTCATGTATCGGATTTCTTGGTAGGTATTCATTGTGTTTATACCAGTGGGTTCAACTTGTATATGGTATCATCAATATTACATACCATCAACTAGGGAAGTGTCTCGCTTACAATTATCGTACAAAATTTTGGAGAATCAATATTTGGAGAAATCACCATTTGAAGTTTTGACCAGGAGTCTTGGTTTTGGAGATAAATGTCTAGTTGATTGATAGGTACACTAGACCTAGTATCTAAAATTTTGGGGCCAATGCATGGCTTAGTATTCAGATGGATTTTATATCAAATCTTGCATTTTCATTCTCTGTAATATTCCTAATGCAAATTTACAATAATGAGAAAATCAAAGATAGTAAAAAAACACACACACACAAAATTTTCAACAGATTAAACACCCAGAAATATCCATAAACTGTGATGAGCATAACCATTCTATTAATATAAATTTTGGGTACAAAGGTAAGGTCAAAAAACATGAGTCTGGGATTTCCCAAGGCAAGCTAACAGTGCCCAGGTGATGAAACTAACTACTCGAACATGCAATGTGGTTGTCCCCAACAATATTTCTTCTAACGCAGTGAAAAACTACATTTTTTGTTGCAAACAATGGTTTTTAGGGTCTCCTCTAGTGCTTAGAAAATTCTTGGAAATTAACCTTGGGATATCCTCCAATAAGCCACAAAAACTCATGATGGAATCAAACAAATGTTGACCTTAGAATTTCGGCCCAATTTCCCCCTAGCTCCTCAAGTTGTTTGTTTAGTTGGGACCCTTGTTTGGCCCCTCGAATCTACCCAGAAAATTCTGCCAAATTATTTATAAGATACGTGTCAAAAACCCAGAAAAACCCAGAAAGGGCTTGCTCTAGTTGTGACACTCCAAAATTGACCTCAAAATGCTTGACCCTCCTACACAAGCAGAAACTGTAAGCTGTAGAATATGTTAGGCTTTTTGCTACACCAAAATGCTGGAAAATCCACCATGATTTCCCCCAATCTAATTCTAAACAATCCCAACTTCTCAATCCCTTTCACAGGCCAATTGCTGGCTTTGCCCGTTCAACTCCTCCAAGAGCCCTTGTGTGCTTTATCCTTTTTGCATCATTGGGGTATCTATAAGCTCACCAATCATTTTCCATGTGATTATAACACCTTCATGATCTTGCTAGCTTCCCCATAGCTGGCAAATATAATGCTTTTATACCATTGTAATATTCCTAATGGAAATTTACAATCATAAGAAAAGTAATTAAAGTAAAAAAAAAACACACATAATTTACAGCACATTAAACACCAAGAAATCTCCATTAGCCACGCTGAGCTAAGCAATTTTGTCAATACAAATGTTGGGTAAAAAGGTAAGATCAGAAAGCTTGCACTTGGTGTTTCCCAAGGCAACCTAACAATTCTCAGGAGATGAAAATGGCTACTCTAACATGCAATGTGGTTGTCCCCAACAATCTCTACGCTAACCTAGTGAAAACTGCATTACTAACTGTGAACAATGGTTGCTAGGTCGTCATCCGACACCCAAAAAATTCCTGGAAATTAAACTCAAGTTCTCCTCCAATAACCCACAAAAAACCATGAAGGAATTGGCCAACTATTGACCTCAGAAATTTGGCCCAATTTCCCCCTAGATCCTCTACCTGTTGGCTAAGCTGGCACCAAAATGCTAGAAAATCCCCCACAATATCCTTTCTTGGTCCTTTCATATGTCCCAAATGAACCAAAAATGCATGGTATCCTCCTAGCTACCAAATATGAGTAGAACTTTCCTCCCTAGGGTGGCAATCATGGTCCATTGAAGAAGATGGTGACTTGGCCCTGATGAAAGACTGTGTAGTTCCCAGACAAGACGATGCATGCCCCTACTCCAGAAATTCATACTGTTGTAGAAATATCTCCTGCTCTTGTAAATAATTCTCTTTTTTCCTGGAATTTGGTCAGGAATGCTACATCGATATTTTCTCCCTTATCTCTGGCACCACTCTCCAACAAGAACTTCATGGATCCTTTCCTACATCCCAGCTGAACCATAAATGTGTGGTATCCTCCAAGCTACCAAATATTAGTAGAATTTTCCTCCCTAAGGTGAAATTTATGGTCCACTGAAGAAGATGGTGAGATTTCTTTTTGGAAACCTCTAGCGCTAAAAAACACCAATGACTCAGCTGAATAGCTAGAGCAACAATGTGTAAAATGAAAAAATATAAAAAGGTACTCAATGTTGCCTTCAACCCTCTATTTACAATTGTTGCTTTGCCTTTCCTTGTGGGTCCCTCATCCTGATCTCCTTTCCCGAAAATCAATTTTTTCCTTGAGGGGTGGCACCCACATTCCACTAAGGTTTATATTTTCGATTTCTATTAAGTTCCATGTACCAAAAATGTCTAAAATGCCCAGATTACAAAATTGTGCTATGCTTGGCACTCCCCTAATAATCTTCGTTAATCCTCTTAAATGAAAAATGAAACTCTGTTATCCATCTATCTATAAAATTCAAATCCATAGGTTTTAATCCATTGCAATTTAAATATCTCAGCAAGAGGTTACAACCTTGGACATTCTTTACCAAATTATATGTTTATCCATTGACAAAAAAACTTTTGTAAACTTTGTGACAGCATAAATGTATTCTCCAACCATCTCTATAAATTCGCCTATGTGGCTTACTTAGAGGACACAATATTGTTTCAAATTCTATTGCAATGACACTTTTGAAAACTATCTGTATTTTTTTGTTGTATGGCAGGAAATCGATGCTTAATACATAGATTCAATGAATGGCATGTATTCTTCCTCAAATCCTGCAAGGACTATTCTCATCCTTCTTGCAAAGTGGTGTTGTATTTACGTGGATGGCACTGCTTTAATTGTTGTGGACAAAAATATTTATAAAAATGAATCTTTAAAGCCAATATGTGCTAATATACATCGAATTTTTTTGTTGGAAGAATTTATTTCACACCTTATTCACCACACTATATACCTATGACTTCATCCTTTTTACAAAATCGCATTCCAAACTCTTTCTTCTAGTAGTTTGCACGACAAGACCAAATTCTTGTGTCCATGCATGATAGGCATATTGATCAAAATATATAGCCTAGCTTTAGATAGTTTTTTCTTTGACTTTTGAATCCATTTGATATTCAAAATAAATGCATCATGTCATTTCCAATAACTCTTCATTCGATTCCTCCTAATATGCATATGATTTGAAACATACTAAATATGGTGAAAGGCGTATAACTAAAGCTTAAAAAGATCTATCGGCAAATTTGAAACACTTTCACCAACTTCTTTCAATACCTTCAACATTTTTTGAAGAACCTAGAGATGTGATTAGTTGATATATTTATTGCAACAAGGGCAATGCCATAAAGGCCCTCTCAATTTGTTTTTCCCAAGTGCTATAATTCTGCTTTTGACACATTAAATTCACTACCATTCTTTTTTAATTGTTGTTGAGAAAGGAACTACCTCTATAGTTATTTCTCATCTTCCTTAGAAAACTCACATAAATATCCATATTTATGCACCTTATAAAATAATGGAAATCCACGATGATGTGGGATGGGAAACTTGTCTATCATTTCTCAACATCCATAAAACATTTTTAGTTTGCAATTCTTCTAAAGGATGCACATCATTGAATAGGATGCAACAACATGTGAGGAAAATCTCATTTTTACATGCACAAGAAATAATTATAAAGTATATAGGAGTACAAGTTGAGATGAATTGATAGATTACCCATGAATATCTAGAGGTAACATTTGATTGGATATTATCTTCCATGTTTCCATCTTCTAGTTGACATCAAACAAATTGGCTTATGATCGTACACATGTCAGCCTAACCTTAACTTATTTACTTCTGAGAATGTTTCTTTTTGGATACCATTATACTTGAAATACATGCAAAACACCCTCCCCTATGAGAAGAGTCAATGCGAGTAGAAAATTGTCTTTCAAGCCGTTTTCTTTTCTCAACTCATTGTCATCAAAATAAGTCAATGCATATTTAATTGTCATTATGTTCTTTACAAGGCTTATTCCTGTAACATGGACCTTCATGTTTTCCAACATTATTTTAAGATTCTGTGATGCCAGAAACTTTAGGTTCAGGGCTTGTTTTAGGTGTTGAATAAGCATTGGCACGATTATCAAACCCACTACACATATATATTATTAGGCTTTTGAGTTTCTTTGGTCTGATAGAGATTGATCAAATACACTAATATCACACATGAATTTTTCAAAAACGGAGTGAATATATTTCTCATCAAGCAAGAATCAAAAGTGCTTGTATTTTTTATACCATTTGGTATAAAATATAGCAAATTCCATCCTTCCTAGTGCTAATTGTGCTTCTCATTACTTATGAGAAAAAAAAGAGAGTGAGGGATACTATTTTTCGGAATACCTTATTGCCCTCTCTAGAGAATGACTAATATAGTCCTATGTTTTGAATATTTTTTATCACATATATTTTACTTGGTATCCAATTCCTTCCCCATTCCATTCCTAGATGTCTATTGTATTCAATTCCTTCCCCTTCCCATTCTGGGACATCTCAATAGTTCAGTATTCATTTAACATCAAAGGCATTGTCTATTAATATAAAATATTAGGTCCCAAATTTATAGTGGTTGATATATTCAATCCACTGTGCATATGTAATGAAATAAGTTGAAGGATTGAATCCACTTAAGGACTATATGTGCCTCCATAGGAGGAGTCTTCTTGCTACCCAGAGCATTGGTTCTCTACTTTTTGGAAAACAAGAAAAATAAAATGACCGCTGCTTGAAAGGTTTCATATATCAAAAAAAGTGTATGCCAAAAAAGTAATCTACAAAGGTTTTTAAGGGGGTTTAATCATGGCATATGATTTCAAGGAGTACTAGGAAAGATTGGAAGGGAGGAATGGAAATTCTATGTGTCAGAGGATATTGAAGGTAAGGAAAGGAAAAGGGAATTTATGTGTGTATGCAAAGTTCTGCAGAGAGGTTTTAGTTCTTCTGCTGCTAAGCCTATTGTAGGGAAAGGTGTAGTGATCAAGAAAAATAGGAAGAATAAGAAGAAATTTTTGGCTACTACCAAGCCCCTCTGTGATTCAAGAATTGGCTTCAAATTCAATAAAATCTATTAGAAACACACAAATTTATACAAAATCACAAGAATCAAGCTCAAAAGAGATTGTTGTCATGGAAAGGTGTGGGGGATTTTCAATAGAAATGGTGAACCAACAACAAAGACCCTTGTAAGGATTAATGGTGCAAACAAACGTGTGTGGAAATTGATTAATGATGTCCCTAAGAAGACTTATGAGACTACACTGAAATGTAGATTACTGATATGAACATGTGAATTGAATGCTAAAGTAAATTTTCCTTTGTTCCATTGGTTATTATCAAACTCGATTTGCAAGCTCGAGAGACAAGATTCCTTTGGAAGCTATAAATTTTGAGGCAGGAATAATGTAGTTGGCTAAAAAAATATGTTTATGCATAAGATATTTTTGGGCCGAAATTAAGGTATGTTTTCACACAATGATTACTTCTAATTTTAATATATTTCTAAGAATTATTCCTCATCTTAACAATAAATAAAAAGGAGATTTATAAAAATCAGGACAGTTGGGCTAAACGACAAAAGGAACATTTTATAATAGAAATTTGACTTATTGTATCTCTGTTTACAGGGAAGCAGAGCAACTGAACCGATGTTAAACGAAAGATGGCTAACAGACACAGACTCACGGAATCTCAATAACTCCCAGAAACGGATAGAAGGCAGACAGACAGATCCAAGCTCAAGAACCCAAACGACAGCCTCGTGAAACGGGCTGTCGTTTGGAAAATACTTTCCTCCTAAGTGAAAACGCCTTTTAAAAGGACTAAGGATGAAATAAATAGGGAGTCGAATAGGAATATCCTTTTGTAATCAACGCATCAGGATATAAATGTTCAATTGTATCCCTGTATTATCCTTTAATTTAATAAAGAGTTTTGATGCTTCGAACAATCATCATTTGAGTTTTTCATTGCGTTAGAACTTCTGGTGGTCTGGGCCCAACCCCTGGGAGTTTCCTCACCAATTTTCATGTTGTGCGTTAGTTACAGAATCGATGACCAGTTACCTGATGCATTTTTTCAATTACTTTTCCACTCAATAAAATAGAAATACACAAGGTTACAATTTTTCTTTCATCAGAACAGTTTAGTAGTCATGCTTTCTGGTTTATAGTAATGCTTTGTCGTTGTTAGATGTTTTCATTTTCTCTCAAAACCTTTATAGTTTCTTTATGAATCATAGAGTAATTACCATTCAATATGATCTATCTGTATGAATTAGATTGTTCCCTCAATACAATAAGGCATTCGATTGTTGATTACATACATAAAGATGTCAATTAATTAGTTTGCAAAGAGAATTCCATTGCAAAGTGGTATAAGTAATTGTTGTTC
The DNA here is from genome assembly GCA_034641835.2 of Pinus albicaulis. Classification (NCBI taxonomy): domain Eukaryota; kingdom Viridiplantae; phylum Streptophyta; class Pinopsida; order Pinales; family Pinaceae; genus Pinus; species Pinus albicaulis. Next base: position 867,864,368 of record CM076577.1, on the reverse strand, counting down.
AATTTATTCATATTGTTGTTTAGTTTATTAAGGTTGTTGTTCAATTCATTCAGATTTTTGTTCAATTTTTTAAGATTGTTGTTCAATTAGTCATTATGTTGTTCAATCATATGTTTCTCTCTATCTGAACTAGACATAATAATTAGTTGCATCCTACCATTTCATTTCTCTTTGAGTTGATTGAACTTTGAGAATTAGATAACCCTTCTCATAACCAATGTAGAGTAACTACTAGTCGACCTCACTCGCATATACTGTGCTTACGCTCTTGAAATAAGAAGACTTGCCCTGGGTTGACAATTGAATGAGAAGTCTAGAGGTTGCCTATAACAAGCCACCTTTATGAATCAACATTTTTGGCGCCATTTTCGGGGAGAGTGTTAAGAGTGATATCCTTTATTCATATTTCTCCATTGCTATGAAGAATTGGGTATTAAAAACGAGAGGTAAGAAACTGCATACCGGCAAGAAAAATTATTTCTCCCTAGCTCGCTTCTCAGCAAATTATGAAAAGATTGGTAGAATAGGTGCTCTTGTTTTATGACTAGGAAGAAAAAGATAGAAACAAATCAAAACCATCCGCAAAAATTCCCAAAATCCAAGGGACCGGTGATCCTTGGAAGAACAACCTATATAGATGAAATCGTTAAGAAAGTTGAATCCCAGGCATCTGTAGGACCTAGAATCATTCCCACTCAAAGTCCTACTACTCTCCCTCAGGAAGCAGCCTCATTGTCTATAGCCCACGCTGAGATTCACTGTGAGACAGAAGGATCTGAACTAAGGCTTCAAATTGTTGATCATATAGGTACTGACCCTTCGAGAGAGGGAGCTTCTTGTAACTTACAAACAGGGGAAGGAGAAACTAGCAGTGCAATACAAACAGAAGCTTCAGAGCCCAAATCCCCTAAAGGAGTGATCAAGACAAAAATACTCAGTATCCCATATCAGGGAAGTGCTGTAAAGTTTCCTCTGCACTCACCTCCCAATCCCCCCAGGATTACTCCTCCAGAACAAGAAATTCCTAAATATTACTGGCACATATTTAATCAAATGGAAAATAATCAAAACCAAAATCAGAGGCAGACATCAAAATTGGAGTACCCAATTGTTGATCATGCTGCAAATGCCCTGATGAAATCCATTCCCTTACAAAACATCCCCACCTTCCATGGGTTGACCACGGAAGATCCTGATGCATTCCTATTTGAATTCAATGTCCTATGTAGGGGGTATGACTATACCACTGACCCTCAGAAACTGAAACTATTTCCCTCTACTTTAAAGGGAACAACATTACGCTAGTTCATGGGACTGGGTGGGGGAACCATCAATAACTAGGACCAAATGAAGAACATTTTTCTTAATAAATATCAAGACTATTACTGAACTTGAGAACTAAGAAATGAAATATTCAATAATTTTTCAAGGGACAATGAAACCTTGGCATAATACGTAGAAATATTTCAATACAATTTACACAGGTCTCCATATACCACGTTATCCAAAGACATCTTAAAAGCTACAATGATTAAGGGAATGAAAGAAGAATGGGTTGAAACACTTAACATAATGGGAATAGGGCACATTTCCCAGAAATAAAATGATGAGATCATTTCACTGTGTATTAGCTTCTCTAGGGGTAGTACGTGTAATACATCTAGTGAATGTGACTCAATAAAAAAAGACCTTAGGCAGTCAGGTGGCAATGTAACTAGAGAATGGTTTGGTAATCTCTTGGAAAACTTTAAAACTGACATTTTGGGTACTTTTACAACACAGCTTGATTTCTTACAAGACAAGGAGAATCAAGCTATAGTAGATTAGAACTTGGCCATTTTTTGCCCTTGGCTCTTCGCAGTTATCCTTTGAACATTAGCATGAACCCAGAATAATCAAGAAGGTCAGGAGCTCCCAGTCTCCTTCAGTCATAAAGCTCTACAAGACTATGAATTGAGGTACTCACCAATAGAGAAAAAAGAAAGTGAGAAATTGCATAATTACATATATAATATATGCATTTTCTACTAAAGCGGTGCAACTAAGTGGAGTAGTAATTGGTATTTGGGGAGAGCCTATTCCTTCACTTTGGCATAGTACTTAGGTACTCAAAATATGCTTCCTCTCCTCTCCTTGTCAAGTCATGCTTACGCATCCTTAGGTACTCGAATTATGCTTATTTCCTTAGGTATTGGAACTATCCATCCTCCACCTTCACTGTTCATAAGTACTGGGGTAGGCTCTTTCCTTTCATTCCGCAGAATCTTGTCATGTTGTTGGGGTGCCTATTTGGGTAGCCCAGTATTCCGCAAAATATTCTAATTTATTTTTTGTCCTCTTTAAAGTAAAAATACAGACATTATTTCGCCCTTTCAGTAAATAGGGTCTCGCCTTGAGTGGATGGGCGTCCCTAAAAGGCCCTAAAGGGGTTATCATCCCAAGTAAATGCTTTGACCTACCTAAAGCGAGGGTAGTTGGAGAGTGAGTAATAGTGCCATTCTTTATTTTAGTAAATCCTAACCAGACTAGAGTAAAACATCCATGATGACCTGGAAATCCACCCTTTAGTCATTCATTGTCTTTTGAGTCATCAAGGGATGATGAAAGACAACTGAGAGGGTTGGCCCCCCTAAACACCCAGACCTTTAGACTCTTTAGCTAAGGCTAAGGTGTGCCTTTCCTTCTTTAAGGCTTTTCAATAAAGGAGTGGTGATGCCTTTTGAGTAAAAGAGTCGTCTCTATTTATTCTTTTAAGTAAAAAGATAAGACTTCCATCTTTCAATCAATAGGTTGATGGTCGGACCTATAAGGGGACTCCTTGAGCCTTTCAAGTGAAAAGACAAGCTTTCCTGTAGTATTTTTATTAAGGAATCTCTGTATACAGGGTAGCTAAGGTTATGTCCATCAAGTATGTATTACCCTAAAAGGGATAGAAGGGTTGGGTTATACCTTACCTCTCTATTTTCCTTTATTTAGCCCGGTAATATCAGGACCTTACCAGAATGGGCTTGCAATTCCTTTGGAGATGTAACGAAAACTTATTTATTTCCCGCCACAGATTTCTTAAAGCTTAGTTCGCGCGATCGATGTTATAAAGAGTTGTGCGCTTACTTATGATTATATCATTGTCGGCTGAGGAAGGACTGGTCTTCGGTAAGCACTCATCGTATTGGCTTTCAGTCAGTAAGCGCGAACCAGCTTTCGGGTATGTGGAAAGTGAGGTAAGACTTTCCTTTCCTTTCCTTATTTCTTGGTCTGATCCTGGTTCTAGTTTTGGAGATCTAGAGATAGATCTAGCAACACATCCAATCTGTGTTGGAGCCTCACTAAATAATTGGTATCGGATGTATCGTTAGGTTCGAATATCTGCACGGTTGCAGAGAATAGATAACTTACCCTTAGTAAGCGGTATCACTACGGGTATCCCTACAGGTTGTAGTAGGCCGCCCTACCTAAACCGATCATCTCGGTATTTAAGCCCCATTGCTGATTGAACAGGCGGCTTAATATATAAGAAATAATGAGAATCAATCCATCATGATTGATCCTTCCTTGGGCATGCTTGCTGGGCTATCGTCCTCCTCATTATAGCCTGTACTCCTTAAATAGCATGGGATATTTCACCTCGTTAGTACTAGACCTTGATGTACTATTTTACACCGCTACTACTTACTTATGCTACTCATAAGTACTAAATATATCATAGCCACTAGATAAAATATGCTTTGGAAGACCATCACTTAGTTCCATGGAAGGAATACTTTCTTTTAGATATATCCGGATGTTTCTCTCCCAGGAACTCTTGTTTCTGTTTCTCGTAGTTCTCTCGCAGCTTACTATATATTTGATTTATTCGATCATTACTCAGAAAAGGAATGGCGGACCTATCCAATTTGCGCCCATACTTCATTTTTATGGACCTCATGGATTGACGTTTGAATTGCAATAAATGCTTGATACATGCATTTCACATTATTATCTTCAACAGTTCCCTCAACTGAAATATTCATTTCATTAGGCGATTAGATGCTTGATCCTAATAACCTAATCAATTGAATGTGCAACCCAAACCCAAAGGCGATACGGTGATGATGATATCTATCTATGCTTGATCTTTCTAACTGGCTTGGATCTCACACCAATTGGATGTAACCCATATAGCAGCAGCAGCCACACACAGGTTATTGAGCGTAAGGTAGGTTAGTTATACCATACCTTGTTGAGTTCTACCTTGAGCGAGCGTAGCGAAGGCATATCTTTATATTATAGTAGATAGACCCTTCTTAGATAGATAATAGAGAAGAGCTCAATCAAGATCAGGATCAAAATAAAGTCGTGTCAACACTGGGCTCTAAATGATTAATAAATGAATGGGATTTCTATAGGTGGTAGGATGCTATTCTATAGTGGCAGTGTCTCTTTTCTTAGGACCGTCCATCTATGGTGGGGCGTGGCTGTGCCCTTATTAGAGTTAGTCAGACAGCCAGTGTGCCTTTCAGCCACTGACTCACTCTTATTAGTGAGTTAGAGAAGAGAATAGATAACAAACCTGAAGGCAGCTCTAAATGAAATAAATGAGTGAGAGGTATTTCTATCTATCTATCTATAGGATGGCCCCACTATCTATTGTCTATACCTATAGTTGGTTGACCCGGGCCCAATACTATCAAGCAAGGCAAGGTTATACCTTGGTAGCGCGAAGGGAAGGAGCCCACCCACCACTCTCACTCTCACTCTCATTCTCATCTATTCTATAGTTAATCTATCCATAGTTAGTTGACCGGGGTTTAGAAGCAATAAAAAACTTCTAAGAGCTGGGGGCTGGAGGCTGCGCCGAAGAAGGAGTATGCTACTTTGGATGGATGAAAGGCTCCGCCGGACATATACCTTAGATGCTTAGTTTTTTTTTTGAAGTGTTCTATTTTTAGAGACGTTCCCGAAGTGTCCCCGGACCGTATGCGTACCTCCGCGGGTGGTGACTTAGTGCAGCAAATCTAATCGAAAGGGATCAGCAGACATACATATGAAATAGGCGGGCATATACCCTTACCCTTTCAAAAGCATCCTCAATTCTTGTACCACCCACCTCGGCATCCACTCTATATGCATTCAATTTATTCAGAAAGCGGGATAGAGTAATCGGTCAACTCGCCGCCAAGCTCATGACCTGGATACTGCAGGTTCGAGTCCTGCTCCCGCAAGCATGCCCTGCTCGCTTTTCGATAAAGGTGAGCTACTATCTATTCTATAGAGCTATAGAGACCCACTGAAACCACCCAACCCCGTTCTGAGTAAGGATGAGGGGTGGATGGCAGACCCTAGAACCCAACACCAAATAGATTCCACCACCCTTGAACTCGAAAGCTGCTTACGTCTTATCTAGAGCAGGTAGTCGGTCGTCGGTTCTCAACTGCCCTATAAAACAAAGCTAGCTACTTCCCTCTCCCACCCGTCAAAGCAACCAACCCAAGAATGTACGGAAAAGCTTGAACATCGGTTTCTCTTGATCGCTTTCCCCCAGAAGAGTTACGATACTGGTCACACAGGCGAAGACCAATCGAACCGGGGTGGGATAAATAGAGTAGTTTTCATGTCACCCCTCCCGACCTGTTTCACTTTTTTTCAGGCATTTAAGCTCCCCCCCAACCAACAAGTAGAGTCTATTATATATTTTTCACAATCTACTAAAGGTCTCCTCTTTACACTAACTAAGAAAGATTGCACTAACTCTTTCTAAGGGAGGCAGTAAACAGGGCAGTAACCATTCCTCATCAAATCCCTCCCTTTCTATAAACTGTAAGACGTATTAACAATATATAAGAATAGTACTATTCTAATTCTTTAAGCTGAAGTGCCCTTGCCTGAGGAAGGGATTCATCGCTTGCTCTTCCGAGAGCCTATAAGGATAAGCGGCTTCGCACCTTACAAATAAAAAAAACGGGCCTAGTAGGTAAGGGAACGCCCAATCAATCATTCTGTACTTCTCGATTGGAATCACCCGTTTGTTCGACCAAAGACGGCCCATTGGACCTTGTTGGAGAGGCAGGCTCCACCAGTACACGATAAGTGAATACCCCAATAATCTGAAGGGTCTAGCAGTAGTAGTATGGGCTTAACTCACCGAGGTTGTGGCTTACTACCAACACATTATGCAACCTATGTAACCGCTCGTTCAGTAAACTAATAATAAACCCAAGGACAAAATTTCCTTTCTGACTGCCTATTCTTGGTTATCAATCAACGGGTGCTGGATATTTATCTGCATCTGGTAGATCTGGATCAGAAATTGGCAGGAATGTTGGTGATGCAATTGGCTTCGCATCTGTAGTCTGTGTTCCAACGGTGTATAAATATCGATCTTAAACTAGCTAATATTGATCTATAATTAGTCAACCATAATAGGCCCATCCATAATAGGCTCATCGAATGGGTCATTCATACATAGGTGCATGACTAATATAAATGGGACTCAGACTTAAATGGATTCTTAGCAAGGTTATGTGTATGGATTTTTCCTTGTAGGATCTGTGGGAACTGCGTCTGGATCTGCACCTGGGGGATATACCCCTGGAGGAGATGAAATTGGCTATTGAAGAAACACAGCCAAAGGTAATTCCCCTTAGACATGGTTCAAACCTGTGCCATATGCACTAAGGACCATACAACGGATGAGTGCCCCTCACTCCCAGGACTGAATGTAGTTTATAAGGAAGCAGAGGAAGAGACAGAACTAGTCTACCTAATGTATCAGCGTTGACAATGGCAGGAATGACTAGGTATGCCTCAAGACCTGCCTTAGTTCTTTCCTTCTCCATAGTTTAGCCAAAAAAAACCTGCAGCTTCTTGGCAGAATCAAAACCCTTTTTCTACATGGCCAAACCAGTCATTTCCTATACCACCATGGCCAACACAACCCTCATCAGGGAATAATTGGCCAAGTTTTCCCTGTTCTCCTCCTTATTGGAAAAACACTCCATATCAAGCCGAGTGGCCAAAATCCGCTTCTCAAACCACTAATTGGCCTCAAAATTGGTAGAGACCCCTAGGAATGACCAACTTACCAATGGGAGTAGGGGTCCAGAATCAACCTACACTACCAACACTGTACCCAGTCCAACACAACCCTCAACCTATCATACGTTATCAATTACCATCTCAACCCAACTCTAATCCCAATAACATACTAGTTTAGCTAATTCAAATTATAGAACATCCAAACCTCGACACTAAACAGAGGAAATGCAATGAGCTAAGGCTGAGATCTCGGCATACTATCTCACCAGCAACAGTCACGACCTCCCCTTAATACGAATCTGGAACTTCAGTAGAGCCTAGCCAAGAAAATATAATGGAAACAGAGGAAGGCCAAGAAAAATAAATAGTTGACCAATGGGGGCCTGAAGAACTTAGGATGTCTCCACCTCCATTCCCTGAAAGGTTAACTCTTCCTAGACCAATAATCTCTCTAGATTTTGACATCCTAGTGGAGTTAATGAACCTTTGTATCAAAATTCCTCTTCTTCAGGCCATACAAGACATTCCCATCTATGCAAAAACAATTAAAGATTTGTGTTGGAAAAATCAAGTAAGAAAAACAAAGGTTGTGCCCACCGTTCTTGTGGGAGGGACGCTATAGGACTTATTACTGGGTAAAGAACCACCTGTAAAATATGAAGACCTGTGAAATCCCATAGTAACTGTTCAGATCTCTAGACACTCATTTCCAAACACATTGGTCGAATTAGGGGAGGACATTAACATCCTAACTACATGAACCTGCGTAAAACTAGGAATACCAGCTTTAGAAACCACAGCTATGCTGCTGGAGCTTGCTGGCAGGTCTGTTATCAGACCAGAAGGAATAGTGCAGGACATCCTGGTCTCCGTAGACTTCTAGGAGTATCCAGCCGATTTCTTATTTATTAATCCAAAGAGCAGGATGGACAGGCACCCATTGATTCTGTGGTGACCTTGGCTGGCGATAATTGATGCTTACATAGGCTAGCGAACAAGCAGCATGACCATCACTAAAGGAGATTCCATAAAAATATCATTATTTATCTGCCCGCCAAACCAATCTTACCCATGGTAAAAATTAACAAACATCCATATGCATATTGGGAGCAAAACATTCATCCACCTCTAACATTAGTAGAAGCTCTTGAAGTTAAATATCAAACCGAAGACGATGTAATCAATAATTTCATGAGTCAGCCACCCACATCTAAAAATTTAAAGTGCCAAATGTTGAAAGCCATCCTTGAAGATGAAATTCAAGAGAACCCCTTGACATACCTTGAGGGTCAATATACTCCCACAACTACTGTACATAGCAACATAACCATTTGGGATTGAGCTAGGGAAGATCCTGAATATCAATGGAAATTTGGGTAGTAACCAAAAGCAAAGGCTCATAAAAGTTCTACAAAAGAATTAAGGGGCATTTTCTTGGGAGTACCTAGACATGAAAGTCTTAGATCCCCAGCTTTGCACCCATCACATTTATATTGATAAGGAAGTTCGACCCATTAGTCAACCTTAGAAAAGGCTGAACCCACACTTAAAAGATATTGCAAAAGATGAGCTACAAAAACTACTGGATGTAAATTTCATTTATCCTATTTCAGACAACAAATGGGTCTCCCCTCTTGTAGTCGTCCCTAAGAACAATGGGAGATGGAGAATCGGTATGGATTATAGAGAACTGAATAAAGCAACATAGAAATACCACTTCCCCCTCCCTTTCATTCACCAATTCGTTGACACATTGGCAAGGAAATGGTTCTTCTCCTTTCTTGATGGGTTCAATGGTTACAATCAAATCTAGATAGTCCTCGATGACTAGGATGAGACAACCTTTACCTGCCCATGGGGTACATTTTCTTAGATATTTTTACCATTTGGGCTATGTAATGCCCCAAAAAAATTTCAAAGAGCCATAATCAACATTTTTTCTACCTTAATAAATAAGGGGCTTGAAATATATATGGATGAATTCACACCATATGGTGAGGAGTTTAATCCAGCATTAGAAACACTAGAAAAGGTGTTGGAGTGATGTATTGCTACTAGGTTATCTTTAAGAAATGAAAAATGTCACATGATGATGACTGAGGGAGTAATCGTAGGTCACTACATCTCTGCAACTAGAATATAGTCCAACAAAAATAGAGGTAATCCTTTTATTATCCACACCTTGTACATAGACAGAGGTACGCAGTTTTTTGGGATATGCAGGATATTATCGCATATTTATAAATAATTTCTCAAAAATAGCTGCACCTTTGTATGCATTAACTGGAAATGTTGAATTCCACTAGACTGATAAATGTGACACCACTTTTGCAGATTTAAAGAAACTGGTCTTGACAACACCAATTCTACGAGGGCCTAACTGGAAACTGCCTTTTCACATCTCTTTAGATGCATCCGACACAGAAATAGGGCCAGTTGTTGGTGAAGAAGAAGAAGAAAAACCCTATGTTATTTATTATATCAGCAAAAACCTCACTCCTACCGAATTAAATTATAAAGTGACTGAAAAGGATTTCCTGGCTGTCATTTATGCTATTAATAAATTTAGACATTATATAAATAGCTATCAAGTATTCCTATATACGGATCACTCTCCCATTATATATTTAGCTAATAAACCAATCATGAATGGGAGAATAACTTGTTGGTTGCTGCTACTATAGGAATTCGATATAACTATCAAGGACTGTCCAGGAAAGGAAAACGTGGTCATAGACTTTCTATATAGGGTTCCAATGGTAGATGATACACTAGTAGTCGATGATCAGTTTCCTGACGAACATCTATTTGCGGTAGTGGTAAAAATGCCATGGTATGCAGACGTGGAAAATTACTTGGCAGTGGGAAAGCTGCCCAGAAATTTAACATCAAGAGAACAGAAACTGATTGTACAACGCAGCGCAAGGTTCTCCTGGATTGGTGGATACCTCTTCCATATGGGGGCCAACATGCACATACGCAGATGCATCAGGGAGGACGAGATCCATGACATCCTAGGGGCCTGTCACGATGAACCTTGTGGTGGCCATTTCGCAGATCACAGAATGGGGCACAAGTGTTACAATTAGGCTACTATTGGCCTACGATTTTCAAAGAAACAAAAAAATATGTCCAAGCCTATGATAGCTTCCAAATAATGGGCCTCCCAAGCCAAGCATATGGAATTCCACTGCAACCGCAATTGGTGATAGAACCATTCAAGCGACGGGCACTAGATTTCGTTGGGCCATTTAACCCACCATCAAACCAAAAAATCTACATATTGGTTGCCACTGATTATGTAAAAAAATGGGTAGAAGCAGTGTCCTTATCAAGAGCCACGAAGGAATTTGTGATTAATTTCCTTTATGAGTTGTTCATGTGATACGGTTTGCCACGGAAAGTGATAACCGATGGGGGGGCACAGTTCATAAGTAATAAAATTACGACCACCCTAAGAAATCGCCATATCATACATAGAATTACATCTCCTTATCACTCACAGGTAAACGGGTAGGTCGAAAGCACCAAAAAATTTCTAAGGGCAATTCTTACCAAAACTGTATCAACACATCGCCGAGACTAGGCCACTAGATTACCAAAAACTTTATGGTCCTATCGCACAACCTTGTAAACCAACACTGGATATTCTCCATATCATCTAGTATTTGGGAGAGAGCCTATTTTCCCTATTAAGTTCGAAATCAAGACTCTAAGAATAGCCCAAGAGGTAGGATTGGACTTAACAGAAGCCCAGGCTAAAAAACTCCAACAAATAAACAAGCTAGATGAAATGTAGCTGCTAGCTCTACAACGTACAAAGATTTTCCAACAGCAGCAAGCTAAGTGGCATGAAAACCTTATCGAGAAGAAGATATTTCAAAAAGGAGATTGGGCACTCCTCTATGACTCCAGGTTCCAAGATTTTCCGGGAAAATTACAAACAAGGTGGCTCGGTCCATACAAAATTCAAGAAGTACGCAATAATGGTACACTCACCTTGACCACCATAGATGGGTCTCATTCTACATTTTGAGTGAATGGGCATAGAATGTGCCTATACCACAAACCTCTCACAAAGGAATATTTTTGCCAACAGGTACAAAATGATCCCACCATCCAAGTTATGATAACAGGGGCCGATAACCCCACAACCTCAATTACATGAGAGTTTTCTACCATAATTTTTAAATAGTGTATATAATTTCTAGTTCTTATTTTGTAGTACATTCCTCATGCACGAAAGTGTGTTATTTTTCTCATCCTCTTTCATTTTTTTACTTTTTCCTGTTCAAATTATTTGAACGATTGTTGTTCAATCCTATTGAACAGTTGTTGTTCAATCGCATTGAACAACCGTGCTTTTTTTTGTTTTTTCTTTTGTTGTTCAAATTATTTAAATGGAAGATGTTCAATCCAATTGAACAGTTGTTGTTCAATTGGATTGAACAACCGTGATTCTTGTTTTTTTATCTTTTGATGTTAAAATTCTTTGAACGGTTGTTGCTCAATCCAATTGAACAACTGATGTTCAATCATATTGAATAGTCGTGATTTTTGAGTTTTTTATTTTGCTGTTCAAATCCTTTGAATGGCTATAGTTCAATCCCATTGAATAACTGTTGTTCAATCGGATTGAACAGTCGTGTTTTTTGTGATTTTATCTTTTGTTGTTCAAATCCTTTGAACGACTGTTGTTCAATCCCATTGAATAGCTATTGTTCGATTGGATTGAACAACCGTGTTTTTTGTGTTTTTCTCTTTTGCTGTTCAAATTCTTTGAACTATTCAATCGAATTGAAAAACTGTGCTTTTTGTGTTTTTATCCTTGTTGTTCAAATTCTTTGAACGGTTGTATTGAAAAAATGGTGTTTAATTGGATTGAACAACCTCTTTTTTTTTTTCCTTGTTGTTCAATCGGATGGAACAACATTATTTTTGCATTCTATTGCTTCCTTTGTTGATATCCCCCATCGATCCACACCCTAGCTATAAAAGGCATCTCTCAAGGGGAAGTGGTAGTTGACGAAGGGAGGGAAGCTGTAAAAATTACCAATATGATGATTCTTTCACACTATAATCTCTAAACTGGAATATGACATTGTACATATATGAAATGAAAGGCTAAGTCATTCCTAGCTCAATTGTTTTATCATACAATAACATGATCTTATGATGGTATATCTTTCTACACTTTCGAGTAGTATTTCCCTCCAATATGAAGAAATAGGAATAAGGAAAAGTAATTGTATTGGCATTCTTTTTACTTCTCTCACCATCCCTAACTATTAAGGAGTTAATGAGCCACCCTTCACGTATAAAGAATAATTGTTACGTGTTCATAATTTTTTTAAGAGAGGATAGGGGATCTCATCACAAGCCAGCCTACCATGATCATAAGGATTTAACAAGTGACATTCCCACAATGGCCATCACACCAGGGTAATGACCTTCTCATCTGCTTGAAGGACATGAGGTCTCATCATTAGTCGGCCTGATTACTCTATTACAATCCTAGCGAATGGCACTGTGACTATTTGGCCATCACACCAGCATAGTGACCTCCTTATAAATCAAAATGCTTATGTTGTGAAAAATAAGTACTATGCTTACATACAAATTTTCAAAAGAGGATAGGGGTTCTCATTACGAGCTAGCCTACCATGTTCATAAGAGCTTAGAAAGTGGCATGCCCACAATGGCCACCACACCAGGGTAATGACCTTCTTAACTGCTTGAAGGATAGGAGATCGCATCACAAGCTGGCCTGATCAATTTGCTACAACTCTGGTGAGTGGCACTATGGTTATCTAGCTATCATACCAGCATGGTGATCTCTCCAAAAAATTGGTAGAATAACTATTTTTACATAAGGATCCTAGCTCATTTTTTGGGTTAAAATAGCAACCCTGTCGTGGTTATGACCGCCTGGTGGCAGCAGTCGCTCTACTTATGGTATGAGAGTATGTTTTAACAAATAGCCAATTACTCTTACATATATACTTCTCTTCCTTTCTTCTTTCGTAAGCCACTACTCGAATTAGTGATGATTCTAATCTACCACATAGATAACTATAAGGGAGATATTCTTACATGTTTGAACCTCAGGATGATGGTGCCAATAATTACCTATCTTAGTCTTGCTTCCATCACACTTATCATTAAAGAAGGACATCATATCATAATAATAGTTATACTGTTTTCTCTCCCTCCTCGGTCACTTCCACATGAGATGCATTTATGTCAAAACTTCCAAATCCGACCTTTACACTGCGTATGCTAATAATTACCCAATTACTCCTGATCCCCTGAAACTTGAAAGCCATGACCTCATCTCTCACGTACAGGCCATGATTCTAGAATCATGACATTCCCCTTGTTCGGATTCATGATTGGCCAAATCCCTCTTGTAATTGAGGATGTGGGCACCCTTACTTCGATAGAGGGGGTGTAATTAGTCATAAATTAGAAAACATGTGAAATTCCTGGGCAAATCCCATTAGATATGCTGATAAGGCGAGAGGAGCATCAAAATTAAGGCATGAAGTTACTTGCAGAAGACCACAATATCTCTTTGTCTTGCATACAGTATTTATTCGAAACAACAGAGCTGAAAGAGAATACAATCAGAAGAAAAAGCACAGGAAAGCACACTAGCTATGGGAGGAAATTCTCTCCAAAACGAACCTTCAAACTTCCTGATTCAGAGGTAGCTACGACTATCCTCTAGCAAGCCGGCTGGCTGGCATATTTACACTGATTACAAGGATTTGATACAGAAGTAGCAATTGAGTTTTTTCAAAACCTGCAAGAGGGACAAACCAGAATTAAAGGAAGAGTTATACTAGTCATAGAAGAAATTATTGCTGAAGTCTCCAGAATACCAGTGAAATGAGAGAAATGGATAGAGAAATATCTTCTCTTATGAGAGGCAGTTGCAGCATATTAGGATCCAGAAGAGCCATTGGAATGAAAAGGGAAAGGGATTAACCCTACTTCTCTATATCAACCATGGCAGGAACTGATGGAATTCATCCAAAGATTCATTACATGCGATGGACACCAAGACGCGGTAAAACCTTGCCAACTTAAACTTTTAGCTGTGCTTAAGAAAAAAATTTCAATTAACCTTCCGGCTTTCTTAAATTCTATATTTCATAACACTGTTGTTCGAAGAAGAAGAGCTAAAAACCCCCAAGCAGCTGTTAGTCACCATGGGTTCATCAAACTAATCACCATACATGAGTTAGAAAAACAACAAATAGCCTAGGGAAAATTTGTTAACCCTGCCACACAGGTACCTAAGGAAAACCCTAGCGAAGACGAAATTGAGCTTCCGAGGGTAAACATACCTAGAAGGAAAAGGACCCGTACCTCAATGTTAGAACCAAGAAGACAAAAGAGGCCCAAAATACTTCAAGGAACCTTGGACTTCATAGAGGAGCCAGGGCCATCCTGTTCACTACCCTCAGGCCCTAAAAATGCACCATTGCAAGACTATGAGGAAGAGATGGCTCGAGTCCTAGAGAAAATGAGGGCAGGATATGAATCTAGAAGCTTATCAGAAGCCGAAGAGCAAGAGGAACCTATAGACAAGTCTACCACTGCCAGCAGTTCTGGCCAAACACACTGAGGTGATACCCCACCAAGAGGAATCATAGGCCTTTGGGGCTCTGTCCCCTCTCAATAATTATGAGATAAATAGTGAAGAGCGAGAAGAAGGGAGAGTGGAATAAAAAAATTAGTCAAGAGACACTATCCCTTTGAAGAAAAACACAAGCATAGAAATAGTTCCTTTGACACCTGAAGGTAGAATTGTCCCACCCAGTCAGGACCTTCATATAGAAGTAAACTCAGAAGCTCAAGTAGAAAACACCATCGCAGGCAACCCTCAGGTTGGCATCACTATTCCTGAAAATGAGAAGGCTGTTCCTCCACCACCTGCTGAAATTAGGTCAGGTGAGAATTCAGCCGAAAAGAGGATTAAGAAATTGAGCAGGACCTGCAAATGATCGAGGAAAATGGTGAAACATTTAAGAAAATAGTTAAAGGAGGTAAATAAGGCCTGAAAGCCTAAGAAATAATTGACCACAGCTGAAACCCAAACAGAACTGATCATAAATTTATCTGAGACTACTGAGGCTAGAATGCAGACTGACCCAACAGAAATTGCTGAGGCTGGAATGCAGACTGACCTAGTAGATACTGCCGAGGTTGGGATACAGACTGACTAGGAAAGCACTATTGAAATCGAGGTGCAAAGAGACATGATGGATACTCTTGAAGCTTCTGTCCAAACTAGGCAAGAATTCACCGATGAAAATGGTATCCAAATGGAGGAAACCCCTACATGTGCCCCTCTAGTTGAAGGAGCTACCAATCAAAAATGGTATAATGATTTAATTCGAACACGGAATGAGTTGGCACAGTGCAAAAAGGTAGTACCAGCACAGTAATATCAGGCACTACTAAAGAAACTCACAAACCTTTCCACCACAGGGGATGAAACATTTTCCCATCTTAGAGAGGAGCAGGAAAAGGTACAAAGGGCACAAGACCAGGTGAATCAAGCCAAGAAACAAATAACTATGATTTATTCTCTGTATTATGATGCACTAACATGCAGGGCCCCAACCACCAACTATGCCCTATTCTTAACGGAACGATACTTACTACTAAAAATCAATGCCGTTAGGGCAGTGAAGCCCACAACTTTAAAAACCATAGAATATTTCGTCCACTGCTGCAATGATTAATATGAACAGGTCCAACGAATTTTATGTGAACTTTACATGCACATTTTCTTTCTAGAAGAAGACATGGACAACAATCCTAGTCCCTTTATGGGGAATTTTCAGGTCCAGGCCTTCCTCTCGTTCGCTAAGAACAAGATTAGGTGGGTCAAAGCCTATAACATCTTACAAAAGAGAGAACATGGCCTAGACCCATGGGTCAGAGGAGAGCCTACAAATCCCCTACAGTTGTTCATCCAACACAAGAACTTCATGCGAAGAAAGGGTGTAAGGACCAAGCTGGGACCCATCCATAAAGACATTATAGAAAATGGGCAGGAATATTTTGGAGACATTCAAGAAGCAGACTTGGTAGCAGCTAAAAAAAGATGGATGGCCTCCACAAACAATGTAAAGAATAGGAAGCCATTTCGCTACCGAAACTTCAAGGTAGCTGCCTCCAGATTCCTCTCATATAGTAACTTGGTCTTCAGCATGGGTCTTGCATGGTTAGGATGTAGATATATATGCCCTCTTATCTGGTACCCTCTTGAGGGCTATGATCATGACTACGAATTGCTAGAAGGACACACAAACACTGCTTTTGCTAGAATTAGACTCAAACAGGGTTTCAGAGCATACAAGGAAGAATTCCACCCTGCCTACTCCTTAACATAGTTGCATCTCAACCATTTGTTTCCACGAGGACCTGCAAATAGGTAAGTCGGGAAGTATGTTGGGCCGAAATTAAGGTATGTTTTCACCCTATGATTACTGCGAATTCTGATACATTTCTAAGAATTATTCCTCATCTTAACAATAAAGAAAAATGTGATTTATAAAAATCAGGACAATTGGGCTAAACGACAAAAGGAACGTTTTATAACAAAAATTTGACTTATTGTATCTCTATGTATAGGGAAGCAGAGAAACTGAACCGACGTTAAATGAAATATGGATGACAGACACGAACTCATGGAATCTTAGTAACGCCAAGAAATCGACAGAAGGTAGACAGATATATCCAAGCTCGAGAACTCAAACAATAGCCATGTGCATCGGGCTATCATTTGGAAAATACTACGCCGCTGCGTGAAAACGCCTTTAAAAAGGACCAAGGATGAACTAGATAGGGAGTCGAATAGTAATTTCCTTTTGTAATCAATGCATCTGGACAAAACTATTCAATTGTATCCCTGTATTATCCTCTAATTTCATAAAGAGTTATGACATTTTGAACAATCATCTTTTGAGTTTTTCATTGCGTTACAACTTCTGGGGGTCTGGGCCCAACCCCTGGGAGATTCCTCGCCAATTTCCGTGCTATGCATTAGTTACAAAATTGTTGTCTAGTTATATGATGCAGTTTTTAAATTACTTTTCCACTCAATTAAATAGAAATATACGAGGTTACAATTTTTCTTTCATCAGAATGGTTTAGCAGTCATGCTTTCTGGTTTATAGTAATGCTTTGTCGCTGTTAGATGTTTTCATTTTCTGTCAACACCTTTATAGTTGCTTTATGAATCATAATGTAATTACTGTTCAATGTCATATTTCTGTATGAATTAGATTTTTCCCTCAATACAATAAGGCGTCTGATTGTTGATTACATACAGAAAGATGTCAATTAATTAGTTTGCAAAGAGAATTCCATTGCAAAATTATATAAGTAATTGTTGTTCAATTTATTTAGATTGTTGTTCAATTCATCAAGGTTTTTGTTCAATTCATTCAGATTGTTGTTCAATTCGTTAAGATTATTGTTCAATTCTTCATTATGTTGTTCAATCATAGGTTTCTCTCCTTATGAACTAGAGAGAATAGTTAGCTGCATTCTACCATTTCATTTCTCTTTGAGTTGATTGAACTTCAAGAATTAGATAACCCTTCTCATAAGCAATATAGAGTAACTACTAGTCAACCTCACTCGCATATACTGTGCTTACACTCTTGAAATAAGAAGACTTGCCCTAGGTTGACAATTGAATGATAAGTCTAGAGGTTGCCTATAACACGCCACCTTTGTGAATCGACAGCTATCACAACATTTTTTTTCTTTGTTGGACCCACATTTATCTTTCTTTCTACTTTTGGTACATGTATTCTTATAGGAGTGACATTGATAGTGGGGAGAATTCTTTCTGCACTTGCAACCTTCGAGAATTCTTGAGTTGACTGATATGTATGTGAGATATCGCTAGATATGCATACTTCCGAAATATAAAAAAATAAATATACTTCCAAAATATATAACAAGAATTCTCCCTATCGAATTGACTAATACGTATACTAGATCTACTCTCCACAATGTTGGTGCCTATGGGTACCTTGGTATTCGAATGGATTTTATATCAAATCTTTTGTTTGTGTTATTTTTTGTGTTCCTCCTTCACTCTCCCAAATATGTAATTAGAAAAATCATTGTAGGGTTGGCAATAAAATTACCCTTACATGCCAATTTCATTACACTACAACATGCATATTTCATTACACTACAACACATTCCTTGCTAAAATATGATCCTTTAAATAGAATGCAGTTCTATATTATTCCCCATTATTTCCACCAACTTCCTATACACTATAAACAACTCACAGAACAACAAGGAGACCAATACTTCTCATTTCGAGAGAAATACCACCTATCACATTATCAATAGTTTCAAAATGGCATCGATTTCTTTATACCATAGATGTCAAAGTTCCTCTAAGGGGCACTCCTTTATGGAAAATATTATTAGACTTTGTGGATGGTCCATATATGGGAAACACCAAATGAAATATATCAAACTTTCAATTTGTGCCTCCTCCATGTAGAGTTATATAAAGTGTTGTAGAACCTTTCTCATAATTCAGTCTAGCTAGTTGTCTTCCACTACATTTTTACCTTAGGATATCACTTCTTTGGAGATGGATCTAAGTTGGGCATAAAATTATGAAACCATATTTAAATAGAAACCTCCTATATATCCTAATACTTTTCATTCATACTATTGGTAAGCTAAATTTCTCCATTTTTAACCTCTATCCTACTCTAAACACATGACCTAAAACCTCTATTTTAACCTTGGAACCCGTTCATTCCTGCACTTATTCCGGAATCATGCCCATTCATGCACTCTCTTTATATTTTTAAATTAAAGGCTTATCATGGACTTAATTATTTATTTATGGATTTTATACCTTTAGAATTATCTTTGCAACTAATATTTCTTGTTTCCTAAAGTATTTCATGAACAATGTATTAATCATTATGGAAGAATGGACAAGTGCAAGTAGGATTCCTGCAACAGCAGGCAGTTCCTGCACTCCTGTGAGAGCTCACAAACTATATAGACCATTCTTGAAATATCAGTTCATCACGAGTTGGGCTCGGAGTGGGAGAGAAATTGGTGGATATTAAAGATCAAGATTCCATCCATATACCTCATATTAGCATTTTGTAACAGTCGAAAGGCATAGTTAAAACTGTTGTTATGTTTTTGTTACAGCGGTATGCATAAGGGCTTGTATTTAATGTAAACATTTGATAGGAAATAGCTAGATATGCTACAAATTTTTTTTGAATTGTAATTATTCTGGTATCGCCCTCTTTCTGGGCTGAATTCAGATCTCACGATGTACATTTTCTCATTTGGAATATAATACAAAGGACTGTGCCATGTTAATCTATTTTCTCATTTCAATCTTATGGTGATGCGCTGTTGAGTGATTGAGTTTCCATATTTCATAATAGATAAATGAGATGGTTGGATAGGGCCCAACCAACCTAGATCACTTTCCCTTTGTTAAATGTATGTTAATTTAATTTAAATGAAAAGTGTGGATTAACTACTCATATCCATTCTTTCACAAGTACCATATTTTATTTCATTGCAATTGTTGTGTTACGGATCTATGGTGTGCAGGCTTAGTTGGGTTTATTTTAACTTGCATATTTTTTCCCTTTTGATGCATGTACTATATTTCTGTTAGAATGGTGCAAGTATGTTTCCTGTACCGGTGTGTTTTTTATTCTGTAAGTCAATCTTCTTTGTTCATTTCCAAAATTATTTTTACTTCTTTCATTTTGCAAGATATTTATTTATTTTTGAATGTAGGTGATTATTTCTAAAATAGAGGCATTCGTAATATATGGAGTTTATCTTAAGAGTTAATTTTTATTTGATTATCATGGAATAAACATTGTTGTCACATAAGGATCTGTTTTCGCATTTGACATTTTCGAGGAAAGGATTGATCTCCTGATAAATTATTGAATTAACATTTTGAGTTAAAATGTTTAAGAATTAGACTTCATTCATATGAACAGTCATCTCAGGAAGAATCTTGCTGACACAATAAGATAATTTCCTTAATTGCATGAAAGAAGTTTCTTGTTTTAAAAAATATTTACCTTGAGTTTTGAAATGATTTCTTTTTTCGAGTATAAGTTTAGATGAAGGATCTTTCTTCTTTTGATTTGAAAGTTCTGTTCACTTTGCAATTTATTTCACTATTTAACACGATTTTTAATTTCTGAAGGTAATCTAAAAACTTAGTAGAGGAACACTAGTTTTCTGGTACAGGAACCTTTGTTTCGGTACACGAACTGATATCCTAGTACAAGAATATATTGCTATAGCATAGAGACTTAGAGCTCCTATATGAAAGTCAAAATATTTAGTACAAGTAAAAAACATACTTTTGGTATATAAACTTCATTCTAGTACATGGATAACATTTTGGTACAATAAAATTGTTGTAGTACATGAATGCGAGTTTAGTGCAGGAAGGAATATCTTCAATGAAGACATACACCTTTAATTGTCCAACGATCACTCTGTCGTATAACCATACTAGATATAATCATAAATACCCATTTCATCAATCAAGATTTTTTACAAAAACTTAAGATTTCCTTTTATTTACTTCCCTGTAAATTACTTTCTTTCATATTCCAACACTAGGATTTCTTTGGTATTAACTGTCGTGTGATAATTATTTTTTGATTCTCCATGATTGTAATTAAAGAAGTAGGAATAGAACTAGGAAATGTTCATATAATTTCTGGAATTTCATGTGCTTCACCTCAAAGTTTATGAATCCCCCAAGTTGAGAATTAAGTGTTTGAGTTCACTGAATTGTGATTCCTGCACCCAAAATTTTGGAGCCATTACCAGGGAGGTGATTTGAAATTGGTAAGAAATTTCTGTTTCTTCTACAATAAGGGTAAGTCCGCTATTATTTTTTCTGTAGTGTCCTTCTATTGTTTGAAGGATTTTATAAGTTTTTATTTATTTTTTTAATTGTAGGATTTGATTGAGTTTTTGTTTTGTCATTTTTTGAGATGAATTCCTAAAAGGGGTAGGGGCCTGAAGCTCAAGAAGGGCCAAGGAAATACTAATAAATATGAAATTTTTTCTCATGTAAAGCCTTCTCTTATAGGCATAAATTCCAAATAGACACAAAAATATCACACAGGAACTGTCCACTTGGACTCTGGTGACAGGAGTTTCGGTGTGATACAACCAAAAATGGGGAAGAAGGATATTGTTGGACTTTAAAGAAATTTAACCCATATTCAACCTTCTCATCCTGTTGAGAGCGGTTCATTTTGAGGTACAGGAATGGCAGAACATGAAGACCATGTTGAGGGAAGTGGAGAAAACCAGGTAAATTAGGAACAATCCACCTCTGGATTTCTGATCATGGATCGAGATATCATTTTGAAAATGAAGAATATTCCTCCATCAGCTCTTCCTAATTTCCATGCTAAGGTACATGAGGACCCATA
The DNA here is from genome assembly GCA_034641835.2 of Pinus albicaulis. Taxonomy (NCBI): domain Eukaryota; kingdom Viridiplantae; phylum Streptophyta; class Pinopsida; order Pinales; family Pinaceae; genus Pinus; species Pinus albicaulis. The sequence continues at coordinate 867,842,844 of CM076577.1, read as the reverse complement.
TTCTTTTCTATTGGAATTCGACATATTATGTAGAAGTTATGATTACTCCACAGATGCTCAGAAATTAAATTTATTTCCTGCAACTCTCAAGGATTCAACATTACGCTGGTTCATGGGATTTGGAGTATATAATATAGCCTCTTGGGAGAAAATGAAAAGAGTGTTTTTATTGAAATATCAAGAATATTCTAAAAATAGAGAAATGCAGGATGAAACCTTCACCATTGTGCAAGGTGATGATGAGGCCTTGGAAGATTACCTAAAAAGGCTTTTATATATCCTTTAACGGTAAAAAAAAAAATTGATGTAAGTAATATTAGAAACTTGTTCCTACGTGGGCTTACTAATGATGCTATAAATAACTTAAATATGTTATGACAAGGGGATATTGCTCAAAAACCTTTTGATCAAATTTGTGACCTATGCAGGAAATTCTCAAGGAATCAATCTAGCCCCAGTAAGGGGATGCGAAGTAGAAATAACAAATATGGATCTAAGGATTCTATGATTATTGGGTTGGAGAAAAAAATGGAAAATATGAAAATTAAAATAATGAATAATGTTAGCAAGAAAATAGACTCCTTAAAATTTCAACAAAAACATGTATAAGAACAAGATTCACTGTCTATTTTTTGTCCAAAGTGTAGGAAAAATCATCCTTTAAGAGAATTTCCTAATGATGTTAAAGGAACCAATAAATTTTTAATTTCTGCAAAGAACCATGCCACCAAAAAAATCCCCTGCATACCTACACTGAAAACATTATTCAAGGGAGGGAAGCCTGAACCTGAGTCGTTGCATGCTATGGAAGCACAGATAAATTGGCCTCAGGTAGGTGCATGTATGGCTCCTAAAATTCCTCCACATATTTTCGGTTATAATTCACATCAATATTCCTATCTTAACACTAATCACTCTCAACCTTGGGAGCATGGGAACCATTTTCATTCTAGAAAACCCTCCCAACCTTGGAAATAAGTTTGGAGAGGGCCAAACCATTCACATCATTCCTATCCTAGACCTATGCAATCATATGCACCTACATATGCACCTTACCCAATGCCGCAATCTTCATTGCCCCAACTAAGTAACTCGATGCCACCATTACCTTTACCTACACCGTTTTGACCTCCTCAACTTCCTGATCAACCCATACCAAATCCCATTAATAAAGCAGTGAAAATGATCCATTCTATTAAAATACTTCTTACATTCATTTATGAGTCCATGTTGATTGTGGTCAATGAACTTCAACTGAGATCGGGAGAGGTAGTAACATCAGAAAGACAAAAGAAGCCCATGGTTATTATTGAAGATAAAAGTGAGGAGGAAACTCCTGACAGTTCTGGGAGAGATTTCTGCATTGAACCCATTCCCATACCTTTATAGCCTTTTCCATCCTCTTCAAACTGACCTCCCTATCGAGGGAGTCTAGTTATAGAGAGGAATGACCTTGTTCTTGAGTCTAGTCTAGCTTGTGAGCTTAGGAATATTTTTATAAAGGTCCCTTTGCTCAAAGTTATCAAAGAGATCCCCATTTGTACAAAAATCATCAGGGGAATTTGTCTCAAGAATATGGGAATTAAAATAGTAGAACCTCAAACCATTCAATTTGTTGGAAGAGTAGAAGATTTAATGACAGTGTGTGTGAAAATGGAAAAATATACCGACCCTGGAAACCCTATTCTCTCTCTTCAGATAGGTGATTCCCTTTTCTCTAATGTGCTTATACACTTAGGGGTAGTCATTATTGTTATGATAAAAAAACCATGGACCAACATGGGTTGTTCCATAGTTTTCCAACTCCTACTATGCTTGAATTGTAATATAGATTGAAAATCAAGCCGGAGGGAGTGTTGGATGATGTGATTGTTTTGATAAAATCTTGGGAATCTCCTGTAGACTTCATTGTGCTTCAACCAAAGAATATTTTGCAAGAACATCCCTTGATCTTGGGACAACCATGGCTTGCTACGATCGAAGCCTACATTGGATACCTTTCTAGTGACATGTACATTTCCCATGGAGATTCTAGGAAGAAATTCACCTTATATCCACTTACAAGATCTATCTAGGAGCTTTAAGATACCTTATGGAAAGATTAAAGTAGTGATGAGGAGACTCAGTCAGTTTCTATGATACATCATTATACTGAGTCAACTCATGACTGCGAGATATGAGACTTCCTGAATAATCCAGACACCATGAAAAATTTTGAGTCGTTGTGTCAAATATTTAGTCTGTATCTTTAAGAAAGTCATGATTCCCAACCTTCCTCGCCATAGTCTCTAGTAGCACCTCTTTGTACTGTCTAACCTGAAACCACTCTTGTTGATATTAGTCCAGGAAAATATTTACATATTAGCTTGGATCTATATGCATCCCAACAAGAGCAGCTTGTAAATTTGTTGTAAACCCGTCTTGATGCCTTTGCATGGGGGTATGAGGAAATGAAAGACAGCCCTCTTGAAACCTCTACTCATCATATTTTTATTCAGGAAGGAGTCTGACCTGTCTGAAAACCCCAGAGGCATATGAACCTAGCTCTAAGAGAATTTGTGAAGGAAGAATTACAAAAACTCTTAGATACTGAGTTTATTTATCCCGTATCTGATAGCCAGTGGGTCTCTCCATTGGTATTAGTCGTAAAGAAATATGGGGGATGACACATTTGAATTGATTACATATAATTGAATAAATCCACTCTAAACGATTACTTTCCCCTTCCTTTTATTGATCAGGTGCTTGATACACTTACTGGTAAAAATTACTTTTCTTTTTTAGATGGCTTTAGCGGTTAAAACCAGATACAGATCACACCTGAGGATCAAGATAAGACTACCTTTACATGCCCATGGGGTACATTTTCATACTAAGTGCTTCCCTTTGGGCTATGTAATGCCCCTGTCACCTTTCAAAGGGCATTGCTGGCCATTTTTTCTAACCTTGAATGTGTGAGATCTATATGGATGGATTTTCGGTGTTTGGTGATTCATTTGATGAAGCCCTCAAAAATATGGAAAAACTGATTTTTTGTTTCGAAGATGCTCACCTTTCCTCAAGTGAAAAAATGCGTAGACTAATGTGCAAAGGAGGAGTATTACTTGGCCATCTCATTTCTAAAAAAGTTATCCAGGTTGACTGAGCTAAGATAGAGGTTATTTTGTGTCTTCCTACACCCAAAAAAAAAATGGAAGTGAGAGGATACCTTGGACATGCGGGCTACTATAGGAGATTCATTGAGAACTTTTCTAGGATAGCTAGCCCCCTTTTTTGATTATTAGCTAACGATTGTGAGTTTTCTTGGTCCACATCTTTCCAATAGTATTTTGAGACATTAAAGGAAAAATTAGTACATGCACGAGTTTTTAGAGGGCCTAACTGGTTGCTCCCATTTCATATTTCCTCTTATGCATCATATACTTCTGTTGGCGTGGCTCTAGGACAGGAATAGAACAAACAGTCCTATGCTATCTAGTTCATCAGTAAAAACTTGTCACCCACCGAACTAAATTATAAAGTGAATGAGAAAGAGTTTTTAGCTATGATTTTTTCTATTAATAAATTGAGACATTACATTATAGGATATGATGTCTTCATGCATACTGATCATTCTGCAATAAAATATTTGATGAATAAGCAATGGCTAGCAGTAATGTGACTAGATGGCTAATTTTTCTTCTGGAATTTAATATTAGTATTGTTGTTAGACTGGGAAAATCCAATGTCGTAGCCGATTATATTTCTAGAAAAAATAATCTTGGTGAAGTCATTCTTGTTGATGATGATTTCCTTGATGAACATATTTTTGTTGTGTCAACAAAATCCCCATGTTTTTCTGACATAGCCAATTATTTAGTCACCAGAAAGACACCACCTCACCTATCTTCTCATGAAAAGTGTAATATCATACATAAAACTATTGCATATTCTTGGGTTAAAGGAGACCTATTTTACACCTGACCAGATCTTATTATCCGTAGATGTGTAAGAGAGGAATAAGTGTTTGAAATCTTGAATTATGCTCATGACGAACCTTGTGGATGCAATTTTCTTGATAGGAGAACTACATACAATATTCTATGAGCTAGATATTTTTGGCCTTCATTATTTAAGGATGCCAAAAAATATGTCAAGCGATGTGATAGCTATCAGCGAATGGGCCAACCTAACCAAACGAATGAAATTACTTTATCTCCTCAAGTTATGATTGAGCCCTTTGAAAAATGGGCTATTGATTTTGTGGGACCCAGAAACCTGATATCTTTATATAGAATGCATATATTGGTTTGTACATATTTTTTTATGAAATGGATAGAAGCTAAAGATATTTCTTTTGCTACTGAAAAGGCTATTGTAGAATTTTTATTTACTGAAATATTTACTAGATTTGGTGTATCTAGGAAGATTTTTTCTGAAAATGGACTGTATTTTATTTCTAATATGGTACATGGTGCGATGGATCAATACAAAATTCAACATAGGAAATCTACACAGTATCACCTACAATAAAATGGCCTAGTGGAATCTACAAACAAGGTAATCGAGTCCATCCTCACCAAAACAGTGAGCATGCATAGGAAGGATTGGGCCAGTAGATTGCTAGAAGACTTATGGGCATATTGAACAACCTGGATAAATAGCACAGGACATAGACCATACGAACTGGTATACGGGAAACAAGTCCTTTTCCTGATAGATTTCCAGATCAAGACCTTTCAGACTTCATTTTAGTTGGGTTTAGATCTCTCGACAGCACAACAACAATGCCTACTATAGTTGAATGAGTTAGATGAGTTCAAAAGGGATGTTGTTCAACATAATGTATTAGTTCAAAAACAACACAAGAAGTGGCATGGAAAGTCTATGAAGAAAAATAAAATCCAACTAGGTGATTTGGTACTCCTTTATGATTCTAGATTTAAACATTTCAAAGGGAAATTCCACACACGCTAGATGGTACCTTATGAATTGGTTAAATTTTTTTAGAATGGAGAGGTAGAAATAAAAAATATTAATGCGAGAGATTCAATATTCCTTGTTAATGGGAATCAACTTAAGGTGTATTTTCAGCCCCTCACAAAGGAATATTTCATGCAGTAAGTACAACAACAATCTGAAGAAGAGATAGTAGGTGGATGTGCCAACCTATTGCAAATCTAATTCTTTCTTTTCCTGAAATAAAAAATAATAATAATAAAAATAAAAAAATAACAAATCAAATCATGAAAATCAGCTTACTCACGTAATCATAGAAGGATCAGCCTAGAAACCAACATGTTGGCAGGAAGATCAAATTTTAACAAAATGGGAATGTTACTTGATATTTATATGTGCTAACTGTCACCAAGAAGAAACGGGTTTTAAGTCCAGGAACCGATCCCTTATCCAAGTTTGGAATAGCTGACACATAAATTTTTATGGAAGAAAAACTCCATTCCTACTGCATTTATTTTTGATTCTGCACTATTCAGGCAAATTTTTGAGGTAAAATTATGCCCTTCTTATATTCCCATTTTCATAAATTTCCCTTTATTTTTCTTCTTTTTATCCCATGATTTACCACCCCTTTATTCAAATGGAAAATTTCCCTATCCGATTTCATTTTTCCATCTATTTTTCCCATGATTTTTTTTCCTAAATCCCTTTTTCAATATGTCCCTCTTGGTAGTTTCACTCTTGAAATCCCTATTTCAATTTCCTTGTAATTTTGAAAATTTACCCTTTTCTCGCTTCTTTTCTCCTTCATGGATCATATTGTAGGATCTCATGTGAACTCACAAGTCATATAAAAAGGCATACACTAATAGCAAGGACTCGAAAATAAAATCTCCTTTGGATATTCAGCAAATATTTCAAAATTCAGTCTATGAATTAACATTTTATCAAAAACAATTGTTCCCTCTCTCTCTTCGGACACGCTACAATGTCCCTGGTGTAGGAATATGTGTCCAGTGGAGGAATGTCTAGTGAAATTATGTTCAGTGCATGAGTGTCCAAGTGCAGAAATTTTTAGTATAGGATTGTTCAAGTGCATAAATGTTTAGTGCAGGAATATGCAATGCTGATCACTCCCGAGTACAAAAAAAAAAAAATTGGTGTAGGAAAAATGGTCTTCGATGCAAAAATTTGTAACATGTTGCAAGAATGCATAGCTATAAATATTACTCTTGTTTTATGAAAATTTTGTGCAGGCAGAATGACTACACCACTTTTAGACTATGGCATTCAATAATTTTTATTATGGTTAAACCTTTTTTTCATCATTTTCTAAAGTAGGAGAGAAATATTTAAAGTATAAAGGTATTTAAGTTATGAAATATTATTTTTTCTATGTACCAATTGCACCTTGTGTGAAATCATGAAGTGGTTGTGGGATGTGTATGATTTACTCATAATCTGATACTTAACTTTAAAAAAAAGCTTGTCACCTATTAATGATGACCCGACCTCATACCATACCTCGCATGAATGTTATATTAAATCACCACCATAACTTCTGCCCTTCCCCAATGATAATTTATTCTTGTATGTCAGCCAATCGGTATCACATCCGTTCCAGGGTTATGATTTTGATGATGGAGCGTGACCATTGGAGGGTGGTTGATATAGCGGGAGACAGATACCTCAGCTATCAATTTTTTTTTTGACAGAGCTCCTGAATCTTTACTTTCTGATCCTTCTAAGTTATATACAAAAGTTTAGTGAATTCGAATAGAGGATGGTGCCTATGAGGATCGAACCTTGGTCCATAAAAAAGTTAGAGAAAATGGATGAGTACAGGAACATTATTCCACTATTTCAAGAATCTCAGTTCCTCCCATTCGTGCTAAAATATGATGGGTTTGAGTCTACTGTGGCGTTAGAATTCGCTCACACCTTTGATGGGAGCCTAGCCAAGGTGGGATTGCTAGAACTTGAAGTTACGAAAGAGTCCATATCACACACCATGGGACTAACAACAGTAGGTGAGAAATGGTTTCAAAATGAGAAGCTCAAGAAGAAGTTGTGGCGCCAGTTCATGGTTGACAGAAAATAAAAGGTGGATTGGAAGAAAGGATTGTAGGGCAGCACCATATTATGAAAATGAAAGGATTTTCTCTATATATTACATAAATTCCTCACTTGTGAAGGTCTCTACTCATTGAACTTTTCGTACCATATTCTAATGTTGCTACGCTTCACGTCAGGAAAGCTTATCAAATTCCCTTATTTTCTGCTAAGAATTTTTGAGAAAATGTTAAAAGGAGTTCAGAAAGGCAAGGCAAGCCAAATTTTATGTAAGATATACTATCGTGGGTTGATTTCAATTTCAGTTAAAAAGGAGTTGGAGGTCAGGAATATGACCAAGGAAGGATTTCTTAAATAATTACAGTAAAGAGGCACAATGAAGTCATCGAGCAGGAAGAGTGAAAGCAATAAAGGGAAGCCTAAAACCCTAACCTCACGCCCTACCAAGACTAAGAGCATAGAAAATATAGTAAAGGCAGAGGGGAAAAGACTCATCGTTAAAGCCCTGTCCACATCAAAGGGAAAAATTTAGAGTTGGGCCAAGAAGAAGATTATCTCTTCAATGGAAGGTCGCATTCAGTTGACCTCTCTAAGACATTTGGATGATTCACAGCCTAATTCACTACTTGACAACAACCTTTCGCTCCTTTCTGAGGCTGCAGCCCATATAGTGGTCAATGCAGGCTATGTAGATGAAGAATATGTCACACACTTATCGTTTTTTCTTAGAAAGGTAAATAAAATGAAAATGATGATGAAACTTAGTGCAAGTATAGGCAAAGACTTGGTAGTGGGTCAAACAAACCTTGGAGTGTAGGGTATCAAAAATATTTATGATATTGAAATGCAAGAATTTGACAGTCAGAGTGATATCGACCTTCATGATGCCGACACTTGTCTAGAGCCAACTCCCAAGAAAAAACTCGCACAATAATAATTGGGTGAAGAAAAATCCACTCTCCGCCTGAAAATTCAGATAGAAAAGCTCAAGCAACATATTTATGGGTTGGAGATACTAAACCAAACCATGGAAGAGAATGGGATAGTTCAGAAACAGAATAATATAAAGCTAACATAGGAAGTGAAAGAAAAGAAATTACAAGTGAAGATATTCAAATTCTGAGCATAAAAATGCTACATGCATCTCAGAAAGGTTACCAATACTTAAGAAAGCTCGGGGAAAGATGCCGAAGACAGTGAAAGCAAGGATTAGCATACAAATACAGGAGTGAAGGAAGGTTTCCTTGTTTTATTTTTTTTCAGCAGGTAAGGTTTCTGTGAGGACACACAACATGATAGGGATGGACGGATGTCGGTAGGATAAATTTCTCCATTTTTAACCTCTATCCTACTATAGAAAAATGACCTAAAAACTCTGTTTCAACCTTGGCACCCATTCATTCCTACACTTTTTTCGGAATCACACCCATTCTTGAATTTTTTTCGGAATCATAACCATTCCTACACTCTCTTTATATTTTCATATTATAGGCTTGTCATGGACTTAATTATTTATTTATGAATTTTATACCTTTAAAATTAGATTTTTAAGTATTATTTCCTCTTTCCTAAAGTATTTGATGAACAATGTATTAATCATTGTGGAATAATGGACGAGTGCCTGTAGGATTCCTACACTAGCAGGCGGCTCCTGCACTCCCGTGACAACCCAACAACTATGTGGATATTTCATTAAATATCAGTTCATCATGATTTGGGCTCGGAGTGGGAGAGAAATCAACAGATATTACAAATCAAGATTCTGACCAGATGCCTCTTATGAGCATTTTGTAACAGCGGAAAGGCTTATTTTAAACTATTGTTATGTTTTTTTTTATGACCGTAGGCCTAATGGCATGTATTTAATGTAGAAATTTGATAGGAAATAGCTAGCAATGCTACAACAATTTTTTGAATTGTAATTATTTTGGTATCTCCCTATTTCTAGGTTGGATTCAGATCTCACGATGTACATTTTCTCATTCGGAATATAATACAAAGGACTGTGCCATGTTTTCTATTTTTGAGTTTCAATCTTATGCTGATACGTCATTGAATGACTGAGTTTCTAGATTTCATAACAGGGGAACGACCTAGTTGGCTAAGGCCCAACCAACCCAGCTCATTCTCCCTTTGTTAAAGGTGTGTTAATTTAATTTAAGCTCAAATTGTCAAGTAATTATTTATATCGATTCTTTCACAAGTAATAGGTTTGATTTCGTTGCAATTAATGTGTTACAGATCCGTGTTGTGCAAGCTTAGTTGGGTTTTATTTTAACTTGCATAATTTTTCCTTCGCGATGCTTGTTATATTTCTATTTATATTGCTTGTACCAGTGCGTTATCGATTCTGCAATTCAATCGTCTTGGTTCTTTTCCACAAGTCTTTTTGCTTCTTTCATAGATCTTTATTTACTTCTGCTAGTAGGTGTCTATTTCTGAAATAGATGCTTTCTTAATATCTAGAGTTTATCTTAAGAGTTAATTTTTTTTTATGAACATGGAATAAAAATTGTTATAACATAAATATTTGTGCTTTCACTTAACATTTTCAAGAAAAGGATTGAATTTCATTTTAAATTATCGAATTAACCTTTCGAGTTAAAATTTTTGACAAACAGATCTGATTCATATGAAGAGTCCTCTCAAGAAGAATCCTACTGACACAATTATATAATCTCTTTAATTGCATGAAAGAAGTTTCATGTTTTAAGAAAGATTTACTTTTAATTTTGAAATCATTTCTTATTTTGAGTATAAGTTTATTTGAATCATCTTTATGCTTGTGAATTCAAAGTTTTGCTCACTTTGCAATTTATTTCACTAGTTAACACGATTTTTACTTTCTAAAGGTAATCTTAAAACTTAGTACAGGAACACTGGTTTTCTGGTACAGGAACCTCTGTTTCGGTACAAGAAATGATATCTTGCTAAAAGAACAGAGTGCTCTATCCCATAGACTTAGAGCTCCTATATGAAGGTCAAAATCTTCAGTACAGGTACAAAACATACTTCCGATATATTAACTTCATTCCAGTACAGACACAACGTTCTGGTACAAGAACGTTGTTGTAGTACACGAATGATAGTTTAGTGCAGGAAGGAATATATTTAAAGAAGACATACACCTTTAATGGTACAAATATCACTCTTTCATATAACCATACTAAAGATAATCATAAATATCCATTTCATCAATCAATATTGTGTATATAAACTTAAGAGTTCCTTTTATTTACTTCCCTGCAAAGTACCTTCTTTCATATTCCAGCACTAGAATTTCTTTGGTATTAATTTCCGTATGGTCATTATTTTTTTGGTTCGGCAAGATTTTAATTAAAGAATTAGGAAATCGAACTTGGAAAGGTTCATATCATTTCTGGCATTTCCTGTGCTTTCCCACGAAGTTTTGAAACCCCTGGGTTAACAATTAAGTGTTGAAGGAGTTCTTTGAACTGCAATTCCTGCACCCAACAAATACATGTGGCCCATTGGATTGGAAGTACCACCGAATCGAAGGGTCTGGTTGACAAAACTGAATTCCAAAATGTTAGTAGTTAGCGGAGAGCCAATTTTTGGTATGAATTTATCATTTATTGCCTCTATCATATCATGCCATGAATTCAATATGATTTGATGTGCTTACCCACCATTGCATAGGGTTTTTTCGAAATGTATATACAGTATTGCAACCCTTTGCTCAGACACCATATGATCCACCAATTGTTCCAAAGCTTCTTCCATGGCGTCTATTGTGCCATTAAACTCAATATGTTCTTATGCTCTGCACCAATCCACCTAACTATTTTCAACATCATGTAATGCCAATCAATTTTTTCAATCTATTCAAGAGTGCTGAAAATTGTCCACCTATTTTTATTTAATAAATCAGTTAATATATTATCAATAAAATTTAGCTTTGTTTCAATTTTCCATTGAATGTCCCTTTTCAAATTAATAATGGAGAAAACACTAGATAACTTGAAAGAAATAATTCTACATATAATATAATATTGTTGATTTCTATTTCTTCATTCCATGAATCCATGCCTGGATATATTTCCCTTGGCACAATAAAGTAGTTGCATTAGTCATAGAATTAAAACATGTAAGAATACAAATATTTAATGTTATTTGAAAGAAGAAATAAATTAAATTGTGGATAAACTATTCTTATAAAACATGAATGCCTAAAGATACAAAAAAACATTAAATGGGGAAATGATGCTTAGAATAGAAAAATATTTTCCTATCAAATAGTTACAACCCAATGAACTTAAACTTTGAAATATGCATATGCATTGATATTTGTGCAATTAAGGTGAACATAGACCATCCTGTACTCCTTTCAATAGTAGGGTAGTGACCATAGCCAATAACTTGCAATGACTACCATGCTAAATTAGTTATAGGAAAAGATATGTGTTTTTCTAATTAGACCTAGGCAGAGATGACATTATGATGAGAGTCATGGGATTATGCTTTGGTCACCTTAGTTGATTTTATGTTAAGTGATTTGAATTATTATGACTCCTCCATTTATTACTTAAATCATGGAAATGATACTAGTAGATCTAAGTGAGATTCTGGGTGAGATTTTATAAATTAGACCTTCTTATCCAACTAACCATGCTATTATTTATTATTGAGCACATGAGGATTAGTGTTCAAAATTTAATGCATTATACCCCACTGAGAGGCCTCTGGAATGTCAAAGAATTACTTAGTGAAATTTACGAGTAAATAAAAGTTTAAAAATTGATTTTTACATGTTCACAAAAAAATGAATAATATTATAAAACATTGTAGGAATGGTTGTCAATTCACCAAGCATTTCTCAAAATTTTGGCTTTATCTATAATATATTACCAAAATTACGAAATCTGGTTACAGCTTGTAGGCTATAGAGTCCAAAATTCACTGTGCATTTCAAGTTTCCTTGTTCTCTAATTAAAGTCTAAAGTGTAACGTTACACTTATAGACTCTAAATTCTAGGCCTAGGGTAGGCCAGGTTGTTGCATCATTGCCCTGAGTCTATATTGTTGTAACTTGCACCATTAACCTAATTCTAGGTTGTTGCAACTTGCAGCATTAAACCGATTCTAGGTTGTTTTCAAAGTCTAGGTTGTTGCAACACTAAGGAATGTTAATAGTAAGGGAGACAAAGGTTTTTTCATTGCAATTTTCCACTACCAAGCGAACAATCATAATGGAAGCTCAACACTAATATTTTTCCCTACTAGTGGCAAGGATTTAGCTGCCAAAGATCCATTTTTGCAACATACGATCCATTCCTTTGTTGCGCATAAATTATCATCATATTCTTCAATCAAATGTCGACAACCAAAATACCGATATATTGCAACCTTCCATCATTCTCTTATATTCAAATCATATAAACACTGGTTGAATATATTAAACATGTTTACCTCTTTTTGTGGATGGATAGAGATGTACGTTGTCTTCATGTGTTGTACTAGGATACAACTCACACTAAATTCCTCTTTCCTACTAGCGTGCGTAATAAAATAGAGAGTAAGAGTTTGAAATTAACTGAGAAATAATTTCAACTAATTATTGTGAGGGTGAATTCATTATTGTATGTAACTCTCTATTATATCTATTTTTAGGTTAGAACTTTGAGCAATTCAAGAATATCTATTTTTAGGTTAGATATTTGAGATATTCTAAAATCATTAGCGTGTTACCCCAGGCTTCCTCCTATTGTTATATTAAAAAACCATGGTAAAAAAATGAGTAAGCTCAACCAACATTTGAGACTGACACAAAACCAGAGTTGTTGTGGATGGATTGTGAGACAAAACAATCTCATACCCAGCGCCATATGATCTCATTCCTTCTGCCATAAGCTTCCACAACATGGGTCTTCTACCTGCTCCTCCCCATCTAACAAGATGCATATACCTGCTTATAAATACACCAAGTAAATTTTCTCTCTCACCCATGTGAAATCCTTGGTTTTTGTAAGATTTCCCAAACTCTTCAAACAAAAATAGTTTTCTCGATATCCTACTTCCATCTTCTAGATGGTTGTTTATCCAACTCTGCAAAAATGAAAGCTTGGTCTCCTCATATGCTCTAGCAAGCCTTTAATTTTCAAATCATAGTTCAATATGTTAGTGAAAACTCAACATTATCCTTGAGAAATGAACAACTGTTACTTTAATAATGGACTTCCTATGTATAAGATCATTTTTACTTCTTTTTTGTAGTGGTTAATATGATGGCTAGGACGCAGGCATTTGATTTGGCCAAAAGAGTTGTCATGGGAAGACGTTTTGTAGCATTCGTGTCATTTACTGATGTAAATTATATCTTTGGGTCCTACTCAGAAGCAATAAAATCTTACCTAGAGTATGATCGGAGCACGCTGAATAGTACCTTTCCATTTTTCAAGGATCTGGGTACTAATGTTGGGACTTGGGAATCAAGATTAGTTCTCTTAAAAACCCAGTTTATGTACAATAAAAGGTTTAAACTATTCTTAGAACCTAATGAGCCAGGTATTAAAGACCTTATCTAAGGTCATATATAAAATGCTTCTAAGAGGTAAGTACCAACTCTTTTAGCCCATGTCCAAGTATGTAAAGGTCTTAAGGTCTCACCTGACCTTGAAGGGTTATTTATCCTAACCCAGTAATACCTCTATGGAACCAATGAACATCAGAATGCCGTTGAATTTTTGGTTTCAAGCTAGTCTGAGCCAACCCTCAAAGCCCAACTCACTTTTTAATTAGCCACATCATCTCTGTGGCTTGGCAGGTATAAGTGGGTCATTTTTACTAGTAACATGGAGTTCTTCAATTAGGCTCCTTGGTACAAGGGCCCCATAAGCTAATCAATTGAAAGTCCATCCATCACCTAATAAAAGGTTGAGCATATTTTTTTTTCTGAATATGAAAACAATGTAATGAGAACATCTTCAGAGACCATTATGCAACTTCCCAGGCCAATATGGGTAATTAATAAAACTAGACTAAGTTTTAGCCTTCATCTTTCTCAAGTTAAAATGTGAAATAAATTCCAAAAAACTACCAAGTAATTGTTGCCTACTTTTGGGAGACCATATCTATATTATTAAGGACTCCAAAAGAAAAATAAATAGAAGCATTCTAAAGATTTCTAATATGCATAAATCTATGGGACATAGCTCTGTCTTCACTTTGGGATTAGATTCACTGTTCTCATACCTTAAAATGATAGGTTATATTCCATAGAGTCCAAGTACCTTCTCATCATTTCCTAGATTGCTCATATAATCTAGAAGTGGCTCTGCATAGTGTGCAATTGAATTGAATTGATCTATATAGGCTACCATGTTTATCCCATTGGAAGTGAGATTCATGGTAGCCACTTTGTAACCCATTTTCTTAAGCATAGTTACAACCTTATACCAACACCATGCTCGATGGCCAAGTCCATGAATCAACACAAAATGATGTTGTATTGCTTCTCCCTCCTAATTAATTTCAATAAAGACAAACCTAAGACCAACTCATCCTAAGGTTTTATTATTCAATACTCCAAGTTAGAAACCTAAATAAAATAAACAAAAGAGGTTGTTGAAGTTTTAGGACTCAATTACCTTCACAGGAATAGAAATAAGGAGTAGTATGAAAACAAGGCACCAAATAGTCCTACTCCATTGTAGCACCATCACAACAGTGGAGCATAAGAGATACTCCACTGTCAAAAAATTTCAGAGGAAAACATCTGAGAATTTGATTAACGTTCCTTACAAGGAAGCATTATATCCCTTGATATATCTGGTTAAGGAGATGAGGGCCAGGAGCTCTTTTCTCTAAGTATCTAAAAATAATTAGTCACATGGATGATGGATGTGAGTATTTCAGAAAATCATTGAAGGATGAGATCTACGTCTTTAAGGTTGCCCACCTATTTCAATTCCTTAGATGTTCATTATTGGGTACAATAGATGCTTTTGAAATTTTTTGGCAAAATAATTTTCAAGATTCACCATATTTCTTGTGGGGATTCTTCAGTGGGTTATTATTCACCAAAAAGAGGATTTATTCCTTTTTGGATCACACATTCAACTTTTCATACGGATAATGAATATATAATGGAATTTCATAGGAGACTGTCAACATATGCATATGCATGAATAATCTGGCGAAGGACAGTGACTATAATAACCACCAAACACAAGGTTATTAATTTCAATAACATAGGGTTACTTAAATATGGGGACAATATTTATATTTTCTATCAATACTTTCCAACTATAAATTATGAATAATGTGGCCAAATTCAATATTAAAATAATTTTAATAGAAAATAATTCTTGATAAACTACATAATAATTTAAAACCATCTCCAAATGCTAACGTGACTGAACTAAAACATTCAAAATACTATGGATAATCTTAAACTAAGTAAAACCACACAACCATTCCTAAAAACAATAATATATTTTACTTGAAGAAACTCTACCAAGAAATCATTTGTGTGAAGAAATTTGAGAATGTGATACAATCATAGTTGTCCTAGTCTACCATAACCCAAATTGACACTAAGCTGAAATGTTATCTGATTAATAAAGATTAAAAATTTTCATAGATTTATTTTAACCATGTCTACCTTGAGGGTCAAGTGAGTGTACCCACTAGGTTAGATTACATTACAGATGGCTCTCTAGCCATAGATATAAATTTTGATACCTGTGAGAATATACACAATCAACGACGCATACAGGGAACTTGGTGTGGCACTAAAAATATTTAGGAAAGTAGTTTGTCGCTCATAAATCCCTCAAATAACCTTAGCTATGTTGAAGCTCTCCTCAATGAAAACAATATTTCTTTAAATCTCATGTACTTCGCCATTTCAATATGTGGGTATCTTGGTCATCGAAATTCCATGATTTTAAGGGAAGGACTACTCTCAAAACATAAATATGTCCACCAATAAATGAATTGTAGGTGAATTTTTTAGGTAAAATCTTCTTACTGTAGGTGACATTGTTAGGGAAAGTGTTCTTATATTTTTAATTTCCTTGAAGTGTACATGTGCCTCCTACATGTTGCTTTTCTTGAAAATTCCATTGATGAAAGCAGGGTGGACAATGACATCAGGAGAATGTATTGTTTCTTCCATTTCATCCCATAGCTTGAAAGTTGGTCTTATATATACTTTCTTAAACTTCCCATCAATTAGTTTAGGAGGTATGTATATATTCAGTTTATTGGAAATACTTTCCAAGTACAACTATCTGGAGTAAGACCTTCATCCCTCAATACTTCAAGAATCATTGTAGCTTCTGCAATGTTTGCTTACTTACAAAGAACATATGTTTATGTATAAGTAATTATTTATGTGTTGTAAAAACAATTCTCCTCAATTTATCAATGAACTCAACTTCCCTGTCAAAAATTCCTTATTTACAGTATGCATCAATAGATTTTAATTTTTTAAATGTTGACAATGAAATATGTGATATTCATCATTATATGAGCTATAACATGAAAAATATGTAACATTTTTTTTCTCAATGACAACACGGTCTCTAAAATAAAAATAATGTGGATATTTCTTCCAACAACTACCACACAATCTCTGAAGTTCCACAGAGTCTCTAAAATAGTAATAATGTGGTATTTTTTTCCAACAATCACCAAACCATCTGTAATTTCTAAGTAGAATTCTTGTAATAAAAAACAATTTCAAAATGTTGAGATTGAAACTTTTAATTTTTGGCATTAATGTACCCTGTCCATTTTATATAAAGTGTGTGGATATGTTGATAAAAGAATCAAGGGAAGGAAAATGAAAAAAATTACACTATCAAAATTCATGAATGATAAATTCCTTAATATAGTGTTAAAATTGTCAACTAGGGTCAAATTCCACTTTGTTATCCTTAGTTGATGGAGATAATAAATCCATTATATTCCTCCTTTCGAGAGGACCAAAATACATATAAATTTTCTCCAATTTGGATAAGATAAAATATTTATTTATTCAAAATAAATGCCATATGTCTTAATTTGGTTTAGGTGGGAAAAATTGAAATTTTAATTTTAATTTTTCCTCCAAAATTCCATGTCAAAAGCGTATATAAGGAAACTCTCTTCGCCTCTTTTTGAAACATTGATCATCAAGGATATCTCTGTGATTTGGTTAGAAAATTGGGTGCGCTGTGGTTTGGGTTCTTCTGTGGCAACGTGGGTGGAAGCATGGTCTGGGTTCTTCTAAGGTAGCATGGGTGGAAGTGTAGCCTGAGTTCTTGTGCACGTTCATGTACAAATATAAGTTTTGAATCAGGATAGCTTATGGTGGGTTTATCTTTCATATATAAGACTGCAGTGAGGATTCTCCCTTACAATAAAATCTGCAGGCCTAAAGACATTCATTCTGGTGCCCATCTGTTGTATCAAATCATTGATATTATCTCCTAGAAAGTTGGAGCTTATTGAAAGGTATTTGGTTATCTTGAAGGAAATATCTCCTATACACACTTGGACACATTGATTAATACTACTTGTGGGCTAATGTTGCATGCTACAGTCCACCCTATAAGGTCATAGAGCCAGTGCATGATAGTATATGAGGGACGTTGTTGAAATATTTTCCCTAAATTAGATCTATCAGTTATGTACATGTGCCCTAACCAAAAGATTAACTAAGTTCAAGAGCATTGTTGTATTAGAAATTTGTTTTGTTCTCATCAATATACTCTCTCTACCGAACACTTGATATTTGATAATAAGATGAATTGATAAAGGGTTTTCTCCATATTGGGGTTTTTCCCTGGCTTGTGCCATATCATTGTGTACCCTTGTCTTGGATTGTCTTCTGCTTGTTCATTCAATTTTATTTCATTAGTTACTATCATGTGATGATTAATATGATTTATT
Organism: Pinus albicaulis; assembly: GCA_034641835.2. NCBI lineage: Eukaryota > Viridiplantae > Streptophyta > Pinopsida > Pinales > Pinaceae > Pinus > Pinus albicaulis. Next base: position 867,824,934 of record CM076577.1, on the reverse strand, counting down.
ATGGACTAATGGAATTAATTATGGACTTACGAAGTAAAAATTTCAACCAAAGAACATGTTAACTAGAATCAACATGGTATCAGAGCTCAAGTGAAGACAAGCCCAAGCATGAGTGTAAGAGAAAGCAATCACCAAGTGGAGTTTTTGACAAGTATCCATGGTCTCCTCTCATCTGCAAGTCTAAAGGTCCTAGAAAATCCTAGGCAAGTACATATGTGGGAAATGAAGTGAGGAGGCTTAAGGGAAAGTCTAGGATAGAGTTTGGTGTGGATTTCTTGTTTTCTTAGGTTTTTGGTGGAAAGGTAATTAAGGATGTTTTTGCTACTATTTTTATATGGTTTGGAACTTTTTTCAGTACCACAGAAAAAATTGAATACACTTAGATTGTTAGCCTAAGTAAACAAGGGTTTTCTCTAGTGTTGATGTGGACATAATGTTGATGGTCAAATATGAGAGTTTCCAAGGCCTACAAAATAAATATCTTGGTCTGCCATGAAAAATTATATAGAAGAAAGTAAAATTTTGGAGTTTATGTAGTCTCAATAGTGAGATTAGAAGTCGTCCTATGGAGATTACTCAAATCTCAGAGGTATTCATATTTGAAAGAAGAAGTTGCATTCATAAAATAACTTATATTCAGCACCTTCTCTATCATATAAGAAGCCAACCTTGTCATAGGTAGTCTGAGCATTTATATTCTCCAATTTTGGTTAGTACGATGAAAATTTATGGTCTTCACCCCTGTAAGGATATTTTGAAAATAAGATTTTACATTATCTTAAAGGTGAAGTCAGGGTTACTGTTGAAAATTCTGATCGATCAAGTAAAGGCTAGAAAAGGGGAAGACTAGTCCTTCCATAGTTCTGAGCACAATTACTTAATTCAGACCCCTATCTCAAAGGTAGAGAAATTAAGACTCGTATCTCATTTCTATGCTCAACTCATGTATACTCATAGCCTAAAATTCAATTGATGTGAACTATGGATAGAAGTTTAAACATTAAGGCTCAGAATTATGGCATGGATTAGCCCTTAATTAAGACAATATTCTGGAGCAGTCCATAATCTAAATGAGTCAAGGACATTGTGAATATGTGGACTCCTTGTCACAACAATGCTTGAGTACTTGATTGGATAAATACACACTATTTGATCTACAAATCCTGTTCCATAATTTCCATTCAAATTTCTGAGGCATGTATCACCAGGTATGTGTATGAAATTAAAGTTTTTGGTTGACGAATAATTTTTTTTCTTGATATTGTTGTGACTACACTAAGGAGGCACATGAAGGAACTGTCACAATAAGCCCAAAATATTATGACGGTATGGTTACTCAAGATTTTATAGTTATTATAGCTTAAGTTACCATTTTATTCCAAACTCTCCCATGTCACAATCCTGGGCATGAATCTATTTCAATCGAGGCTAGAGTTTAGTACATGTATGTTTCATTATGGTACGATATATTGAAGCTTCTTAATAAGAATCAAATATGAAAGTGTAACTCAAATATTGGAAGTATGTAATCAAGTCCTATTAAAAGGTAATAAAGTTCTGAGTATATTGACAATAATGGTGAAATGTGGGACAATGGACGACATACTTTAAATTATAGATTTGGAACTTATGTCATGATTCTATAGTTAAGTAGAGATGTATGCATTAATTCCTAAAAGGACAAGTTTGGACTCTGGAGCATTTCCCTATCATCACCTTGAAGCGGGTTTGTTGGCATCATCATGAAATACCTAGTTTTGATGACAGTGGAAGATATTGTTTTAAAGTGAACCTCTAGTTTGTCACTTCAATTTATTCATAATATAAACATAAGGTATTTCCTAATTATAATAGCATCTATGTCCCGGAAGATATAATTGGAAGTGGACCAGCTTGAATCCTCAGTGATATTTTCAAGAACTCTCTCAGTATCAAAAGAAATATTGTGTGACATCTCTAAGTCTTACAATTACTGAATTATGTGCATCAATGTCTGTGATATAATGTGGCCTATCAGTCAACTATAACTTTGTTTCATTGTTCCCGTATGCACAATCTATTATAGTACCTTTTACCTTGTCATATTGGATAAGAGGTGAAGTACATTTGGACAATTCATTCTTAAATATCAATTACAAGTTATTGGCATCCCATTACTAACCTTTGATCATGAAGTACATATGCGAATATGATGGAAAAGACACATGGGATCATTTCTAGTCAAAGACGGGATATGAATCTTGATTGCAATAATTAAATCCATGATAGCAAGGAAGAACCTCACCATCTCATGGATGAATCTATATCCTAGTCTTTGGATGAATTCAAAGGAAAAATTGGATCAATAAACGGATATTTTCTACAACAGCTTTTGTCTGAGTTAGCACCATTTTTATTATCTACATAAGAATAGTTAAGCATGAATGTAGTACCCTCGTTCTATTTTTATACTTGTATCTGAGAAATATTTGATTTCAGATTTCTTTTGACCCTTCCCTACCCAATCATTGAAATATTCGTTAATATATTCATAGGGAGCTATGCTTTAAGGGGATTTTATTTCTCCCTTAAATTAAAAGTTTGATGTGATGGAGAAGTTGTTGGTATGCATATTTGGTGTTCTTGATAAACATCCTATCAGTCATATGCCTTGCTATGAACTCTCTGAGTTAGTCTATGGAAGAACCTCATATTTTGAATAGTTTCTTATTGAGATATCTCTAAAATATAGGATTAATTGAATATTCTGAAGTTGGCTCAGTTGGCAGTGAGATGGATGGAAATAGCACATCTAGTGTTATACCTCTTGATTTGGTTACTTTAGAAGTATTATTGAGGCTCAATGTATATAGCAGCAAGTATGGATTATTATGAAACCAGTTTGTTGAGAAAGCTCTTCCATAAGCCATTTGTGCACATGATGAAAACCATTGTTGTATATTGTAATAATGAAAGTAGGATTTACATTTCAGAGAATCCATGATCAGCTACAGGTACCATTTTATTTAGAATATGGTACATTCAAGCACCATCATTATGTGTAGGTTACGTACATCCTCTCAAAGTCTCTTGGTAAGGTCAAAATTTATTCTCATTCAAAAAGAGTTTGGGTGTTGTGGAAAGTCCCTTATATGATGGCCACGTTTGAAGACTGATCTCTCGGAGATCCTGGGGGCTTGGGGTACTTACTGAGCTATTAGTGTCCATAGGGTGAAGGGTTGACCTTCCCCTCATGGTGTGTTATGTATAGGGTGAGTGATTCAAACTCCCCTATGATACCCCATGATGGCTAACATGTGTGTATGGTGAGTGGTTCACTATCCCCTATGATTGCAGACACATGTGTGTAGGGTGAATGGGCTAATTTTGGGAAACTAGGATCCAAAATCCATGTTTCACTTCTCATATGATGATTATTATATATTTTTTGGATTCCTCTTTCAGAGAGGAGAAAGATTGATTTAAACATCATCTTGTTTGGATGCGTAGAACATATATTTTGATTTTATTTTCCACACATGTGCAAGGTCGGCCAAATTTTTAATTTAGGCTCAAAATCCCAACAAATGTGTTACACACCCTCATTGATGGATTTAAATTGGAGAGAGATGATGTTCATTTCATTATCAACTCATCACACATTCTACTTGTGATCTGATTGGTTCATAAAACCTAGAAGATTCTTCATTTCCCTCATACATGTGAATCTAAACCTGAAGAAGTTACTGTAATTTTCAGAGTGTTTTTACGGTTTCTAGACAGGGTTTACCAATGTTGACTTTAGGTCAACTCTTATATCTTGACTTCGATTTTTTCACAGAAAATATGATTTCTTGAGGCCACATTGGAGGGCACGCAAATCAAGCAGAAGCATTGAATTTGAATTTGGTCCATTGACTACAACTTTTACTACAACATTTAATTTTGCCTTGACCATTTTGTGTTGCCTTGCATTGAATTTTTGGAGTTGTCTTCGACGGGTGTGTATGACACTTGGAGAAAGGCTTATTTGGTTTTTGGAAAAATTCATTTGACAAACTCAAGAATTTGATGGCTAGGTCATCTTGTTGACTACTGTAACAAAATTTATCTATCCATTTGCTAGACAAGAAGAATTACAAATTATGATACATTGTTTGACTTGTCTTCTGTTGATCTATTTCTTATGTTCTATCAACATTTTACATTTAAGTTTATGTGATTTCTAAATCAGAATTGGGCATTAAAGAAGATTGAAGTAAAAATAAATTTAATCATGGTTATCTAAATTTAACATTGTATGAAAGCTGAGGTGAATACAAATCCAAAGATAGTGTGAAGAAGAAGCCGAAGAAGAAGTATTTTCAAGGATTAATGGTGTTCACATACAAGGTTTCCAAGTGGGATGATAAATCGACTGACAAGTCTGATTATCATGCATGGAATATGTCTCTGGATTTTGTTTTGGAAGATCAATATGTCATGGATTATGTGTAGGGGAAGATACATGATCATCCATCAAATGCACTGGCTGCCACAAAGATGAAGTATAGAAAAGGGGAAATCAAAGCAAACATGATTATCAATGATTCATTACATAATCATTGTTTCTTACATCTCTGAGATGGGAAAATATAAATAAATGTAGGATAAGTTTGTTACCATGTTTAGGGCTAACAATTCTAATTATGTTCTTTTCTTCAAGAAAAAGTTGAAGAATATCAAGAAGGGAAAATATGAATCCATCTAATCATATTTTATGAATCTCGTAGAAATAAGGAATGATCTCCTTGCGATAGGAGAAGAAGTAGTTGATCGAGATCTCATCCTCATTTTTCTTGGAGGACTTCCCTGAGACTGGTATTTATTTAATACTATGATTCTTAATAATAATGTGATTCCTGAGTTTGATGAATTGTTGATGAGATGCACTCAAGAGGATATAAGAATGATGGAGAGAGACCATCCCTCTAATGGAAATGGAGGTGACCCTACTGCCTTCACCGCTTAGGCAAAGAAGAAGAGACATGGTGGCCCGAGAAATATAAACCGTGGAAGCACGTGGCCCAAAAGAAGAAAGGGAAGATGTTACACTTGTAACAAGACTGGTCACTATGCAAGAGAGTGCCCCAATATAAGGGACTCTCCTAGGGATTATGAAAAAAACAAATTTAGGGGGAATGGAAATCAAAGGAAAAATAAGTTGAAAGGAAAGAGGAAGGATCCCTCTGATCGAAGTGGAAATGGCCGAGGTCAAGGAATTCCAGGTATGATGATTCCAATTTTGTTGATCATAAGAAAAGTTAATACATTATTTTATCTTCCCTCTCTGCTGCATCTCCTCCCTACACCCTTGATGTCTGGTATATTGATAGTGGTGCTTAAAGGAACCTCACTGGTTATAAAATTATCCCTCTCTGATTTGATTGAGAAAGATATTAATTTAGAATTATCCTTGGAGATAATTCCACCTACCCCGGGAAAGGGACAGGGACTGTGACCCTTCATTGATCTCAAGGTCAAGTCCTTTGCTTACAAGATGTGTTCTACGTACATGATTTGAAGAAGAACCTCGTGCCCATTCAGGAAATGGAAGAAAAATGATTCAAGGTGGCCTTCATTGATGAAAGGGTACACATCTAGATGAAGAACTTAAAACAAGTTCTTACTATTGGTTTTAGAGTTGATACACTCTATTAGCTTAGAGGAAGTCTGTTGGGGGTCATGTCATGTGATACACCTCTTCAAACCAAGCTATGACACCGTAGGTTTGCACAACTTCATTAAAAATCCCTTCCCAAAGAAAGGAAGGTGGTGATAGAGATTCTTAAGTTTAAAGATGATCATGAAGTAATATTTGAGGGTTGTGACTAATGAAAGCATACAAGGGGACCATTCCCCTCAAGTGTCACAGAGACATTGGATATCTTGCTATTGATACATTCTGATCTATCTGTTATGCCAATCGTAACATCCTTGGGAGGATATTCCTATTACATGTATTTTATAGATGACTTCTCTCACAAAACCTAGATATATTTCTTGAAGGAGAATGACGATGCATTCCAATGGTTTTGTACCTTCAAGGCCTTGGTTGAAAATAAAACCGAGAAGAAAATAAAAATTTTGAGTACCAATAATGGGATCGAGTATGATTCAAATGAATTCAATTAATTTTGTAGGAAATTTGGCATTAAGAGGAAGACCACAACTAGGAAATTTGGCAAGGTAGATGCTTCTGGAAATAAGGGAATGTTTTTGGGATATAGTGAAACCTCAAAGGCATATAGAATCTATGTTCCTGGACAAATAGAAATCTATATATACCACGATTTCACCTTCGATGAATATGTTTCCCTCAAGAAAGTAAGAAATATTCCTAGCTCAAAGGAAGACAAAGAAGAATAAGAAGAAGATGGAAGGGAGGAAGAACCGAAGGATAAAACTATCCTGGATGTTGAAGGACCAATGCATCCTATCAATCCACCTCAAAATAAAAGGATACCCTCATGGTTCAGGGACACTTTCGAATATGTTGACAGACATATTTCCCTAAGGGGGAAATTCCATGAAAGAAACAATCCAAATAGGTACCAAGGGTACCTAGCATCCATGAGTATAATTGTACAATCTGATCCTGGATCATTTAAAGAAGTCGTAAAGCATCAATTTTGGAAGGATTATATTCATGAAGAATATGATTCCATTATGAAGAATGATGTCAGGGATGTGGTCCCGAGATCAGAGGAAAAAACATGTTGTCACCTCAAAATGGCTCTTCAAGATCAAGCATGGAGCAGATGGTAGTGCTGAAAAATACAATGAAATATTTGTTACCCGAGGCTTCTCTAAAAAAGAAGGCATAGATTATGATGATATATTTTCATCTATTTCTTGTTATACCACCATCTGATCTATCATTTCCCTTGCTACAATGCAACTATGGAGTCTCCATCAGATGGATGTGAAGAGTGCTTTTCTACATGGTTCAATAAAGGAATAGGTTGATGTAGATCAACCTTTAGGGTTAAAAGTTCAAAATAGAGACTCATATGTATGTAGCTTGAAGAAATCCCTCTATGTGTTGAATCAAGCGCCCAAGGCTTGGTATGAGAGGATCAATAGCTACTTGATAAATCGGAGCTTCTCTCGAAGTGATGCTCATCCAAACCTTTATTTTAAGGTTGTTAAATAAATGCCTCTCATTCTAGTTCTCTATGTGGATAATATTTTATAAACATGTGTTTAACCTCTCATTCATCAATTTAAGAGGGAGCTAGCTTCCAATTTTTAGATGAAAGACCTAGGACTAATGCACTATTTCCAAGTTTTTGAGGTCTGGAAAAGGCCAGGCGATATTTTCCTTGCTCAAGGAAAATATGTCTTCAAGCTACTCAAGAGATTTGGTATGGTTGACTGTAGGTCTTTGTAAACACTGATGGAACTCACCTTTAAGAATTTGTGTGGAAGCGTTGCTCAACTTGAGCTAGGAAATACCACTAAGTATCGACAACTCGTAGGGCTCCTGATGTTTGTAGTGAACTCCCTTAGGGACGTATGTTTTGCAATGAAAACTTTGAGTTAACATATGGTTGAGCCTCATCACATTCACTAGATTGGTGCCAAAAATCTATTGAGATATCTTCAAAGAATAATAAATCATGGGTTGAGATACACTGCTAGGAGTTTGAGACTCCATGGATATACTAATGCCAATAGGGTTGGCAGTATGATGGATCGTAAGGTCACATCTGGATGTTGCTTCACATTGGGTTCTACTTCAACACCTTCGATGAGCAGGAAGCATAAATCAGTGGCTTTGAGCATCGTTGAAGCCAAATACATTATAGAGAGTATGGCATTTTGTGCAGCTACTTGGTTGGGAAATATATTCAGTGATCTTTTTGGAGATGTGCTAGATACCATCGTTATACTTTGTGATAATGAGAGTGGGATTCGTCTTTATGAGAATAACGTGTTCCATGATCTATCCAAGCATATTGATATTAGGTAAAAATTTATCTAGGATATGGTACAATGAGGTGTCATAAGGCTCGATCACATTGGAGTTGATGAGGAGGTCACAAATATTCTCAAAAAGCCCCTCTGGAAGGCTAAGTTCCTAACCTTCCTTGAGAAGCTTGGAATTGTGGAAGGACCCTATGTGAGGATCCCGCGTGAGTTGGAAAATGATATCTAGGAGATCTAGGGGTCTTGGGGATAGATTCCTGGAGCTATAAGCACATACGTGGCTAGGATTGCTGAACCTTGTTGTGCTTCTTCCCGACTGTTATGATGTTGAGTTGGTTCACCCTCTCTTTTATCTATGCCCTACATGCATCCTACCCATGGAGTTTCAGACTCATGGGAAGTACCTCTCATTTGGCCAATGAGGTGGGAAATGTTGATGGAGACAAATAAAAATATTGATTGACTCACTAGAGATTGCCATACTCTCTATGTCTAGGATGGGTTGTGTCCAACACCTTTATCTGGGATCAAGTCTAATGAGGTTCTTACCTCTAAATTGACTTCAGGTCAGTAAAATAACTTCAGGTTAGTATGTGATTCTCTTGATTATATTTAGGTTTTACCCTCTAGGATGACTTAGGGTTAGCAGAGAATGATGTTTTTGTGACTCACTCTCACTTGTTTCCCCTTAGAGCCATAAAAGCGTGTTATAGTAGGATGAAACAGGATTGTAGGATGATTATAATGATAGTACATGATGGTTCTGACGACATGATGGAACAGGTGGACAAATGAAGTTCTCCCTAATTGAGAGGGAGTGTTAATTTTGGGAAAATAGGTCCAAAATCCATGTTTCACTACTCATATGATGATGGTTATATTTTTGTTGGATGAATCATTCAGAGAGGTGCAATATTGATCTAAATATCATCTTCTTTGGATGAGAACAACATACCTTTTTTATTTTATTTTCCACACATGTGCTACGTCAACCAGATTTGTAACGTAGGCTCAAAAGCCCAAAAATTTGTCATACACCCTCATTGATGGATATAAATTGGAGAGAGATGATGATCAGTTCATCGTCATCTCATAACACATATTATACTTGTTATCTGATTGGTTCTTACAACCTAGAACAGGCTTCCTTTTCTTGACATGTGTGAATCTGAACCAGAAGAAGTTGTTGTAATTTTCAGATTATTTTTAGTGCTTCTGGACAACGTTTACCAATGTTGAGCAACGTTGACATTGGGTGAATTCTTGGATTTCATTTCAATTTTTTCACAAAAAATCCCATTTTTAAGGCTGCATTGGAGAGAACAAAAATCAAGGAGAACCGTTGACTTTGACTATTGTCTGTTGCCTGCAGCTTTGACTACAACGTCCAATTTTCCATTGACCATTTTGGGTATACTTTCATTGAATTTTGGGATTTTTCATTGAGGGGTGTGTGTAACACTTGGAGAAAGGCTGATTTGGTTATCGGAGAAGTTGGTTTGACCAACTCAATACTTTGATGACTAGACAACGTGTTGACTGTTGTAACAAACATTTATCTATCCATTTTCTAGATAAGGAGAATTACAAATTCTGATACATTATTTGTCTTCTCTTCTGTTGATATATTTTTTATGTTATATCATCATTTTACTTTCAATTTTATGTGATTTCTAAATCTAAATTGGCCCTTAAAGAAGATTGAAGTAAAACTCCATTTAAGCATAGGACATACCATGGTTATCTAAATTTAACAATAACTGCAATTAAAAATGATCTCTTATCAATTTGATAAGTCATAGATGACCAAGATCTCACGTTCATTTCTCTTGGAGGACTTCCCCAAGCATGGTATGCATGAAGAGAGACAAACCCTCAAATAGAAATGGAAGTGAACCTAATTCCTTCTCCACTCATGTAAATAAGAAGAATAATGTTGGTCGGAAAAATAAATGTAAAGGACGAGAGAAATCAAAGGGAAGGAAGGGTAGATATTACAATTGTAACATGTTTGGTCACTATGTTAGAGAGTGTCCCAATAAAAGGGGCCCTCCCCGAGATGATGACTACAACAACAATAACAACTTTGGGGGAAATGGAAATAAAAGGAATGACAGGTTGAACAACAAAGGAAAGAGAAAGGCTCCCTCATATTGAAATGGAAATGAAAATGGAAATATTTCAATAGGTAAAGGAACTCTAGGTATGATGAATCTAATGTTGTTGATAACAATAAAATTAATATATTCTTATATCGTCCCTCTCTGTTGCATGTCCTCCCGACACCCTCGATAACTGGTTGATTGATAGTGGTGCCTCAAGGCACTTGAGTGGATATAAATATTCCCTCTCTAATTTTGTTGAAAATGATACTAATTTGGAAAGCATATTTGGAGGTAATTCCACCTATCCTGTGAAAGGGACAGGGGATGTGACTCATCATCTATAATTTTTATTCCAAAATTGTGTGACCCAGATTGGATTTATTCCAAAATCTTCTTCATGATTTAACAGAGCAGAGCTGATAGAGTACAGGGATACTAGGATGACACAGGATGATAGATGGTACATGGTGGGACAGGATGACATGATTTCATAGGTTGATAGATGGATTGACGAGTGGAGTTTTCCGTAGTTGAGAGGGAGTGTTAAATTTGGAAACTAGGGATAAAATCCACTTTGGGCTGCTGATATGATGTAGATTATATTTTTGTTATATTCCTCTTTTCTATTGGTGAAATATTGATATGAATTTCATCTTGTTTTGATGAGAAGAGGTTTTATTTTTAATTTATTCTCTCACACATGTGAAAATTGTCAAGGTTGACCAGAATTGTAATGTAGGCTCATAAGCCCCAAAAGTTGTGTCACCACCCTTCATTGATGGAAGTAAAATGGAGAGACTCGGACCTCATTTGGACATCATCTCAACATCATAACTATATCCTCAATCATTGGTTTGTATAGCCTCAAGAACACCTTCTCTCTCCTCTGCACGTGTGAAAGGGAAGCTTGAATTTTCGAAGTTTTTCAAGGCTTTAGCAACAACTTTGACCTTGGGTCAACTCTCACATTTTGACATTTATTTTTGGGACAAAATCCAATTTTTGGAGGCTAGTTTTGGTGGCATGACATCCAAGGAAATGTAGATTGTTTGACTCCAGTGTTGACCACAACTTTGACCACATGTTTGACGAGTTCATTGTCCAGGTTTGACGAGTGAATTGACTAGGTTTGACTAACAATTTTAGGACTGTTTGACCGAGAATTTTAGGTATGCTTGACTAGGCTTGACCAATAATTCAAGGAGAAATCCCTGAATGGTAAAAATTCCCTAGAAAGTTTATTTTGGAAGTCTTACACGATTAAATGGATCTGATCGTGATGGAACTCCAATCGCCATTTAGCTTTCTAAATACAATTTTGTGTGTGCTAATTATTAGAAATGATCATTTATTAGCCATTTCATGGACCAAATTCCTCTATGGATGATCATTAAGGCTTGGATGTAGGAGGTAGGGGAGTCTCAGATGGATTTGGAAAAACTACTGGTAGATTGACCATGGACTTATTTTTTGTTTTATTTTTTTGAATAAAGTTTCCTTTGATGAAATTATTTGCAGAATTCCTCGGTACATATAAAAACCTTAGTTGTATTCTCCTGGTGGTATGAGAAAATTTCAACAAACATAAATGGAAATTTATGTTTCCTTGTGTGCATCAAGTTCCCCGAGATAGCCATGCAATATTGGCCTTTCCAAAAACATATCTAGTATTATCTCTCTCACTTTATCTATCACATGCCTGAGAAATGTTAACCCTCAGGGGCTAGAAAAGCATGTCTGAGGTTTAAATTTTCCAAAGACCTTAAAGAATATGTTTTGATTGGGATTGGAAAAAATATTTTTATATAACTTGTGAGGTACCTCTCTCCTTAGAGTGTATGGGAGGAAAAATTTATTCCATCCAAAAAAAATGTAAATGTTATCAAAGAATAAGGGAATCTATATGACAATTCCTCCACAATATCCTTTTCAATGAAGCACTTCAAGTTAGGTCAACCACACTTGGTAATCATCTGAAAGTTGTCAAGATTCAAAGTGCCAAAGGGACACAATTGCAAGTCCACCATCCACTCACTTAAAATATTCGATGGCCCAACAAAAGGATTTTTTGGGCCCTATATTAAAAATAAGGCTTGAAAAGAGAATCTATATTATCAAATCAACCAAGGGTAGGCTTAAAAGATGAAATTGAGAAAAAATTTACTTCTCATTTCCCCCTACAAAATAATTTTCAATTACAAATACTAAGTGAGGAACATCAATGTAACCCTGTCTTGGAGTCATCTCACAAACTTTATGAAGCACAAAGAATATTGTGTGACTAGTCATTGACTTCGGGTAGGCTCGCTGCTACCCTCTCAAACTGAAAAATTATTATCGTAAGTCCTAGGATTAGACATATTCTAATGTGAATTTTATAATGTTACCTAATATTTTTTCAATCTAGAAATTTTGCAGAGGTTTACAAATAATCCGTTACAAAAAAATCATTGAGAACCAACTTAAACAAAGGTATTAAGAAGTTTTTTCCCAAGGTCAATGATTCTAAAGTGACTATGGTTGGAAGCCTATCACTCTATTGAATGACTCATGTAATAGCCTTACCAAAGCTCAACACTCATAATCAAGCATATTCTCATGATTATTATCAAACCTAGGGAGACTTGTTTCATCAAAGGGAAATTCATCATTGATAATGTAATTACAACCTATCAGGGCATAGAGTGGCCCAGTAATTGAAAGGAAGGCATGTAATCTAGATGCATAAATTCAAACGATACTTAGGATATCTATAATGATAATGAGACCTTTTTTTCTCTCAGATTTGAAATTTTGAACCCAAATCACATATCAAAAACATCTTGGAACTTATTAAAGAGAATTTGTAAATCTGAGTAATTGCCGGAAGGCCAAATGTGTATGTTATTTCATCTGTTCTCATCTATAATTTTTAATTATTATCATTTATGAAAAAGGAGACCTGGTTATGGAATCCTATTATATTAATGCACTTTGTGCATCACCTTCATTAATTAAACAAAGAGGGAAGGTTGTAAACCAAAACAAAAACAACAATATCTAAACAAAATATGAAAAAAATGCAATTTGAATAGCACAAAAAAAATCTCATTCAATGCAACAGAAAATTAAAACTAACAGACATCGAATTGAGAAAGGTATGTAACTCCATATTGAATCCTAAAAAATGTTGATGGGGCTCAAAATTATCACCTGGAAAAACTGCCACATAGTGGCAGCTTAGGTGATGAAAATTATGGTCACCGCCACTGCCTCCTTACATAAAATCCTCTACTATCTAGTTACACCCCTGTGTTTAGCGATGTGCTTCCCATACTGGAGGAATTTTCCCCATGAACTGATTTCTAGGTCAATGAAATCCCCTTGATGAATGCATCTGGGCATCATGATTATTATTACTACCAACCCCTGCTACTCCTACCCTCCTCCTCCAATAGGACCATGTATTACTCGATACCTCGAACTATAGGAGGCCTCGAAATTAGTTGTTGGGAACTACAAATTACTACTAAACCTGCTAATTTGGTCTTTGTGTACCTTCTCATTCTTTAAAAGCCTGCTAAAAACTTAGTATTAGAGGAAAATATTCCTTGTAGAAAGCATAGTATCAAGGGTTTAAGGGTGAAATGGTGTCCAAATCCTGTAAAATAAAGATCGATAGATAGCGGAGGAGACAATCTTGAAGTTGTGAATGTGAATGGATTCAAATGGCCTGAACGAATTTCCACAATAATGAAGCTCTCAAGTCTTCCAAAATAATGAAACTTGCAAGTCACCAACTAATAAAATCCGAGTAATCATCCTTAAGAGGCCTCTGAGTTTGTTTCGTTGAATTTTTTGTAATTTTATAAGACTAAAAAAATTTAACCGGAATGGTGGAATTAATGTTTTCGCAGAATTAATGTTTTGGTTCAAATTTCATATCAGCAATTAAATTTTTTTTTTTATGGGTATTTTAATAGTTTTGAAAATCTCCCCTCCAATTGAATGACTATTGTGAGACACTAATAATCTAGATTGGTAGTGTGATAGATTCTAAGACACCAATAATATCATAACGAATGTGATCCCCCCTAAAATATTTAGCATTTCTTGCTTTAGTTAATGGGAATTATTATATGTTTATCAAACGAGACCTTCTTGCCAAAGAATATGGAATGTGTTAGGACATTAGACAAGGATAGACCATATTCAGAAACATCCCATTAAATTTGAGTCCATCATAGATCGAACATGCCATAATGGGAAATAATTGTCTAAAATTTGTGAAATATGGTAGATAAGTTAAATTAGGGTTTAATGACGAAGGTGGTGGGGTTTAAGATACAAAATGGGTTCTAACTGACTCGAATGCTTTTAACCCTGACCATAGATTTTCCCTGAGCTTGTTTAGGGATGGTAATTATGCTTGGAAACGTGTTGGGAAAGGTAGAAGCTAACATTAGGAAGGGGTGCTTCAGTAAAAATAACTATTTTATTGCCTCTTCGTAAAAGTGGGAAAGAAAGATTACTTATAGGACTTTGCTTGACTATGTTACTGTACAATTTCTACCTCAATAAAGGTTAATTTTTCACTAAGCCATGATGGTAAATGGAGTGTTTAAAGAGTGCTCAATTATTGTCTATGTGGATATAGGTGGATATAGTGTACTTAGCCATAGTTGGGTAGTATGGTCCAAGACATTTTATTTTGGGATAAAGGTGATGTTGTAAGCCAAAAGTATTCGACTTAGTTTGATATTAAAACAATTGATGACATTTTTGGGTACAATATACTTCTCCAACGAATATTCAACGAGTTAAAATCATATTTTTTAATTGTGATAAATCCTTTCTTGGAGGGAAATAGATATTTTAATGTTTCCATGGAAGGGATGAAAATCAAACCTTTTGTGTGATTTTCCCCACAATTGTTTGGAAGGGCTAGTTTATGTCCATTTTCTAATGTTCATCAAGGTGTGAGAAGATAAACTATGAGCCAACCCTATTGTAAATATTGATTAGATGAGAACTATGCATTTTAATTTTATATTGTTTATGACAATGTTTTAATTATTGTATGACTTTATTTTTAGCATTGACATCATGTGACACTTTCAATGTTTATTGTTTAACATGTAATCAATGTTTTTTTGGTTTACCCACCATCGCTTCTGAAGGGTACTATAAATGACATAATGTACATGAAATATTTTATGCCATTCCTATAACATCATTAAAAAATAAAGTTTCATACTCTGTCCATTATCAATTATTCATTTGTAAGTGTGCACTCCAAAATCTAACAAGCACTGGAATTGGAATTGGTTATAGTGGAAGTTGTGACCAAAAGGTTGAATACAGGTTAACGATATTTTTCTTTTATTATTGGAGGGGTAAGGGGGTGTTTCCTAAATCCTTTTCCAAGCCTCAATAAATGAAATTTGGGACATTATTACTCATAAAATAAGAATATTCCATAAATATTCCATTCTCATGGCTTGATTAGATTTTACATATGTTATAAAAAATGGTAATTTCAAAAACACCCAAAAGAACAAATCCAACATTAAATGTAGCTCTTTGAAACATATGAAAATATTAAACATACAGTTTTGAATTATTTTGAAATACATAAAAGTTGTTGAGATAAAAATAATATGGTTATTAGTTATAAGTCCTATCCTTGAGAACTAAAAAATATTTTTAATTTATGAATCAATTTTGTATACAAATTTTCTTAAGTGTAAATAATAATATACAATGTACAATAATCATTGTAAATCATCAATTTTCCAAACCATCTCTTTTACCTTATGGGCATCGACAAAATCATGGAAGCACAAATGAATCCAACCTCAAGTTATAAGGGACACCTCTGAAGGACATTTTACAATAGGTGATATTTCCTTGTCCACTAACGTCATTGGGGTTAAGGACCTCAATTTTTGACTTGTTACTCACCCCACCAGGAATTTTTGGGAGATTTCCTAAGCCTTCTAAACGATGATGTTGTCTCCTAACACTAGAGAAAGGAGGACTATATTATTCTTCTTAACACTACAATTTCTTTTCCGAGACTTCCTTGCTTTCTCAGACTCCTTCTAAATCATAGCTCCTTGTTCACAAGAGTGTTCTCCCTAAAAACCCCAACAATGTCTGCAACATCAGTTAAACCTTCTTCCATCATCAAGGCAAGGGTCTCCTTAAACTGAAGCAAACGAGGTCCTCAAACTTTTAAACCATAAAAAAAAGTGGCTTTGACGATCTTTTCCAAGAGGTGCATCTTGGGCGTGATATCACGGAAGTGAATTTGAAAGCATAAGTTCTGGATTTATGATTAATTCCTAAGCTAAGAGGAGTGCGTAATGATTCTCCCTTGGGACAAGTGATTTGATGGAGATGATGATTGAATTAAATTCCTGTTTTCTAGAGGACCAAAATTGATATAAATATCATCTAATTTCGACAAGAAGAAGTGCAGTTTTGAATTTATTCTCACACATGTGCAATTTTTTCAAGCTAGCCTTATCATCATGTAGGTTCATGAAGTTAAATGAATGTGTCACTTCACCCTCATTGACTTGTATAAATACAAGTGGCCTCTCACCTGATTTAACATCATCATAACTCACACATTCTCTCTCATTTTTTCCTACCACTATTGGGATTTCTCTCTCTCTCTCACACGTGTGGTACAAGGAGGTAAAATTTTGGGGCAGAATTACACGGCCAAAAATTTCAATCTTTTCTAGAGTTTGACCAACATTCACTTTAACTTTCTAGGCATCCTTTGACTTTGATTTTAAAAGTGATTTTCTATTTCAACATGACATTTTTATGTACATAAACCAAGGAAAAAAGTTGACTTTGACCTATGTTGACCACATGCTTGTTTGACCACAAGGTTGACCTCAAGTTGACCAAGTTTGACTGCATATTTGTTGACTGTTTTCGGCTAAATTTGATCAGCAAGGAAGGGCGAATTTTACTTGGTTTGACCAAGCTTTAAGTGGGTTGTTTGCTCTTGTTTTGACTAAGTTGACTTCTTGGTTAGTTTTTATTTGACTATTATTGACTGAGAGGCAGTATTGCAGATTCAACACTAAACAGGGCTTCTTTGGACAGTAATTTTTCCAAGTCAATTTGGAATTTAGCTATGTATTATTGTAATATTTCTATCTGCTAAAAATTTTGATATAATAATAATAATATTTGATCAAAGGGTTCTCACCATGTTGGGGATTTTCCCTAGCATCCACCAAATCTAGTGTGAACTTTTCTTGGATTGTCTTTTCCATTTTACTATTATGTTGTATATACGGTTACTATCAATGTGATTTATGGTTGATGTGATTACTATTGGAAAAATAAATTTGAAATTATCAATGGGATGCTAAAGGAATATTGAACTAATTGTGCTAAGCATAGAACATGTCATTGTTACAAAAATTAATAGAATTATAGGGAATCCAAATATCTGATCCGATCTCCACCCTTACGACATAACAATACAGGGAATCTAAAGATCTGATATGATCTCATCTCATCCAACATAAGAGTACATGGAATCCAAATATCCAGTCCTATATCCACCCTCTTGGCATATCGTTTATAACCTATGCCCATTCATGATTCATAGGATAACTTGGATCACCCTCTATCGTATAATTAGGGTATCTCATGCTTTATTGGTGCACCTTACAAGTGGTTTAGATTCATTAAATTTCTGTGTAGAGCAGGGTGGCTCAAGAATGAGTTCCTTAACTCTCCTCCTAAGCATTGATAGTCTACTAACAAAGAATTTCCCACCCCCTCGCTTAGGACCATACTAGGGATTCCAAAGGAATTTTTACACCTCCACCATGCTCGGATTCTAGAGGAAATCCTCCTCCACCCTCCCACCATTAAAGGAATTCCAGAGATGAAAACCCCTACCTTTATTGATTTTAGGAATTCTAAGGATTTTCCTCCTCCCTGAGGTTTCTCGACAACTTCACCAATGATCCATATTTATACATGAATGCAACTGAATACACATATAACCATAAATACAAATTTGCAGCGGAAATCACTCTTCATTTCATTAATATCAAAGAACGGAAATTTGCTCACAGATAGAATGAAAATAAACTATCTAGGGCATTGGTAGCTTATCTCTGAGAAGAGATGTGGTGGCTACAGGCCTCTGAACTGAGTTACAATGAGTCTCGAGGGCTTATTTATTATTTAGAAACAATGGAAAATCCTAAACACCCAAAACCCTAACCCTAGGAGATGAACCGCGAAAACTATGGGCCCTGTTTGGATAAATTGGTGTTTCAACTTCCCAGGGATGTAACTTTGGAATACGATCTCTGTTTGACATGAACCATACCTCATTAGAAATATCTATCGAAGGACTACAAATTTTGAGTGAGCACATTGGTCCATGGACCCATGTTACTCTCAGTTTTCCCAAAAAACGTCATTTAGGGCCTCAAAACGGCTCCGGAAGTTCACAACCTTCAAAAACTGCTAAAAATAGTAAGTTGTGCTGAAAATGAAAAATTGAAAGAGACAATGGTGGGGCCCCAAGTGGAATAGGTGGGTTTCCACTAATATCTACTTGGATCATTCCTCCCCCCTTAGGAAGCAATGGTCCCCATTGCGTTGAGTTCCTCCATGAGACGAGGAAACTTCTACTGAACATGGTCCCTAGTGAACCACTTGCCTTGGTGCAGGAGTTGGCCAGATTTGACAACTCGATACAGTTGGATATTTTGTTGGAGAGTGTTCTTGATTTTCATGTCCATGATACAATCTGTGGTGGCCTATTCCATGTATTCTAGGTTTAACTATTTTGGTGTGAGTTCTTCTTCAATATGAGAGGTGTCTTGTAGAGGTGGGAAGTACGGACGAAGGCAGTCTACATTGAATACAAGTTGTAGAACAAGGAATGGTGGAATAATAAGCTCTAAGGCATTGTTCCCTACAACCTTGGTGATGGTGTACGACCCATATTAGAGCGGGTGAAGCTTGTGGTGGGGTCTAGTGAGGCACTCCTTCTGCAAATATAGCCACACTTTTTCGCCCACCTGGAAGTTGGTGGCACCCAATGTTGATCATGTCGTTGCTTGTACTTAGCATTGGCTCTATCCAATATGTCATAAACCTATTGGCGGATGTGCTGAATGCACTTTATGAAGTTGTTTTCTTTTTTAGCTTCAGACTGGACATGAGCCGAATCGGCTTGAGTAGCCGCAAATGGCGTGGCTACGTTAATGGGACATAGTGGCTGGAATCCCAAGCCCATCTGAAAGGGGTTGTGGCCGGTTGAGATGTGGAGAGCTCGGTTATAACTGTGTTGTACATAGGGGAGGCTCTCATCCCATGTGCGTGGATTGTTTGAATTGTACATGTGCAGCATGTGTACAATCATCCTATTGACGACCTATGTCTGACCATCAGTTTGGGGATGGAAAGTTGTGGACTTGGGGAGATTGGTGTCCAACATTGACCAGAGGCTAGACCAAAATGTACTGAGGAACCTGCTGTGCCAATCTAATATGATAGACTGTGGGATCCCAAAGTGCACCCACACTCATTCAAAGAAGAGTTTAGCAGTGGCTTTTGCTGTGATATTCTTGTTGCAGGCCGCCATAATGGCCATCTTCGAGAATCTGTCGACGACCATAAGAACAGAGTTGTTTCCATGCTTAGTAGAAGGAAGGCCTGACATTTAATCCATGGAGATGGATTCCCAAGGTCAAATAGGGGTAGGTAGTGAAGTATAGAGGCCTTGCTTCTTGATGGTCGGTTTGGCAATGGCGCAAGCAGTGCAGGATCTGATGTACTTCTTGATATCCTATCGAAGGTTTGGCCAATAGAAATACTTCTACAGTACTACCACTATTTTATTGACCCCAAAATGCCCAATGGCTCGACTGTAGTGCACTTCCCATATCATCTTGGCATACTTGCTTGAAAGAACACAAAGGTGTCCCAGCTGACATAACAGTGCATCTTGGATGTGAAAATTTGGAACTTGTGTACCCCCCAAGGGTGCCTTGTATGTGTGGCTAAATTCTGGATCGCTCTTGTAGAGAAGCAGCCAATCAGAAGTCTCGTGCCCACAAGAGTTGAGAACGGTGGTTATGGCCATGATCAGTGGTCAGCTGAGGCAGTCTGCAACATTATTGGTGCTACCCTTCTTGTACTTGATGTTCAAATGAAATTTTGTAGATATGTGGACCACTTCTAATGGCGATCGTTCTGAAACTTCACATGTGTCTTTATGAATTGCAGGTGTCGCTGGTATGTGTGGATGATTGTATCCTTCCCCAAAATGTAATGCTTCCACAGTCGAAAAGCCTACACAATGGAATACATTTCTTTGTCGTAAGTGGGATACTTACAAATTGTGTCAGATAATGTCTCACTATGATATGCCACTGGATGCCCCTGTTGATTAAGAACTGCCCCAATAGCATAGTCAAGGGCATCTGTCTTGATCTCAAATTGTTGTTACAAGTCTTGTAATGTGAGCACTGAGCAGAACAGAGGCGATGTTTCAATTCTACGAATGCCTTCTACTGAGATTCCAACCAAAAGAATTTTTCTTTCGCTCCTCCCTTGGTGACTTGACTCAAGGGCCAAGTGATATGAGAAAATACCAACACGAACCTGTGGTAGAAATTAGCAAGACCTAGAAAGCTGCAAAGCTCTATTAGAGTGGTTGGGGTTGGCCAATCCCGAATGACTTGGATCTTGGCTGGATCCATATGCACCCCCCTTTCATTAATAATGTATCCCAGATATTGAACTTGGGTCATACTAAAAGTGAACTTCTCCAAATTGGCACACAACTTGTGTTTCTATAGTGTTTGGAGGACTTCTTGGATGTGGTGGAGGTGCTCTTCCCAAGTCTGGCTGAAGATCAGAATACCATCCAAGTACACCACTACAAATGAGTTAGTGAATGGACACAAGATGTCATCCATCAACCTCATGAAGGTTGCGGGAGCATTCTTCAACTTGAAAGGCATGAAGATCCATTCGAAAAGGCCCTCCTTGGCTTTGAAGGCAGTCTTCTACACATCTAAGGGTTTGATTGGTACCTGGTGATACCTAGAATTCAAGTCGATCATGCTGAAATATTTTTCCCCTTTGAGTTGGTCTAGAAGGTCATCAATCCATGAGACCGGGTACCTTTTCTATACAGTGATCTTGTTCAGCGCCCGATAGTCAATACAGAGTCTCCAAGTCCCATCCTTCTTCTGTACCAACACAATCGGGCTCCCACAGGGCAATGAACTTGGTCGAATGTGACCTTTCTGTAGCAGCTCCTGAATCTAAATCTTGATTTCATCATTCTCCATAATAGAGGGCCTATAGATCGGTCCATTGGGTAGCAGCGCACCTGTGGTTAGGTCAATGGGGTGCTTTACCTCACAGTGCAGAGGCACCCCTGTGGGTGAGGTGAATATGTCCCTGTAATCGTCCAAAACCTTTTCCATTTGTTGTTGTCATGCCAAGAAGCCATGTATGGAGGTCATGGCCAAAATCATCTTCTTTCCCTGGGGGCAGACCATCAGGAAAAAAACTTTCTTGGTTTGGTAAATGAGCTTACTACATTGTTTTGTAGTAACAAGAGAGATAGTGGGGGGTAGTGGTACCTCTGGTATCCTGTACAACTTATTTCCCAAAGTAACAATAGCAGCACGAGGCTGGGACTCATACACAGCATGTGGCTTCCACAAGTATGATTGGCCTAATAATACATCAGAAACATCAATAGGAGCTATGTCAAACAATACCTCATCCGTGAAGGGCTTGATGCTATAGGGAAGGCAGCACTGCTAATTGACGCGGAGATCCCTTCCTCGGTGAAGCCACCCAATGGTGTATGGTTGTGGGTACACTGTGGTCAGCAAGAATGACTGGTTTATGACATCTGCTAAAATGAGGTTCTGTTGGCTCCCATTGTTGACAATGAACTGTATTAGGGAACCCTTTACCCACATCTAAGAGTGGAAGAGATGCTCTGCCTCCTCTAGATCTTCTGGTTCCTCCTTCTGGATCTTCGCAGTGGTAACAGTGGCATTGGGCTCCGCATCAATAATCTGCTTCCCTTTGTCATTCCCCTTGTTAGGTTCTAATTCAGAGTTAGAGCATGCATCTGATTCAGAAGCCCTCATCTTGGCCACCAACGACTACTTGGCCCGACACTCACTTGTGTTGTGAGTGGAGCTCTTATGGAACTCACACCACTTTCCCATGTCCTTCTTTGGCTTCGCGGTGTTTCTCTTTTCTTGTGGCTTTGTCAGGTTGTCCTGGGCGGCCATGCCTTGGCTTTGTCCTTTTTTCTGGGGTTTCAAGGTAGCTTTCCGTTGCTTTTGATTTGCAGATCCAAAGTCTTGCTTCTTCTGTTTTAATTTTTGCTCAATCTTGGTAACATACCGGTATGCTGTACCAAGCGAGGATATGCTGAGGAATTCCATTTCCTCCTGAATGTATCTATGTAGAAAACTGTGATACTTTAGCACC
Source organism: Pinus albicaulis (assembly GCA_034641835.2). Classification (NCBI taxonomy): domain Eukaryota; kingdom Viridiplantae; phylum Streptophyta; class Pinopsida; order Pinales; family Pinaceae; genus Pinus; species Pinus albicaulis. The sequence goes on along the minus strand of CM076577.1, from coordinate 867,802,372 downwards.
AAATTTTTCTCTGAATCGTTGATACCGAACTTTTTAAGCAAGGTATAAAATAGATTCGTCAGCTCATGCACATCTTGATCCCTTTGTTGCCGCAGCATGGTCCATTGTGTGTACTTATCCTCATAGCTCCCCATGGGATAGTATTGTTCCTTGATGGAATATCTGAAATAATTCCAAGTGGGTATGGCTGAGAACATAGAGGGTTCTATCTCATCCTTTTTCTCACAGTAGGTTTCCCACCAGTCCTTGACATGGGCGGTAGCTTTGAGGAGTGCAAAAATAATCTTCTCCTGGTCAGAAAAGTCATGAATTGAGAAATATCATTCTAATATATTTAACCATCTATCTATGGCATCTGCATCTATTTGACCCTAAAATATGGGAATGTCAAATTTTACTAGTACCTTAAAGGGAGTTGGACTTCCAGAGTGGCTGCTGGATGCAGATGCACTGTTGGTGGGCATTCATTAAAGGATCTAGGAAAAGTTATCCATCATCGTGTTCCTTTGTTTTTAGAGGGCCTCCTCGAGCAATATTTTGATAGGATCTCTTGCTCCCTCATCTTTCTTTTCATCCCCCATGGGCATCTATCGGGGTTTGCAAGGCTGATCTTGCAAAGTTTCCACCAGATTGAGCCCTAAATCCTTATACCCTGACCTCGTTGGGGACGTGCAAAGAAGGATCGAGAAAATGTAGACCACTCTGATACCACTGATCCAGATTTATGAAGGAATGCTATAGAATACACATATAACCATAAATATAAATATGTGGTGGAAATAACACTTCATTTCATTAATATCAAAGAACTGAAATTTTCTTACAGACATAATGGAAATAAACTAGCTAGGGCACTGGTAGCTTATCTCTAAGAAGAGATGTGGTGGCTACTGGCCTTTGAAATGAGTTACAATGAGGCTAGAGGGCCTAGTTATTATTTATAAACAATGTAAAACCCTAAACATCAAAAACCCTAATCGTAGGAGATGAAGCGCCAAAACTATTGGCCTCGTTTGGGTAAATTGGTGTTTCAACTTCCTATGGACGTAACGTTGGCATACGATCTCCGTTTGACGCAAACCATACCTTGTTAGAAATATATATTTGAGGACTACAAATTTTTAGTGACCAAAATTAGTCCATGGACCCATGTTGCTCCCGGATTTCCAAAAAACGTCATTTAGGGCCTCAAAATAGCTCCGGAAGTTCAAGACCCGAAAAAATGCTAAAAATAGTAAGTTGTGCTGAAACTGAAAGTAAGTTGTGCTAAAAGAGACAATGATGGGGCCCTAAGTGGAATAGGCAGGTGGCCACCAATATCCACTTGGATCAACCAAATACTGTGATTCTAGAGTGTGCTAATTCTGAGCAAGGAATTCGCTTGAGGCATCCAGAAGCGTCAACCCTTAACCCAATGAGGGACTTGAGATATGGGGATCTTCGCCCTGAAATAATTGACCATAGGCTATTGGAAGAAACCATAGAGGTTGACCCAGGTACTTTCCCACCAAACTAGCTCGGAGATTGTTCAGTCAAAATGTCATAATCACAATTTCTTTTGGTTCTCCAAATGGTAATGGCTATCATGTAATGATATTACTACTAGTTTACAGGTACGAAGGGGATAGTTGCAATGGTTTTTTCCCCTCCGAAGGGTAAGGCTAATAAATTAGTGTCTCCTGGAAAAATTCATGTATAATAACCGTCACAGTACCCATCATCTAGGTACATCAAACATTGCATCAGTTTAGGATTCACTAAAAAAATGAATTCTTCTTCCTAATTCCTACTTGGTACTGCACTAGTTCATTACTAATTAATTTGAGATGCATAATATACCAGTGGTAAGGTAGTGTCCTGGTTTCCTGTTCTATTTCCATTCTTGGTATAATTTATTGACAAAAATATTGATTCTAAAACATCTTAAACTTATTTGAATAGCCTTGTCCTCATAGTCCGTTAACTGGGCAATAAACATCCAAGATGAAAACAGACCTTACATTGCATCATTGACAGCCTAGGAGGTAACCCAACCTTCCAGGGCCCTGTTCCATGAAGGGGAATTGATTTTTAACCCATTTGAGGGTTAGATGTCAGCATGTAAGGGAAAGGGTGCAGTTATAGAGCCTTAGCCGCGGGATTTCCTTGTGAAGGTAGTGGCTAAGGCCCCAAAATGTTAGTTATGTGCCTGCATATCCAGGATCTGTGCCACATTTTCAGCCCCTCAGCCAAGGTCACTGCCCAAAACTTCCTATAACTTTAGGAGAGGATCAATAACATCAAAACAAATACATGGAAGCAATCACATCATCAAAAACTCATCTAACCCCACCCAACCATGATAGGAATTTCTTCAGACACATCACAAACATTGCATATACAGGTGTAAACAACATAATTAAACATAGGGGTACAATACTTATCTCAGAATCACTAATAAGAATTTCTACCCTACATCATAAGTTGTATTACAATCTATTTGACCATAGATACATTGTATATTCATTTACAGGAAAAAACATATATAGAGCCATACATCATCACTGATAAAATACAATATTATAACCATCATAGTAGAAATAGAAATACCATGGATATAACATCAATAACGTTAGAATCACGATTTCCGTTAGACCAAAATCCATTGGCATTAGTCTTCGCTAGAATCACTAGAGTTAGGATCTATGAGAGACGGTTAGTCCATCTCGCGAAACACACGAGGAGCGTTGAACCCAATGTCTAACAATATCCCCCCCGACGTGAGCCAGATGAGTTTTGAACTCAAGACCTATTGCTCTAACACCACTTGTTGGAATCATGATTACTGTTACACCAAAACCCAAAGGCGTTAGTCTCCGCTAAAATATCCAGAGTAAGGATGTATGTTAGGCGGTTAGTCCATGTCGCGAAACGCATGGGGAGTGTTGAACACAATTTCCAACAAATGAAATCCACATAATAACGAGTAGATTTTCATACCAAATATGGAAGGATGAGCTTCCCTTTAATGAGTGTAAAAACCAACCAGAGATGGGACTTCCACGTTACATGCTACCATAGATTAGTTGAGCCTAATATACTTCAACCAATCACCCCTGTGCCATATTCGTGGGACTGAAACTAAAAAACTAACCAGGGCATCCCGAGGATAAACCATGTCACCCTCATCAATCATAAACTAGGCTTATCGTGATCTACACTCGATCACTAGGCCAACACAACCATGGATATCACTAGATTATCTCTGCCTAAACCATGAGGAATTTTCCTCTCTCTTAGTCTCTCAGGCTTTACCACAACCCACAGTCCGAATCAGGGGTCACTAGGCCCTAAATCGAGACAAACTCTCCTAGATTTACCATAATCCCAAACCAAGGATTCCTAAGCCTAAAATGGAGAGTAACCACCACCTCTCAGGTTTTACCACAACCCACAGCCTAAATTAGGAGTCACTAGGCCATAACTAAGGAAACAAACAATTTGGTTCTATAATCATACAAAGATCCACCTCATTCAGCTTCAAATCGATCCGTTAATACAGCTAAACCAAAACATGAGAACACCAAAATACCATGGCTATCCGGAAATGGCAAGGCTAGGCTGAATACACTATCACACCTTGAAAACCCCATGCCATGGCAAAAAAGAACCATATGAAATACCACGCATGTAAAATCTAGTAAGGAAATCATACATGCAAATAATCTTGTTGTAGCTACTTGATTCATTCTCCTCCTTGATTTCTTCCTCCTTTTCCTTGCTTTCTTGCCTTTCTGGCTCAAAATGTCAAAGTGCTCCAAAAACTCAAGTAAATGTCCCACAGAGAGAGAGAGAGAGAGAGAGAGAGAGAGAGAGAGAGAGAGAGAGAGAGAGAGTAATGTGAGAGCTCCAATATTGAACTGAAAAAAGGTACTAAATGATCCTCATAAGCCTTTTTATAGAATATACCTATATATTTCTTCATTTTCCATTATTTTCCTTCAATTCCCTCCTCACATGCAACCTATCACCTTTCATCCCCCTTTTCTCCTAATTTCCATTATTTTCATAAATAAATGTGCCAGTAATGCCATTTTTCCTCTCCAAAGCCTTTTCCTTTGCCATTTCCAATATCGCTAGCCATAATAAACCAAATTATCACCCCTTAGGATGTTTTGACTAACAATCAGCTTGCAATAAGTGTCTCGTCAACTGCAGTTTTTATTTTTTACTCTTATTACATGGAATTTTCAGAAGGGCTATTAAAAATAATACATATATAGATAACTAGGAAAATTGATGGCTATCTGACAATGGGTTAATCCAATGGATAAGGGAAATAGTGTCCACCCCCCCAAATGATGTTAGCAAGGGGAGGGTACGTTATCTCAGCTCCAACACAAGGTTCCAACCCCTCCCTCAAACGACAGTCATTTATCAACTAGAACTGACGACCCATAGAAATTTGGGCTCCAATCCTGCATAATCGTTAGGATGGAGCTATAGCCCAATGAGATAAAAAAAACTCCAATACATCTTGATTGATGGTTGTGATAACCATCAACCTCCAACTTGCCCGACCATTAACAAACCTCCTACATTCTGATGGGATCCAACTACACTTCCACCTCTTACGACTTCCAATGGTTCCACTTGTATAGCCTTTCAACATACTCTACCCACACACTTAATGGAACAATGCGACAACACACTGAACGAGGTAGGCAAGGGTTCCACCCTATAACCCTACCCAAAATTAGTAAAATAAACCACCTTGCATTAGAATTAACAACCCACAGACAAATTTTAGTCCTTTGAGACTAAATTTGGCCATTTTTCAATGAATTTATCTCTCCTCTTGCATTCGTTATGTCTTTTAGAACCTCTTGAGGCACTTGTGCCCTTTTTCCAAATTGGATTTTAAGCATTCACACCATTGTGACTTTCATCAAACAATTGGTGGACAACCTGAAATTTTCTCAATCTAGCCCAATTAGGCCTAGTGTTGAAAATTTGACATTAATATCACCACCTTGTAATATCCCCAAACCCATGTCTGGAAAATATACTAACCCAAAAACCAAAAATCAGCAACTGTGCTAGCAAAAGCACATAGTTCTTGGTTCTAGTTATTAAACCCCAATTCACTGCCAATGCCCCTGTAATTTTGTGCAAACCATGATTTAATTATGTTACCTCAGTATTAACCCTATATTTGAAACCAATAAAATGTGTATAATTAACAAATATATAATGCAATGTTTTATCCATTAACATTCACATATTAATTATGGTTTACACACAACCATTCATAGTTAAGCATGATAATTATTTTAAATATCTTTAACACAAAAAACCACCTTGTAACATCCACAACCCCTGCTTGTGCAACACTACATAACGAGAACCAAAGCTTCATTGGTATTCCTTGCAAAAGCACATAGTTTATGGTTTCAAATAATAATTCGTTGGCTCAATTCTTCAAATCTAGCACATTCTAGGGCCCCTATGACCATACCAATCCATGACTGGCACTTAGTAACCACTGAGTGCATTATATAGATATCAATTTTTTTTTACCAATTCTATCAAGGTGAATGCACATATAATTGGTTTTAATTATAAACTGCAAATTAACATGCATAATGTCATGCAATTCCCAACTGACTATACCATGCAATAATTATCCATTTATTTACACATTTAATAAACATTTATACTCATATCAAATAAACCATCCACAACAAAAATACAATATAATTAAACACATTAAACAAAAAACCATAAAACTAAGGTTCCACCATAAATTCATTATTCAACACAGAATAAACTCTAATTAACCAATGTAGTTACGTAGGTTACACTGTCCAAGGTGAATCCTAACAATTAACCTTAAGCATTGTGGTTAAGTTTTATTACTACCTTGTTCCATGATATAGGATCAACATCGGGTCTTCTTTTAGTAGACTAGATCAAATTTGAAGGGACATATCTATTTTTATAGTGATACGTGCACAAGAGTCTTTAATCCAAAACAATATGCTCCAAATGCATTAGAATTTATTTCTTAATGAATTTTTCTATGCGCAATATTGTATTTTTATTCATCATGGTATTTACAACTTTGAGCCCAAGAGCTAGCACAAGCTCAGGGGATATCAACCTAGCCATATATAAGGGATATTGGCCCACAAACTAACTAGCATAGGTGGAAGACACCTAGTGATGAAGTCAATTTTGAATAATGGTTTTGTCTTAGGACCAATATTAACTTAGTGAGAATAAATTAGATGATGTGGCATATGTGTGGGTTGACCAAATGCTTTATGGGAACTAATAAGTCTTTATTGTTGGCATGAGGTCTATGCTTAAACATAAGTGTGAAGCTCAACACTAGTGTATGAATTATGTACTAAAATAACTTGGGAGAGAGAGAGAGAGAGAGAGAGAGAGAGAGAGAGAGAGAGAGAGAGATCTGGAATAAATTAGATGATGGGGCATATGTGTGGGTTGACCAAATGCATTATGGGCACTAATAAGTATGATAGATAGACAAAGAGAGGGAGTGAGTGAGAGATAGAAGGATATGTGTGCGTATATATATATATATATATATATATATATATATATATATATATATATATATATATATATATATATATATATATATATATGTATATGTATGTATGTATGTATGTATGTATGTATGTATGTATGTATGTATGTATGTATGTATGTATGTATGTATGTATGTATGTACATACATACATACATACATACATATATATATATATATATATATATATATATATATATATATATCTATATATATATATATATAGAGAGAGAGAGAGAGAGAGAGAGAGAGAGAGAGTGAGAAGTGTAGGGTCCTTGGATATATTTGAGGTCATCACGCAAGATCACATATAGCATATTCTTTATGCCACTCACATAAGTTAAGGTGTTGGAAGATTTTGAATACATACATATTGTAGATGATATTGATCCATATCCTGCACTACTAGGATTGGATTGGCCCATTGACATGGATGGTGTTATTAATCTAAAGAAAAGGAGAATAGAATTTGAGAACAATGGAGTTAGGGTCATCATTCCTCTGGATGATGCAAAAGGTAAGAGGAATACTGAACCAGTGCATCCTAAGGATGAGATTGATCAACTTTAAAAGCTAACTTTACGTGAGGAAGACAAGATTAATCCGACATTAGATGGGAATCTTAAATGGTAGAAGGATAGTTCTTTCTTTTTAGACTCTGATGAAGAACTAGAGAATTGGAAAAATTGACTGCATGAGGTTTCTACGCTGTAATCATCTGACCCATGCTCTGCATTTCATAACATATGAGGTACATCATTTACCACATTATGATGGCTCAACTGATCTAAGCATGTTCCTAGGAGAACTGGAAAGGACTGTGTCGGTAGCACAAAGGTTCCATGCATTGCATATTGGCTTGTGTGCTACTCAAGCAAGATGGTGGGAAACACATAAGGAGACTATGGGATATTGGGAGTAATGTGCGTAGATGATGCAACTATGATTTGAATGCCTAGTCATTAAAGAAGAAGAAGAAGTATACTCTGGCAAGGAGGATCCACAAAGACATCTGGCCAAGTGGAATGAGGTGTGGGGTGTTGAAATAAGGCCTAAATGGGTCAATATTTTTATTCATACACTCAGAAAGGTGCCAACTGAATGGTACTTGGAAACTGAGCTGCGCAAAGGCACTAGTGAGTGGTCTATGCTAATAGACAATTTTATTCTTACCTTTAGCATTGAACATGGTGTTGATATCAGTGGTGAATCTTTGATCATTAATGCACCAACTAGGGAGAATGTTCATTGTTGGCACTTGACACCCATTGACATTAGAAAACCACGTGCCACTTAAAGGATCATCCATCCCCATGAATTTCAGGCAAATGTGCTCCATACTGAGCCTTGTGGGATACTACAGAAAGTACATTCCCTAGTACGAATTAATAACTACGCCCATGACCAAATTACTCAGAAATGGTGTGAGATTTCGTTGGGATGATGAATGTCAGAGAAGTTTGTAGTTATTAAGGGATATGATAGATACTATGCGATATGTTTTGGATTACCTGGTCCACAAGCTTGTGTTGGGGGGGATGATCCATCAATGGTTATGCTTAGCTATGGATTACCTGCACAGTAAGGTGTGACACGCGTGTGGTATCTATGCCAGAGGATTGACTGGTGCAGTAAAGTGTCAAAAAATAATCATTGGAACAGTAAAACTAGAAAAGAAAAAAATATTACCATTTTTAGGAGTGTCCAAGATGCATTTAATGAGGGGATTTTTCTATATTTGGGACCGTTTTTTTAGTAATTGAACCTTATTAATGCCCAAGGAGCCATTGCAGATGTGCCACATGTATGAATATGAAGCATGGGACTGCAATAGTTCACTTTGCATTCTAAGAAATTTTTATGCTTTGATATGTTCATTTGTCTTTTCCTTTCCCGCGTCTATGTCGAGATTAGATCCTATCTTTGAGGAATTTTTGTGCCAAGTGGGTTTAAGATACGTGATTCAGAGCATAATTACTGTCACCAGAACTAGAGAAGGCATTGCTACATAGGAGGTGCCATTGGTAGAGACTCGTGCACCATATAAAACAATGAAGGGATAAAAATATGGGATGCACAAGTCCTCGAGAGAAAATACCCCCGGACTACACCATTATGCCAACGAGAAGATGAAGAAACACATGCATGAACTCCCGAAAACTATGGAAGAAGGGGATGGTGACGTAGTAGAAGTAGCACCCTTCTCATGGTTGCATGGTTTCATTGCGCTACAAAAACCTATAGTGAAAGTTCCAAAGGACTTGGATAAGGTGTGTGTGGGTATCCTAGTGCCCTTGATCTCAGAAAAAATCCCAATGGATGGGTATAAGCTCGCAAAAATACCTCAGTTACTGGGACATCACAGACATGGAGAAATTTAGAGAGCTCACACCAGAGCTTTATCTTGATCCAGTTCCATATGTAGGAGCTTTGGTGCACCTTGAACCAAAGAGAGAAATGCTAGGTCTACACAACGAAGGCCTCCCCAATATTTTTTAGATCCCTCATTTTAGGCGCAACACCATTAATGATATCTGCGTTAAGAAACTATTGGCATTAGTCAATGACAATGTGCTCTGGCAGGGACAGCGCTTCCTAATTGATGTAGATCTAATTCACAGAATCATAGGTTTTCCAAACAAGCGAGCTGACCCTATGGCTGATTTTGGAGGGAAATCCTAGGAGAAAGTGTTGGTGGAAAATATGAAGAAGAAAAATGATGTTATGCGAAAACCCCGAGGATTTGTGGTATAATAAACTAACGACATTGATGTCCTTTTCAGAATAGTTATTTTGGCTTAAAATATGATGCGCAAGTGTAGGCCAAAGGAAGTACCCACACACGTGATTCTGCTCGCTCGAAGGTGCGAGAAAGGAGTCATATAAAATTTGTCCGCATACCTCTGTAAAGAGTTTCTTGAAAACATATGCGAAGTTTAGGAGGAGGGAAAGAACTTACAGTATGATTGGATTTTATTGTTAATCGCAATGATTAGGTGGAAAACCCATGAATATACCCACTTCCATGAATTCACAGAGCCCATGTGTGAAGATGCGCGCTATGCAACCCTCTGGCACTCCTCTGATCCAGTGCAAGTAAAAGAAAACAAGATCTTTTGGGTCCTATATGATGCAAGCTTATACCATGCGGTATGGTCAAAGATGCACATATCTCCCACTCTATGAAAAGTACAAGATGGTAGCCAAGATTAAGACTACATTCTACAATATCCACGTCTGCGTGAAGGGCACTGTGGTGGGTGTCTGATATGAGTTGCCTTACTTGGTGACTAAGGATGATTTGATCATGGTCATAGTGGACTGGCCACCAGTGTGGTTGAATCCACTAACATAGCTGGAACACCGAGAGGTAAATCCACATATAAGGGCACTAAAAAACCTATTGAAACAATACCCGCGATTGTAATAGACAAACCTAGAGAGACGAAGCCTACACCGAACATAACTGAATAAATCGTTGACACCACAGTGCTAGAAAAGAATGGTTATATGCCAAAGGAAACTAAAGTAGCCACATCCAAAGGCACAAAGTGTGGTGTGCAAACCAAGGTTGGGTCAAGAAAAAATAAGAAGCTTTTGAAGAAAATAGGACAAGAGCTCCTCACACTAACATAGGACGATCTCGAAGATATCGTAAATACAATGACCATTGCGCATGATAATCAATGGATGCACATGGAGGTCTAGTATAAATCTTCCTTAGAGATTGTACATGTTGGCCTATAAGAGTTGAAAATGCAAGAGGGTCAGATCTAAGTGAGTGTGATTCAAGCAAGCCGAATGAGTGTCCCTGTTACCAGTGCACAGACTTTGGACATAGCCTTACCACCATCCCGGGAAGGATTATTTATCTATATCCCTATTGAGCTCCAAATATGTTCTTTCTTCCACCACATTCCACTCCATTTCCTTTGTCCATTATTAATCACAGGCTCAAATGATCAGTAGAATTAGTTAAAATTTCTTTAAGAATATATATCATGACTAACTTGCTATGTTTTTATGATTTTGTCATTGTAGTACTTTTTGAACTAGATCTAGCTAGAGAATGCAGACATTCTGTAGCTAGTTGCCGATTCTGCAGCTGTCTTCATGTCTACGCGGGTTCCAAGTGTCATCTCGGAGGAAAGCACATATGGTCGTATTCCACATCATTCCCTCATCATTTGTTTCTCTCCACGAAGTTTGAACGGAATTCTGTAGGCGGTTATGTACGTGGGAACTCAAACTAGGAGAGAGACTCCTAATAGGACAAGGACAGTCCAGATGTCCTTAATTATATTACGTAACCACCATCAGAGTCCTAGTTTGGTTTTTATTTGGAAAGACAATTATCCCTAGGTTATCTCAAGACAGTTATGTAATTTTGTTACAAATATGGCTCGGGAAACCAAGAGACAAGGAGAGATTTTGTGATTGATTGCTAGATTTCAGAAGTTCGAAAACGCTCTATTTTTGAAGTAATTTCTCTTTAATGAAAGAAGCAACACTTCCTTGAAAGCGTTGAGTCAATCTTGAAGTATATTTCGTGTTTCTCCAGTGGTAGAGGGCCCCTGCTACCTGAGCAGCCTTGTTTATACGGTTTAGATAAGTATTTTAGTCTCGTTTTCATTTCTAGCTTAGGCAAGTTTCTGAAGTTTATGTTCATACTTGTTTACATTAATTATCACAGCTAGGCTTACTCTTACAAACTCTTCCAAAATATCATCACAATGAATAAGGCATAGCTGTGGTATTGTAGGTTTTAGTTGCATTTCCTTTCGAATTTTATGATTTATGCTTGTTTACACTAAGTGTCACAGCCGGTCTTACTCCTACAAACTCTTCCAAAATATCATTAACAATGAATAAGAAACAGCTATGGTGTCTTAGATTCTAGTTGTATTCGCTTTCAATCTTATGTTTATGTTTAGTTGCATTGAATAATACAGCCAGACTTGTTTTACAAACTCTTCCAAAATATCATTCCTATTGAACGAGATGGGTTGTAGAATTCGATCGACTAGTTGCATGTTAATTTAGTTATAGCACTCTGGAGGTTGATTGCATTTAGTTCAGCTCTGTCACTACATTCCCAGTTTTATAATGGAATTTTAGTTTAACTTTGTTCACTATACTTCAAGTAGATTAGAAGCACTCTAGTTCAGTCTCAGTTCATTTTGTTTCAAGAAAATATTAATGGCATTCTAATTTAAGTTGTAGTCACTGTCTTTTAAGATTGATAGACCGCTTTCTAGCCTAGGTTATCCATTATATTTCAAGTAGTATTAGTTGTAAAAATTAGTATTTCGGCCTTCATTATTTACAAACTTACTTTTGTTCTGAATTTATATTGATACATCATCACATGAACAGGGGTCAGTAATATCAGTTTAAGGCTTTGATCATTCTGCAAATCTTTTACAAATTCACCTATAGCATTTTTCCCAAGCATTATTTTATAAAATCTCAAAACTTATGAATAAGGCCTAGAAGTGATAAGTCAAGTTACAGAATAGGGTAACTTCAGCATCATAGGTTAATCTAGAATAGAAACCTTACTGTGTTACAAATAATCATTTTGTAATATTGTGAGTTGATTGTTTATTTAGGAGAACTTCATTTACACTTAACTTGTCCATTTCTCAAGCTCTTCCAACACACCTTTAATGAATGAATTGGATAATTTCAAGCTCATGTTGTGATTTATTTTCTTGCAATGAAGTTATTATCAAGCTTTGCATTTGTTGTTTGTCATCCATAGTTTAGGCTTTGTTCTGTTTTAAATAACCAATAGCTTCTTTTCACCAGCACTTAGTTCTTTCCCTTTTCAAACATAAAACCATAAAAACAAAAACATCATAAAACACTAAACACAACGTAGTGAGAAACAAATACCTAGGCACATATAGTGCACCACACTTCAGCAGTTTACCAACCTTGGTTGACAATTAATGAACTCAATTTAGGAACACTAGGTTGAGCACAAACATTTTGGCGCCGTTGCCAACGAAGTGTAACTAGGTAGCCTTGTTTCTTAACTTCCAAAAAAAATGATATGCGTAGAGAGAGAGACTCAAGGGGTAGATTCATAAGAAGCAGAAGTTTGATTCCTAGAACATCACTTGTTTCACCTAGACCAAGAGCCAGTACACCTCCAACTCAAACGCACATTCCATCCTTTACTGATCCTAGACTTCCAGAAGACTTAAGATCAAATATTCCATTAGAAAGACCTTCCACTTCATCCACTGAACCTGTCTAAGAAGAAGATTCAAGGACCCCTGCTAGAGATAAAAAAATTTCGACTTCCATGGAAGAATCAACTATGGCAGAAGAAGGGGGAGGAGGAGTATTTAATGGAGAACACACATTATTTGGATGGGGTAGAGGTATAGGTAGAGGAGAAGGAGGTAGAGGTGTAGAAGGAGAAGGAAGTAGAGGAAGAGGTAGAAGAGAAATGGGAAACTCTTTTGGGTTTCCTATAGTAGATGAAGAAACCAATACAACTATGAAAAACATTTCACCCTTTATCCTTCCAAACTTCTATGGACTTAAAACTGAAGATCCTAAAACCTTCCTATTTGAATTTGAAGTCCTATGTAGAACTTATGACTACTTACAAGATTCTAAAAAACTTAAACTATTTCCTTCAACATTTAAAGGAGCAGCATTGAAGTGGTTTATGAGTTTGATCAACAGTTCTATTAGAACATGGGAAGATATGAAACAAGCATTTCTAGAGAGGTATTTGGATTATTGTATGCCAATCAATCATAAGGAGGAAGTTTTTAAGATGATACAAAAAGAAGATGAAAACCTGGAAGATTTATTGGAGAGATTTCATTACAACATCAAAAGAGAAAAAATGGAGAACTTAGACCAGGACACCTTAAAAGCTCTCTTGTTGAAGACAATTAGGGATGAATGGTTGGATATTTTTAACATGATGGGAAAAGGGGATATATCTCAGCTCACATTACCTAAAATATCTGAGTTATGTATCAACCTTTCAAGAGGGAAATCCAAAACTGTAAAAGGTCCAAGAGACCCTGCTCTTGCAAGGGTAAGTAAGTCTGCTTTTGGGACAGTAAGTAGGGTAGAGATAGGGCATATGCTTGATGAATTCAAATCTTACATCTTAGGGAGTCTTAGTGAACAAATAGACACCCTTAAGTTACAAAACAAGCAAAAAGCTGAATCTGATGCCTTAGCAATATTTTGTCCCAAATGTAGAAAGAAGCATGCCTTGAGAGAATGCCCTTTGGATGCAAAAGTTGTAGACACTTGTGTAATTTGTTCAGAAAAACATGAGACCAAGAGTTGTCCTTCACTTCCTAGTCTTAAAGCTGTCTTTCAAGAGGAAACTCCTAGAAATTCCACAGAATCTCTCAATTTTGTCTCTAGAAGGCCTTGGCAAGGACCTCAAACACAAGGATTCCATGATCAATTGTATAATCAACCTCCACTAAATTGGAATTCTTGGCAGCAACCTTGGCCTCAATTTCAAAATCAATCTCAAGCTTGGGCACAAGGAGCACAAAATCCCTATGGAAGATACTCCCAGTACTATCAATATCCACCATCCTATCCACCATACCCACATTTTTCTCCTCAAAATCCTCAACAGAATCCTCAGAACCCACAACATCAAAATCAACCACTTCCATTACCATTTCCTCAGAAATCAAATTAGTTGCCTGCTCAACCCATACCAAACCCCAACAATAAAAATCCTCAGAATACATACATGATAGAAGGCCAACAGTTTCCAACTTATTTAATTACTCCTCTAGACCTTAGTGATGTTCAGCTTAGGTCTGGAAGAATACTTGAAAAGAGGAAACCTTCTGTGATCATACAATAACAAGACAACTCTGAAGAAGATTCTCTACAGGAAAATAAAAGTCTTGAAGAAGACACATCTTTTCAGGACCCAAACATTGAAAAATCAAAACAAAAAGAACCATTCATTTCAACTCCTGTATTAGAGCAGCCATCAACATCCACTTCTACACCTCCCTTTCCAGAAAGATTACAAATTGATAGGGGTGTAGAAAAACAAATTATGGTGCCTAAATATGATTTCCTAGATGAGCTGAGAAATGTTTGCATTAAGATTCCATTATTACAAGCTATCAAGGAAATTCCAATTTTAGCAAAGACAATAAAGGAGTTGAGCATGAAGAAAACAAGAAAAAGAATAAGAGAGACAAAGAAAATTCAACTGGAAGGAAAAATAGCAAACAATATGATGGGTAAGATTGCTATTCCAAAGTATCTAGACCCAGGAAATCCAGTTGTTAAAATTCACATCAATGGAATTAAGATCCAAAACACACTCATTGATTTAGGAGCAACAATCAATATCATGAGTAGACAAATCATGGATAAACTGAAACTTCCTAATCTTCTTTTTACACCCACATTATTAAAATTAGAAAATAGATCTGTGATTAAACCTGATGGGGTAATAGAAGACATTCTAGTGTCCCTATATCCTTGGGAGTACCCTGTGGATTTCATGATCCTAAGTCCTAAGAATAATCTAGGAGGGCATCGTATTATATTAGGAAGACCTTGGTTAGCTACAGCTGATGCTTTCATTAGTTGTAGATCCGGTGATATGTACATATCTGATGGTAGTTCAACTAAGAAATTCACTTTGTATCCTCCAGCAAGGACAATTACAAATTTAGATGATACTCAATGGATAGAGGATGAAGAAGACTTACAACCTCTCTTCACAATTTCAGAAATTAGTGAAGATAGCCAAATTCTGAATACTTTAGAAAACTTTGAATCCTCTTCAGAATACAAACATGAACAATTTCAAGAAGAATCCAACATTGATTTTTTGTCATCAAGACAGATGTCTCTTTATTCTATGGATAAATTTGGCAGCTCTATAATTGAGATATTTTGAGGGAAAACTTTGAACATAAACAAGAACCTAGAAAAATCTCAACAAGAAGAGTTAGTCAAGATCTTACAGAGACATTCTTCTGCATATGCATGGGAGTACACTGATATGAAAGGGATAAGCCCCAAGATTTGCACTCATCACATCTACATAGAGGAAAATTGTAAACCAATCAGACAACCTCAAAGACGAATGAATCCAAATCTTAGGGAGATTGTTAAAGAAGAATTGCAGAAATTGTTGAATGTCAACTTTATCTATCTTATTTCAGATAGTCAGTGGGTTTCTCCTTTGGTAATTGTGCCAAAGAAAAATGGTAAATGGAGGGTATGTATTGACTACCGAGAATTAAACAAAGCTACTCTTAAAGATCATTTTCACCTACCTTTCATAGATCAGGTGTTAGATACCTTAGCTGGAAAAAAGTACTTCTCATTTCTAGATGGGTTTAGTGGTTATAATCAAATTCAAGTAGCACTTGAGGATCAAGACAAAACCACATTTACCTGTCCTTGGGGTACCTATGCTTATCGGGTATTGCCATTTGGATTATGCAATGCACCTGCAACATTTCAAAGGGTAGTATTAGGAATCTTTTCAGATCTAATACATGATTGTGTAGAGGTATATATGGATGATTTCACAGTTTATGGAAACACATTTGAAGAAGCCTTAGCAAACTTGGAAATTTTTTTAAAAAGATGTAAAGAAGCAAATCTTTCACTTAGTCATGAGAAGTGTTTTATGATGTTTACTGAAGGAATTGTTTTAGGACATCACATTTCAGGGGATGGGATTAGAGTTGATGAGTCAAAAGTTGAAGTCATATCTAACTTATCTATTCCAAGTTGTCAAAAAGATGTTAGGAGTTTTCTAGGATTTACAGGATATTATCGAAGATTTATAGAAAACTTCATCAAAATAGAATCTCCACTCTTCAAATTACTTACCAAAGATTGTGAATTCAAATGGAATTCTGATTGCCAGTTAGCCTTTGAGACCCTGAAAACAAAAATTTCTGAAGCACCTATTTTAAGGGGACCTAACTAGAAGCTACCTTTTCATATTTCAACATATGCCTCAGATACAGCTCTAGGAGCAGTATTGGGACAAAAAGACCTGATTCCTTATGCCATCTACTATACCAGTAAAATTTTGACTCCTTCAAAGTTAAAATATACTGTAACTGAGAAAGAGTTTTTAGCTGTTGTTCATGCCATAAACAAATTCAGACACTATATAATAGGCTATGAAACTTTTGTTCACACAAATCACTCTGCAATTAGATATTTAATGAACAAATCAATTACTAATGGCAGAGTCATAAGATGGTTATTGCTTTTACAAGAATTCAACATTACCATTCTAGATAGGCCTGGAAAACAAAACACAGTAGCTGATTTCCTATCTAGACTCCAAAACATCAAAGATGACACTCCATTTGAAGATCAATTTCCTGATGAATATCTTTTTGCAATTTCTACTCAAACTCCTTGGTTTGCTGACATTGCTAATTATTTAGTTTCAGGAAAATTTCCTTCAATAATGAATGCAAGAGATAAAAGAAAAATCATTTATGACAGTGCAAAATATTCATGGGTTGCTAATGAGTTGTACAAGACAGGTCCATATTTTATCATTAGGAGATGTGTTCGGGAAGATGAGATGCCTGAGATTCTCAAAGCATGTCATGATAAACCTTGTGGCAGACACTTTGCTGATAAGAGGACAGCTTATAAGGTCCTTCATTTAGGATATTATTGGCCATCCCTTTTTAAAGATGCTAAAGAGTATGTCAAAAGGTGTGACAGTTGCCAAAGGGTAGGGAAACCTTCTCCTTCAGATGAGATGCCATTGCAGCCTCAGGTACATATTGAACCTTTTGAAAAATGGGTTTTGGATTTTGTAGGACCTATTAGTCCTCCATCAAGACAAAAGAAATATATATTAGTTTGCACTGATTATGTTACCAAATGGGTAGAGGCCAAGCCATTAATTTTTGCTACTGAAGCATCTGTAGCTAATTTTCTTTTTGAGGATATTTTTACTCGTTTTGGTGTCCCAAGGGAAATTGTTACAGATCAAGGAGCTCAATTCACATCAAGGCTAGTGGAGCAAATGATTGAGAGGTACAAAATCAGACACATAAAATCTACTCCCTATCATCCACAAGCAAATGGTCAAGTAGAATCTACTAATAAGGTCATTGAAGGGATCCTAACAAATACTGTTCATTTACATAGAAGAGATTGGGTAGATAGGCTTCCTGAAGCCTTGTGGGCCTATAGAACTACATGGAGAAGCACAACAGGCCATACTCCTTATGAACTTGTTTATGGAAAGAAAGTTTTTTTTCCCACAGAGTTCCAGATTCAAGCTTTCAAAATGGCAGTTCAGCTAGGACTTGATCTAAAAGAGGCACAAAAGCAAAGATTGGAGCAGAATAATGAATTGGATGAAATCAGACAAGATGCAGTTCAGAAAACAAGTATAGTCCAACAGCAAAGGACTAGATGGCATGATAAGTACATCAAAGAAAAGAAGTTCAAAGAAGGTGACTGGGCTCTCTTGTTTTATTCAAAGTTCAAAGATTTTCAAGGTAAATTCCAAACAAATTGGCTTGGGCCATATGAAATTGTGAAATTTTTTGACAATGGAGCAATAAAAATCAGGACAATAGATGAAGAAGAGGTCACTTTTCTTGTGAATGGTCATAGATTGAAGTTGTATCATAAGCCACTTTCAAGAGAAGAATTTGTCAAGAAGTTCCAGGAAAACAGTAATGTGAAGTTAATGAAGAAGAATCTTTCTTCTTCATCAACTTAATTGAATTTTCTGAAGTCATTTTATTGAAAAAAAATAAAAAAATAAAAAAAATAAAAAATAAAAAATAAAATAAAAAAATAAAAAATAAAAATAAAGTATAAACATGAAAACTAATCACTGATTAGCATGTTTATACAGAAAAGGTAGAGTGAAAATCAGAATCTTTCTGACACTTTAGCTTTTCAAATTTGTTTTTTTGCAAGCAGTTGTTACAAAATCATAAGTGCAGATCCATTTCACTTATGGTCCATTTCATACTTCATTTCATTCATTCATCCATACTCCATTTCATTCATTCAGCCACACTTCATTCATTTCACTCCATGGTCCACCTCATTTCCATTCCAGATTTTTAAAGTTTGATGTCTTTCTGCAATTGAATAATACATATCATGAATTGCAGGACACTTCTCATGCTTCACTCCATTTCATAAGTTTTGATCCATTCCACTCCATTATTTACTTCATTCATATTCCATTACATCATATTTCATTATCCATCTTCACTCATTCCATACAACATTCCACTCATGCTCCAAACCAGTCCATTTCATGTTTCAAGTTCTCTACAGGTACATTCTGCAATCAATCAGACATTCTGCAGCCAGTCAGACATTCTGCAGCTAGAGATCCTGAAGGCATTGTCTAGTAATCACATGATCTGCAATAAAATGATCCTGCATATTCGTGACAACAAGCAAAATCAAGAAGGTTATGAAGACTCAAAAATTAATGATTTTCAGGAGAGAACAAATCATATGAAGAACAAAAAAAAAAAATCAGAGGAAAGGCAAAGGTAAAAGTTCTGATTATAATGACATATCATGAAAGATTTTAGTATAGTTAGGTTATGAATAATTCAAAAAGTTGTTTTAATTAATTTTGTTGATCATGCCTAACAAACCTCCCGCAAAAAATTTGGATAAAACTCCTTCTATTCCACCATTTCAAATCCCATATCCGATCATCATTCAAAAAATCTAAACGGTTAAAGTGCTGAAGTGATTGGATTAGTCACGTCACTAGGCCAAAGCATTTAATGATGATTTTGAATTTGTTACAAAATATCTCCGCGGTATTTTCTTCTGTGATATCTTTCAACTCATATACATCATCCTCACCTCATTATATTCATTCCGTAACCACTCCATATCACTCTTTCCCATAGCCAACTTTTAACCATTCCAGTCTGTAAAACAGAGGAAACGTTTGTGGGGTAAAAACATCCCTGTAATAGCCATTGTCACCGTGAACAGAGGAGCAACAATTTGAAGGTTGGAAAGAGAAGTGATGGGTCTCATAGTGAGGACAGAACCGGTGGGAACTAAGTACTTGGAGGGTTATCCTCAAGTCAGAGAAATGTTACAACAAGCAGGGTGGTTGCAATTCTTTGAAAAATTCAATGGGTTTCACAAAGAGGTGACCAAAATGTTTGCAAGATCCTTCAATGGAGCTGAGGTCGAGATAGGAGATATTAAATTCACCATTACAGAAGCTTCCATTGCAGAAGCAACCAAATTTCCCAGACAAGGAGAAAGGTGGTTCAAGAATAGAGAATTTTATAACGAAGCATGGAAGCAGATACTCAAGTCACCAGGTATGGATGTTACCATTTTTAAAAAGGGTATCCCTAGCTCTGCACTAAAGAACAAATGGAGGAACATGTTGCTTATCTTGCAAAAATTCATCACTTGTGAAGGAAGATATGGTACTTTCTATTTCTATCATATTCGGTTGATAATGCATTTCTTAGAAGAAGAACTCAATTTGCCCTTTTTCTTGCTTCATAGTTTAAAGAAAATGGCCTCAAGTGTTCAAAAGAGAATTCAATTTCTGGAAACAACCTTATACCACCATGGTTTAGTCAAAATTTTGATTGAACATCATTTGAGCAAAATGGGAGATAATTGGGAAGATTTCTTAGTGAGAAATCACTTTGAAGAACCCAAGGAACCTCCACCTGAAGAAAAACCTACAAAAAGAAGCAAAAAATGGAAAACCTCCAAAACTTAAACTGGTAAAACAATACTTGAAAGCAGTGAAGAAATGATTTCTGAGAAATTGACTCAGATTAAGAAGCATCTTAAGAAAGAGAGGATAATAAGAAAATTTGCCAGAGAGAAAGGAGAAGGGCCATCTCAACCGAGAAGGAGCCACAGACTTAGAGGGATACTAAAGAAAACAAAGGTTAAACAAACTGGAGTCATAAACATAGAGGATGAAGAAACACCTATTGAGGAGGATTTTGATGAAGGAGCTCCTGAAATAGACCCTGTACAACAAGAAATTTACAACTATGTTGAAACATTAGAGAAAAGAGCTTCAGAAGGAAGAGACATAACTCCTAGTCCACCAAAATATGCAGTTGATATCCTAAGGAGGGATAAATATGAGTTAGAAATACTCAACAGACATATCAAGAATGAGAATGAAATTCTGAGAGAGCAAGTTAAACTAAAAACTGATATGAATTCAACTCTGTCTCTACAAATGAAAAAGTTACACAAGGCCAGTGAAAAATTGAAGAAGAGAAATAAAAAGTTAACCAGGGCACTCACAAATTTGAGATTCAAGTTAGTCATAAGGAAGCCCAGAAGGCCTTTGATTTCCAGGCAATGCAAAAGAAGAGGGTTGGATGTTCTTGGAGAGGTCTCAGAGTTCATGGAATATTTGCATGAGGACATCCAAGAATCTAGCAGTGGGGGTATGTTGAGCTCCAAAGATGTTCTTTCTTCCACCACATTCCACTCCATTTCCTTTGTCCATTATTAATCACAGGCTCAAATGATCAGTAGAATTAGTTAAAATTGCTTTAAGAGTATATATCATGACTAACCTGCTATGTTTTTATGATTTTGTCATTGTAGTACTTTTTTAACTAGATCTAGCTACAGAATGCAGAAATTCTGTAGCTAGTTGCCGATTCTGCAGCTCTCTTCATGTCTACACAGGTTCCAGGTGTCATCTCGGAGGAAAACACATATGGTCATATTCCACATCATTCCCTCATCATTTTTTTCTCTCCACGAAGTTTGAATGGAATTATGTAGGCGGTTATGTACGTGGGAACTCAAACTAGGAGAGAGACTCCTAATAGGACAAGGACATTCCAAATGTCCTTAATTATATTACGTAACCACCATTAGAGTCCTAGTTTGGTTTTTATTTGGAAAGACAATTATCCCTAGGTTATCTCAAGACAGTTATGTAATTTTGTTACAAATATGGCTCGGGAAACCGAGGGACAAGGGGAGATTTTGTGATTGATTGCTAGATTTTAGAAG
Source organism: Pinus albicaulis (assembly GCA_034641835.2). Lineage (NCBI taxonomy): Eukaryota > Viridiplantae > Streptophyta > Pinopsida > Pinales > Pinaceae > Pinus > Pinus albicaulis. Next base: position 867,780,744 of record CM076577.1, on the reverse strand, counting down.
TCTGAAAACACTCTGTTTTTGAAGTAATTTCTCTTTAATAAAAGAATCAGCACTTCCTTGAAAGCATTGAGTCAATCTTGAAGTAGATTTCGTGCTACTCCAGTGGTAGAGGGCCCCTGCTACCTGAGAAGCCTTGTTTATACGGTTTAGATAAGTATTTTAGTCTCATTTTCATTTCTAGCTTAGGCAAGTTTCTGAAGTTTATGTTCATACTTGTTTACATTAATTATCACAGCTAGACTTACTCTTATAAACTCTTCCAAAATATCATCACGATCAATAAGGCATAGTTGTGGTATTGTAGGTTTTAGTTGCATTTCCTTTTGAATTTTATGATTTATGCTTGTTTACACTAAGTGTCACAGCCGGTCTTACTCCTACAAACTCTTCCAAAACATCATTAACAATGAATAAGAAACAGCTGTGGTGTCTTAGATTCTAGTTGTATTTTCTTTCAATTTTATGTTTATGTTCAATTGCATTGAATAATACAGCCATACTTGTTTTACAAACTCTTCCAAAATATCATTCCTATTGAACGAGATGGGTTGTAGAATTCCATAGACTAGTTGCATGTTAATTTAGTTATAGCACTCCGGAGGTTGATTGCATTTAGTTCAGCTCTGTCACTACATTCCCAGTTTGATAATGGAATTTTAGTTTAACTTTGTTCACTGTACTTCAATTAGATTAGAGCACTCTAGTTCAGTCTCAGTTCATTTTGTTTCAAGAAAAGATTAATGGCATTCTAGTTTAAGTTGTAGTCACTGTCTTTTATGATTGATAGACCGCTTTATAGCCTAGGTTATCCATTATATTTCAAGTAGTATTAGTTGTCAAAATTAGTCTTTCGGCCTTCATTATTTACAAACTTACTTTTGTTCTGAATTTATATTGATACATAATCACATGAATAGGGATCAGTAATATCAGTTTAAGGCGTTGATCATTCTGCAAATCTCTTACAAATTCACCTATAGCCTTTTTCCCAAGCATTATTTTAGAAAATCTCAAAACTTATGAATAAGGCCTAGAAGTGATAAGTCAAGTTGCAGAATAGGGTAACTTTAGCATCATAGGTTAATCTAGAATATAAACCTTACTGTGTTACAAATAATCATTTTGTAATATTGTGAGTTGATTGTTTATTTAGGAGAACTTCATTTACACTTAACTTGTCCATTTCTCAAGCTCTTCCAACGCACCTTTAATGAATGAATTGGATAAGTTCAAGCTCATGTTGTCATTTATTTTCTTGCAATGAAGTCATTATCAAGCTTTGCATTTGTTGTTTGTCCTCCATAGTTTAGGCTTTGTTCTGTTTTAAATAACCAATAGTTTCTTTTCACCAGCACTTAGTTCTTTCCCTTTTCAAACATAAAACCATAAAACCAAAAACATCATAAAACACTAAACACAACGTAGTGAGAAAAAAATACCTAGGCACATGTAGTGCACCACACTTCAGCAGTTTACCAACCCTAGTTGACAATTAATGAACTCAATTTAGGAACACTAGGTTGAGCACAAACAATCCCCTTGCTATCAATTCAAATAGATGCGAGCCAACGTACTCAATTTATTGATACAAGTGATGTTCATGTTAACCTTGTTGTGTTGCCTGTAGGGAAGCTCCATTTAATTCACTTCATTATTGCTGATGGGCTGCAGTACCAAGAAGAAACCGCGTAGACAAAGACCAAGGATGCATAGAAACAGTCTGCACAAACGCATGAGCAACAACGACATGCAGAAGTATCATATCAAGAATCCGAGGCCTAACGTGTTGTGCGTTAAGCAAAGATCAACCAAGTGTTCCAAGATATTACAGTGGTCATGACCACCACTACACCTACAGAGAAGTTGGACGAACTAGAAGTTGTGGTCAAGGATGTACACGTGAAATCTCAAACCATTTGAGCCAAATATGAGCAGAAAATTGTACACTTTCAGACCAAGCTATAGCCGGAGACACCGCCTGAGGTCTGCACCAAGAGAGCAGTAGAAGTGAAGAAGGCCCAAGAAGGTATCGTTGTCGCAGTCAGTTAGTGCGACCAGTATCTAGATAAGGCCATGGAAATTTGGGCCTTTGTCTAGAATGATCTGGTCGTACAGGAGTTTCACGACACACTCATCACGAAGGAAGAGAAGTTTCAAGAATTCTGCATAGTTGCACCCACATTGGCATTTCAATAGACATTTGCTCGTCTACAAGAAGGTCTCAGACTCCAGGGATGAATTATAGATTTCTGTTGTAAAGAATAAGTGCTCACATAACAAATGCAACCATTGGAAAAGGAAGAACTACAACTCTCTCATACGCTATATAACACACTCAAGATTATTTAGCAGACCTAGTGTAGTGTGGAGATGGCTGTTGAAGGGCCCACAACCGATAATATGGTTCAATAGGTGTAGAGTGAAACAACGCAAATCCTTGAGTTAGTTACCCCTCTCCAAATTTCTTTCAAGACGCTCCAAGACAATACCAAGGATACAACCGCAACGCCTCAGTGACTCGGGAAAAGTCACATGTTTGGGTTCGGGGCCTGTTGGAGCGGGGTCCCCTTAGGCACAATTTCTAATGATAATTTATGTATGTTTATGTGTGTGCGCTACGTAAATGTATTCAAATGGATTTTGCCCCAATTTTGGACATAATGTAAGCCTAAATGTAAACTACGGTACTCAAACCATGGTTTGAGACCATCATATCTGCGCGCTAAGTGTATGATAAATAGATAGTGTTTGTCTAATTCAAGTAGTTTGGGTGATATATGTGATATGTGATATTGATATTTGAATAATATCTGCATCTGTAAGGGTTTGGGTTGGGTAAAAGTCTCCTGCTAGTTGTGTGTGCGAAGACCTAGTCCTGGCTGTGTGTGGACTCCGTTAGATGTGTGTACGGAAGGGATTGTAAGGGTTATTTAAGGGTTTTTGAAGGAAGCTAATGTACTGACAGATCTAAAGAATTTATAAAAGGAATAATTTTGGTGAATTCTCTATGTTATGTGTATGATTGATGTTTATACTTACTTTTTATGCTTTGATGAGATCACACTGTCTGTTCTCCTATTTATGAATGCACAAAGCTAACTGGTATATTTATGCATGAGTATTGACGTTTGTTAAGTATTATATTGATTGGATCAAGATCTGGTTCTGATTTATTATTTTCAATAAGTAAGACAAGTATTTTTGTGTATTATGTTAATGATTGTGCAAATATCTCTAATTACGTTATAAATTAATTGTGCACATATGTGGAAGATCAATTAGGGTTTTATCGAGGACCACCTCATTACTTTCTCTCTCGGGGTGCGGAAACCTGGTTCCAGTATGTCCCCATACTTCTTCGGGTGAGAATTTAGTCTGCGCAAGGAGATCATTTCCGAAAGGGCCAGTAGTTGGAGGGTTTGTTGCTTTATCCATAAACTCCGAACCTTGGTCAAGACCCCTCAAGCCAACAGACTTATTTTTAACCTTTGCTCGAGTGAGATTATTTTGAAATTCTTTGTTTGATTGAAGCTAAATCTCTTGCATTTTTGAGACATTTGTACTTTAACATTTTTTTACAGAGCAACCTTTTCAAAATTCAGGCTCTATTTTGTGAATTAATTATTTATGTAGGTGAAAAAATATCATTGCAAATGGAGAATGTAGATGGTATTTGAACCATTGAAGGCATGATTCCTTCAAACTTTTCACAAAACCTTTCCCATCATCTAATCTATGTATTTCACCTAAATCCATGCTGTATTCTATCCTTGCATCATAGCTACTAGTGCAAGATACATAATGATGCATGGTGGAAGAAGAGATTTGTGTCCGAGGAGTTGATTGTGAATTGCAAGTATCTGTTTCCTCTTACAAATACTTAGCATTTATGATTAAGGGTTCCCTCTTGATATTTTTATCCATCGAAGAGTATTTGGGGAGTCAATTGATTCCCTTTGAGTCGGCTGATTTTCTTGCAAAGTTTCAGTGGTTTAGTTTTTCATTTTGTTTGTATATATAGCAAGCATTTTCAAGTCCACACCATAAATTTTGTTAATTTCCTCCATCCCCAATATCGAAGCCAAGGCTTTTTTCTCCTGGTTAGTCTCATGTCCCTAGATATATGAAATACACATAGAATAATAACATACATAGAATTTTCCTAAATGTTTTGTAAACCTTTATCGTAATCAAACTGTTATGCACACATAAATGGAAAAATATTACTCATTTAACCTTAAGTCCAGCCTTTCTTCATAGAACCGAAAAATCTTTCGGAAATCCAATTTATTCATGAAAAGGGAGATTTTTTTTTCCTTGTGTAAGCTCAACTTAAATCCTCAAGATCCTTTAAAATGGAAAGAATGGGTGGACATCAGGTCAACACCGAGGAGGGGGAATATGGATTATTCATTTATTTTTTGGTGTGTGTGTATTTACACTAAAAAATAGAAATCTGAGAAGACAAAGAGTCTGATTTGTTTTTAGTACAATATTTGGTGGGTATTTAATTTCAAAGTTTTGGCCCGCAATAATTTTAAAATTTTGGCTCGCCCATTACTAAAAGTTTTGATTCACCCATCATTGATTTTAGCTAACACGGGTCAAATAATAATATCATGTTGAGGCATAAAAGTTGACGTAAATTTTCTTAGTGTTGTGCCATCAAGCGATTGCTTTCCATCGAAAATTAAACATAAAAATGTGACAATAACATTATTCTAAAATCAAATCAAATATTAATTGAATACATTAAAAAAAAACCGTAATTTGAATAATAAACTACATTCACTATAGATTAGTTTAATTCGCTCTAAAATTATTGCATAAACTAATTTATAAATGAGGAATTAAAAAAAATTGATATACACACTAGTGGTAAAGTTTGCTACATGGGGAAAAATGCTAATCTTAATTAATATTTATGTTGTAAGGACTAATTGTATTGTATTAAAAATATTTTATACCAATAATTCTATCCCTATACTTATTGTTCACATTTTAGTTTGATTGATTCAAATCGTCAAGTGTTTATGTCATTATTTTACACATGTTTACATTGTTACGTCTTTACTAACCAGTAGAGTAGAAACAATGTTAATTTTCTCAGGGTTAGAAGTCTCTTCTATATATAATTTCATTTTAAAACATTTTCAACATTTTCACATTGCATTCACCCCATGTCATCATAAGAAACTCTGTAGATATAACATTATAATTAAAACTGTAGTGAAAAAATCATATGTAAGTCATGATATCTCTATTATAGGACTCAACATATCTTCTTCATACCTTTGTCATAATATTTTCTCATATCATACATAAAAATTCCCAAAGAGTTTGTTTTCATACCCAAGAAGTGAGGCACATTAGGGTGTTCTTACACAACAAGGATGGGGCACAATTTCACAAATCCATAGGATGTAATGATCATTATATCACTACCAATTAATTAGAGGTCATGTTGTGCATTTATTTGAGGCACAAAAAACCTACCTTTTACCATATGAAATCCATGCGATTTGGAGTATTATTGAAAAAAATAAATTTCCATGCTTCACTACAATTCACACCCCGACTTTATTTATTAGCCAATCTGATTAATTAAAAATGTAAATTGTTTATTTTACTTTTTTACACACTTTTTTAATTTTTATATATTTACTTTAAGCTTAAATATCTATCCTTTATATTTCATACAACATTTTATCTTTTCCTTCAACTTGCCTTATGTGAAAGTTGTGTATAAGTTGGAAACATAGCTATGTAGGATATTTCTTAGACATGATGCAAGTTTATATCTTAATGTTAGGCATTTTCTAATCATATACCATTTCAAATATCAATACCAAGAGTGGAATTCGTTTTGCCTAAGAGTGCATATTTTTTCCAACTTGAACATTGGTAGATATGATGAATTGCTATATTGGTAGACATGGATAAAGGAGAGAAGGTTTCAGTTGCAAATGGTTTATTCTACTATATTCCACCTCATTATACACCTAGTTGGATGGAAATATTTATTTTCACTTGTGCACATCTTTTAAGTCTCTTGGTAAAAATTCAAAACTAATGACTTAAGTTCTTGAGTTGTTTTTTCAAGTACTAAACACAAATATATAGAAATGGGGTTCGAGAAACTCCCATCGATGATTATAAAAATTTAATTAATTCAAAATAAGCCTTGGGGATAGATACAAATGCATTTTTCACAAAAACCTTTTTCATATTCTTGAGATTTTGTGTCAGTTTCTTGCAATTTATTTGAAAAAATGACAATTTATCAGTTTTTAAACCCGTTTTACCAGCTCAAAAAAATGCCTTCCATAGCTTATTCTTCCCTCATTTTGAGTGATTTTAGTCGAAAATGGTGCGTTATACTATTTTCCACCTCAATATATAAACAATAAATCCAAATCTATTGAAATTTCTTGAGTTTTTCTTTCAAGAACATAGTGCAAATGTACAAAAAAATGCTTAGAAAAATGCTTGCAAATTACTATATAAATGTTCTTAATTGGAAATAATCACATCAGGAAGAAAACTGATGTATTTATGACAAAACCAACTTTCACAATCCTCAAATTATGTGTTAGTTTCTTGCAATTGATTTGAAAAAATGACAATTTCCCAGTTTTTAAACAAATTTTACCCTAACTCAAAAATATGCCTGTCATACCCTCATTCTTCCTTCTTTCTGAGCGATTTTAGTTGCAAATGTTCTTCTCTGTTATTTTCCATGTAACTATACACCTAGTTTGAATGAATAATTTTTTTAAACTTCTACACAAATTTTAAGTCTCTTGGTCAAAATTCGAAAGTAGTGACTTGAGTTCTTGAATTGTGCTATCAAGAACGTAGTGAAAATGTACAAAAATGGGATTAAAAAAATACCCCCCCGAGACTGTATAGATGTAATTAATTGGAAATAATCATATGGGTCTATATTCAGATGAATTTGTGACAAACAAATATTTCATATTCCTCAACTACTGTGTCCATTTCTTACTATTGATTTAACAAAATGATAATTTCTGAGTTTTTAAACTAGTTTTACTTAGATCAGAAAAATGTTTGCCATACCCTCATTATTCCTTATTTCTGAGTGATTTCAGTTGGAAATGGTTTGAATGGATTGCTTATTTACACTTGTGCACAATTTGTAATTCTCTTGATCAAAATTAAAATCTAATGACTTAAGTCCTCGAATTCATTTGTCAAGAACCAAGTGAAAATGTACAAAACTGGGCTTCGAAAAATGTTTGTCGAAGATTGTATAGATGATATTTTACACTATTTTCCACCTCACTATACACTTCATTTTTTAATTTGTGATAAAAATATGTTTGTTGAGAAAAACCACCTAAGGGTTGTCTTGTATTCATGAGATGTACCCTTAGTTTAATAAAATGCAAGCTAACCCCTGCTGTGAAAAAAAATGCAATAAATTGTTTTAGGAATGGGATAGGTACACATATTGGGAAAGATAATTCCTTTATTGATTTTGCAGAGATAGAGAATATTTGAATATAGAAACTAACTTATACTTCCTCAACTATGTCAATTTAACAATACGTAGAATTCACTGGAGACCCAGATAGACCCAACATTTTAGAAATTGACTCCTCGGTCACAAGAAATAAAACCCTAGAATCCTTTGTAGAAAATAAAACTGTATAACATGGTTTATAATATTGGAATACATCAATGGACCATTCAAACAATATTTATCTCTAATTTTACTATGTAAGTACTTTTGATTCTACGAATAAAAAAGAACCATATGTGCCTTATTGAAATAAAATAAATTAATTACGCAAAAGACACATTGTTTGCATCAAGAAAAAAACTATCAGAAAAAAAAAGAAAAAAAAAATTATATTCAAAATTGAATTGCATTTACAGTAAGAACATATACAAATATGTTTATTATGGAACTCTAGTTTTCTTGGGAAGTTTCTTTAAGACCTCCTCTTCACAATAATATAATGTAGTACAAGCTCCCCTACCTTGTGTAGAATCCTTTGGTTCTTGTATGTTGCAACACATACTTCTATTTTATCTTCCAACTCCTTCACTCCATTTTTATACTATATCAAGGAACTTTGCAATTTATTTTTCAGGAGTGTTCTTCTTGAGAAACTCTCCATGCTTCTTGTGATTTTTAAAGTATTATTTTTCTTTTTATTGAATAGTATCATTCGTATGTTGAAGCTCACCTTTAAATTTAGGCAATTCATCCTTCAAATCTTGTTAATCTAAAATCTGCAAAATTGGAAGCGTAAGAGCTAAGGGATTATTCTGCAATGTGCGAATTTGGGAGTTCAAATCTTGTATCTCACTTTGGCATCCCAAACCTTTTGCTGCTTGATTATCCAATAATTTTATTTTAAGCTCCTTAATATCTTCTTCCTTCATAGTTAGCTTGTTCTTGAGTGATTCCTTCATTATTTATGTGTCAAACACATCACTGAAAAACACCCATTGTTGCAACCATATTGAACAACAAAATATATTGTTCTCGCAAGGCCCAATCATAGTTAAGAAAGGTATCTATGTATTCTTTTTTTATAGTATCTACTGCATTCTCTCATGCTCTTAATGAGTGCTCCAACTCTAACAAGGCCTTCAATTTCTTACCATATTTCAATGCTTCATCTTTCTTTTCAATTTCACTCTTTATCATTTTAACCCTTTCTTCATAATTTTTTATCTCCTTTGTATGTTTAGTAACCAGTTTATTGATTTTCTTTTGAAACACAACCCATAAGAGGAATTTTGAGTGTAAAAGTGGCCTCTTGGGGAAAAATAACAAGCTAATACTTAAAATAGTGAAATAAGAGTTATGGATTTTGGAGGGAAAAGAGGAAATATGTTTTTTTTAATTGTATTTTGGGCTTATCTCCTTATACATTTAATTAAGTTTCAAGTGTATACACTCATTGGATGCAAACTTAAATTCCACATCCAAAAAGTACCTATTATGCATACTTTTGAGAAGACCCACATTGATAAAAATTGAAAACACATGTGTTAAACATGGTTTTTTAATGTATTCTCATTTTTTATCAATGCGAGTCTTCTCAAAACTATGCATAATCAGTACTCATTGGATGTGGAATTTGATTCTTTAGACAACAAGTGTATACACTTGAAATTTTAGTAAACATACAAGGAGATAAGACAAATATAAAATTAAAGAAAGCATTTTTCCTTCTTTTCCCTACAAAATATTTAAATTTACCTCTTTTTAAATTTAAAGCATTTTGATTGGTTTTTATATTATGACATGGAAATTACATGAAAAATTCTTGGGCACTTGTAGGCTGGCATTTCCTCTAATGTTTTAAAGTATAATACTTTTTTCTTTCTCATTCACTTATTCCATAATTTTTACTACATGTGTAATTTAGGTTTGTAGAGGTAGTATGTTAAGAACCTCATACCTATTTCTAAGCTTCATTATCTTGGATACATATTTATTCATTTCGACCCTACATTTTTCTTTTAAATCATTTAGTTCCTTAATTCCAACATCTATAGTTTTACATGTATTCTCTTTCAACTCTTCAATATATATTTTTTACTTGTCTCTATATACCTTTGAATTTTTTCTACTGTCCATTAGACATTTATATAATCTTGTGAGTTCCTGCTTCATATGAAGAACCTGTTGATCCTTGTTCATGCATATTTCACAAATATTTTTTGAGGAATCATGGTGAACCCGTGGAGAAGATAATAAATATTTGGATTTTTCTACATCTGCAACTTCATGTGTGAGTTCAATAATTTGCGTATCCATATTTGTGCATATTTCACCTCTCTTTATGCCAGAATTGTCTCGACCCTTTGAAGAAGCATAAATACCATCGTGAATAGATTCTTCATCAATGTTGACAAATCCATGTACCATATATGCATATTGGCATGTGTTTAAGCCCACCAAAGTTGCAATAACAACAATTCCATCAAGGTTTTCTCGATTGATGTAACTACTCACATTTTCCATATTTTCTTGCAACAAGTCTTCATGTAATTGTGAAGTGGTAGCAAGAGAAACCCCTTCCACATTCCTCTCTGTAAAACGTTGAGGTATTTTTCCATTGTCTTCCTTCACTTTACACATCCTATTGTATGCTTGTTTAGGAATACTTAATCACATTTCATTGGCTTGATAAATGTCAATAACTTTTTGCAATGTTCTAGAGTTGTTGAAATTGACCCTCTTAACTTTACTTTCCTACAATCCATGCTAAAAATTCTTAACCAATAGAAATGGTACACCTATGTCCAGGAAATAAACCAATGTATTACCAACTTCATGCATTCACTAGAAATATATTTATTGTGGTGATTCAGAATAGTCCCAAGGACAATATGAATCAAGGTTTTGTATAATCTTGGGGAGGTTCTTCCATTTTAAAACAATTTATGGGAATACCTATTTTTCCACGCTTTTGTTAGCCATATTAGTATTTTCTAGCTTAGGGGTTTTCAAGTAGTCCAACATTACTCCTCCCCTGCGTGGTATATTATTTTATCTGGAGACCAAATCAGGATCCAGATAAACCTTATGCTAAAAAATTACTGATTCATTTTACTTACAATCATAATTAGAAATAGGTGCATGTATCTATTAAATTATGAAATTAAATTCTCTAAAATCAATTTGATACACGTTTTCTCTTAAGATTATATTGAGCATACCTTATGGCCACTTGCTTCCATCATTCTATTCATTAGTTCACTCTTGTAACTTTTCCGTTGAGAAAATTTGAAGTTGGAAAACCTGTTTATTAGTTGTTGGAATGGAAAAGTAGGTCCCTATTTCCATGGCTCACAATGTTGCGAATGCGCACTTAGCATGCACACTTAGCATGCACACTGAGGATGGATGTTGAAGGTGGAGGATGAGAATGTACATGAGGGATACACGTGGAGGATGGAAGTTTGAGATGCACTTTGGGACCTCCAAAAAACTAGGTTTATAGAAATTTATATGAATAATAAACTTTATTGTATATAAACTCTATATATAATACACTTTATTCTTTAACTTTTATATAATAATATTTATAATCAACATTCAATATATGAAGAGCGCACTTTTAACAATTTTTACTAAGAAAGACATTTGGTGTAAAATGGAAGTTGTAAACATACAAATGCATGTAGATATTCTACGATCATATTTCAATGAAATATTTACTTCCACTTATGCACAATTTTTACGTCAGTCAAAATAGTAAATGGGTGACTTAAGTTCCTGAATTGTTCTTTCAAGAACATAGTGCAAATGTACAAAAATTGGCTAAGAAAAAATGCTCGACAAAGACTATACATATTTCATTAACTTAAAATAACCCTGCATGGATGAATATAGATGTATTTTTTACAAATGGCTCTTTCACATTCCCCAGGTTCTATGTTTGTTTCTTTTAATTGATTTGATAAAATGAACATTTTTTAGTTTTAACCAAGTTTCCCCCAACTCAGAAAAAATTCTGCCATACCCTCATTTTTCCTTCTTCCCAAGTGATTTCAGTTGGAAATTGTGTGTTATAAATTTTTCAACCTCACTACACATGTGGATTTTCAATCTGATCTAAAAAGAACCATGTTGAGGAAAAACGCCTAAGCATTATCATGTATTCATGAGATTTCCCTTGTCTTAATAAAAATGAAATTCAACCCTTATTAGGAAATGATCATAGTAAACAGATTTGGGAATGGGATAGGTACACCTATTCAGAAAGAGCATTCCTCTGTTGGATTTTTATAACCATCCCTCATCTACTCGCAAAGGATGTATGAAAACTGCACTTTTAACAATATTTACTATGATGGGAATTTCGTTTAAAATGAAAGCCATAAACATAAAAATGAATGAAAATATTGCACGATCATATCTGAATGAATGATTTATTTTCACTTGTGCTCAATTTTTAATTGTCTTGGTCAAAATTCAAAGCTAGTGACTTCAGTCCTTTAATTATTCTCTCAATAACAAAGTAAAAAATATACAAAACATCTCTTATAAAAATTTTGTATGAAGACTTCACAGGTATCATTAATTGGAAATAAGCCCATGGGGCTAAAGAAATTTACATTTGTGACAAAAAAATATGTGACATTCTTGATATTACGTGTGATTTTCGTGCAATTGATCTAAAAGATATGTTAATTTCTATATTTTTAGGCCAATTGTTAACAACTTTAAAAATTCCCCACCATACCCTCATTCTTCCTTGTTTCTCAGCGATTTTAGCTGCAAATGGTGTATTCTACTAATTTCCACCTCACTATATACTTGGCTTGAATGAATGATTTAATTTCACTTGTCAGAATCTAAACTTTGAAAAGGATATGTTACAAAATAAAAATTGTACTTATTTTTTTATCAGGATGGAGAACGAGATATCAATAGTTTAGTTTGAATAAGTTAGTTGGATAATATTATGTTTATATGTAAAATTTCATTTCTTGCAACATAGAGTAGAGAAAAGATACACTTTTTTTCCATATTTAGCCAATGAAAAATATTGTACATTTTAATTATAAAATTGGTTAGAAGATGGTTGGAACATGATAGGGTAAATAACATCTTCTGAGGGTAAATGGTGGAATGTTTCCCACCATATCAATGGAACAATACAAAAATTAAAAATAATTAATTTCATTAATGTTACCTATGAGCAAAGAAATAATCTCCAAGTTGAATCATTTAATTTGGCCTTGGAATGAAGGCTGGGCATGCATTTTTGTGAAGTAAGAAAAAAATTCCTTGCTTCACTAAAATTCACGCCTCAACTTAATTTATTGGCCAATATAGTTGATTCAAATTGTATACTATTTATCTGATTATTTTATACACTCTTGAATTATTATGTAGTAGCTTTGACCCTTAAATAATTTTTATTTAGATTTCATACAACATCCCAAGTTTTTCTTCAACTTGTATTATGTGTAATTTGTGCATATTTTTTTCTTTAGCCTTTTGTTGGGAAGAACAATTGTCCTTTTAATTCAGAGAAATAGTTCCAACTCTTCACATTAATTATCAATCCGAGTAGGTTTTTTTTATTGTAAGGAAATTACAAAAAATACATGGAAGGTAAAATGATGACTAGTGCTAATGAATGTGTTGGGTATGTGTTATATTCTTTCCACGACTAATCACGCTCAAGAGGGGGGGGGGGGGGTAAGAGGGGGGCCGATAGCCCTCCCTGTTGGGGTCTGAGGCATCGCCCTAACGAAAATTTTTGGTCCTTAATTTCAGGTGGGTGGTCCGCGCCCATGGTTTTGTGCATCGTTTTGCACATAGTTTTGGCGTACGATGGTTTTCAGCCCCTAGTATTTTGTAGATCTAGTCAAGGGAACTACGGTTATGATCTAATACAGGGTTAATGGATTAGGTTCTATGTATGCTTCGACATGTATATATATGTGTTGTAACAGTAAAAGGAATATAATGAAATATCAAGTTGGTCATGTCGATTTGGGATCTAGAGGAAAATCTCTATGTTTATCTGTTTTATGTTTTATGCTCTCGCTATTGTTTATTTTCTGTTATAAGATTCGTGTGTAGATAATTTCTGTTCAGGTTTAAAACCTATATTTGGTATCAAAGCTAGGTTTTGGCTTCAAGGGGACGCCTTTTCTGCTGAGGGTTTTTTGCTCCAGTCTGAAGTAGACCCTGTTTAGTGGGAGATCTGTGGGATCGATTCTTGTAATGAAATAAGATGGCGAGAAGCCGAAATATAGAGATTGAGAAATTTAATGGTCAGAGTTTTGAGTTGTGGAAGCTCAAGATGGAGGATTTGCTGGTGGATAAAGATCATTGAATCGTGGTAGATCCAGGTACTAAACCAATGACAATGTCAGATGAAGACTAGAAGAAACTGGATCGGAAGGCTAAGAACACAATACGGTTGTGTGTCTCAGATTCAATATTGTTGAATCTATCTAGGGAAGCTACAACGAAGAATTTGTGGGAAAAACTTGGGACTTTGTACCAATCTAAGTCTCTGGTGAATAAGTTGTTCTTGCGGAAATAGTTGTATAACTTGAGGATGAAGAATGGAGACTCAGTGACAGAGCATCTGAATGCCTTCAATACTGTGGTAATTTAGTTGTCATATATTGATATTAGAATCTCAGATGAAGATAAGTGCATCAGTTTTTTGTGTTCTCTACCAGACTCGTGGGACAGTATAGTTATTGAAATAGCTAGCAATACAACTACCTTGAATTTTGATGACATTGTCTCAGCCTTGTTGTCGGAGGAAATGAGATGGAGAAATATGGGGGGCCAGAATGGAGATGCCTTATCTCTACGAGGAAGGTCCCAAAACAGAAACAAGAATAAGGTTTCGAGCGGGAGATACAAATCTAGAGGGAGATCTAAATCTCCTGGAAAATTTGTAAAGATATGCTGGAAATGCGGAAAGGAAGGGAAGTACAAAAGGGAGTGAAGATCTAAAGCTCCTAAGAAAGGAAAGGGATTTGATGATGCTCCTTCTGCAGAGGCAAAAACCACCTCGGATGAAGGTGGGGATGTTTATTTGGCTTCTTATTCAAATACACATGTAGATCATGAGTCATGGTTGATTGACTCAGGTGCATCCTTTCACTTCACTCCCCATCGGGAGTGGTTCTGGAAGTATGAGAAATATGATGGCAGTGATGTCTTCCTAGGGGATGATAGGAAGGCCAGAATCGTCGGACGTGGAATGGTGAAGCTGAAGCTGCAAGGTGGAAGGATTAGAACACTTCCCGGTGTTCTGCATATTCCTAAATTAGCTAGAAATTTGATTTCTGTAAGCAAGATAGATGATGCAAGTGTAAAAACAGTGTTCGAGAAAGATGCCTGCAGGCTGGTTCGGGGAGTACTGGTATTAATGCGAGGAGTTCGTACTAGAACTCTATACAAGCTACAAGGTAGCACTATTATTGATGGTTGTAACAGTTCTGTGGTTCGTGAAAGTGGAGCGGAAAGCTTAGCTGTCTATGGAGAAAGGACCATGCTATGGCATCAAAGGCTTGGACATATTGGAGAGAAGGGCCTTCGGATACTGCATAGAAATGGTATGGTAGAAGGTATGTCTAATTGCTGTCTGGATTTTTATTTCTGTGAACATTATGTATATGGGAAGTAGAATTGGGTGAGTTTTCCTTCTGGTGCTAAGAAGGCAAACAAGATATTAGAACTTGTGCACAGTGATGTGTTTGGACCTGTGTCAGTTCCATCACTGGGAAATTTTGTGTACTATGTTTCATTCATAGATGACTCTCAAGGAATAGATGGATATATTTCTTGAGGAAGAAATCTGAATATTTTGGAAATATTTAAAGAATTTAAGGCTCTGGTGGAAAACTAGATAGAGAAGAAGATAAAGGCATTAAGGACAGATAATGGTGGGGAGTTCTGCAAGAATGAATTTGAAGAGTTCTGTAAGAAGTGTGGTATATCATGGTAGAAGACTACTCCATACACACCTCAGAAAAAAGGAGTTGCAGAAATAATGAACAGAACACTGATGGAAAAGGAAATTAGCATGCTCAGTGGTACCAGGTTAGGACAAGAATTCTGGGCAGAGGCAGTGGAGACTGCATGCTATCTGGTTAATAGATCACCTTCATCAGTGTTGGAGGATAAGACTCCACATGAGGTATGGACTGGTAAGAAACCCTCTCTTTCACATCTAAGGGTATTTGAATGTGATGCATATGTACATGTTCCAAAGGAGAAAAGGACCAAGTTGGATAATAAATCTGAAAGGTGCATCTTTATTGGGTATAAGGATGGTTTAAAGGGTTACAAGCTTTGGAACCCAGAAACAAGGAAGGTTGTGTACATCCAAGATGTGGTGTTTAGAGAAGTGAAAGATGTTGTTAAACATGAAGTCCTACCAAAGGAACCTGAGAAGATAGAGTTTGAGCTAAAGGAGGATGAATCAGACTCTACAATAGAAGAAGACTTAGAAGATGAAGAGCCACAAACTCCAGCTTTGAGAAGATCAGTTCGGGAAAGAAGGCAACCAGAAAGGTATAGTCCATCTGCTTTCTGTTCAGGTTTTGCCTTAACTATAACTGATGATGAACCCAGAACTGTCAAGGAGGCAGTAGATTCAGAGGATGGAAAACTCTAGAAGGAGGCCATGGCTGATGAAATGGCATCCTTGCACAAAAACGATGCATGGGATCTGGTGGAGTTGCCGGCTGGAAGGAAGCCCACTGGGAGCAAATGGGTGTTTAAGAAGAAGATGAATGTAGAAGGCAAGGTGGAGAAATACAAAGCTCGGTTGGTAGCGAAAGGTTATTCCCAGGTGCCGGGAATTGATTTTGGTGATATTTTTTCTCCTTTTGCCAAAGTTACTTCTATTAGATTACTTTTATCTGTTGCTGCTGCATTTGATTTTGAGATAGAACAGATGGATGTGAAGACAACATTTCTTCACGGGGATCTAGAAGAGGAGATCTACATGAAGAAACCTGAAGGCTTTATGGTGAAGGGTAAGAAAGAACTAGTATGCAGGTTGAAGAAGTCTCTGTATGGGTTAAAACAGTCACCAAGGATGTGGTATCAGAAATTTGATACCCATATATGGGGAATTGGCTTCACCAGAAGCAAAGAGGATCACTGTGTTTATTTTATATTAATTGGTGACCATATTATTTATTTGGTCTTGTATGTGGATGATATGTTGCTGATTGGAAATGACAAAGAAATTATCCAAGATTTGAAGACCCAACTGTTCTCCAAATTCGACATGAAGGATCTTGGTGCTGTAAAATATATTTTGGGCATGGAAATTAAGAGATATCGGGCAAAGAGTAAGCTCTCGTTAAACCAGAGGAAGTATGTCAAGACTATATTGCAGAGGTTCAATATGAAAGATAGTAAACCGATGAATGTTCCTATTCCTATAGGTGTAAAGCTATCTGCTAAACAGTGTCCCAAGACACAAGAATAAGAGGAGGATATGTCCCATGTTCCATATGCAACTACAATGGGTATCCTGATGTATGCAATGGTTTGTAGTAGACCAGACATTGCACATGCAATGGGAGTATTGAGCAGGTTTATGTCAAACCCAGGGAAGGAGCATTTGACAGCAGTGAAGTGGTTTTTCAGATATTTACGTGGCACTAGTGATTATGGCTTGTGCTACCAGGGAAGATCAGGATGTGAAGGAATGTTGGACATTCATGGTTTTGTTGATGCAGACTGGGCTGGAGATCTAGACCAAAGAAGATCTACAAGTGGGTATGTGTTTAGGCTATTTGGAGGCGCAGTCAGTTGGATGAGTAAAAGACAGTTTGTAGTGGCTCTTTCAACTACAGAGGGAGAATACATGGCAGCCACTCATGCAAGCAAGGAGGCAGTTTCGTTGCAGAGATTGTGTTCAAGTATGGGGTTGGTACAACAAGCTATAAGGATAGACTGTGATAGCCAAAGTGTAATTTTCTTGGCTAAGAACCCTACTTATCATTCAAAGACAGAGCACATTGATGTTCAATATCGCTTTGTTAGAGATATGGTTGAGGCTAAAAGGGTGTTGTTGGTAAAGGTGGACACTTTGAAGAATGTTACAGATGCATTGACGAAGTCTGTGAGCACTCAGAAGTTCTCTTGGTGTAGAGAAACAATGGGTGTTGAATAATTGGGCCAATGACTAAGCTCTCCTGTAGCCCCTTGTGAAAAGAAAACAACAAGTGGGAGAATGTTGGGTATGTATTATAGTCTTTCCACGACTAATGATGTGTGTGGGGGGGGGGGGGGGGGTGATAGCTTCCCCTTTGTGCTAGGCACAACGGGGGGGTGACAGTGGGGGCGGTAGACCCCCTGACAGGGTTCGGGGCAGTGCCCCTGCGAAAATTTTTGGTCCTTAATTTCCGGTGGGCGGTCCGCACCCATGGTTTTGTGCATGGCTTTGCACATGGTTTTTGGGTACGATGGTTTTCAACCCTTGGTATTTTGTAAATCTGGTCAAGGGAACTACGGTTATGATCTAATCCAGGATTAATGGATTAGGGTTTATGTATGCTTTGGCATGTATATATATGTGTTGTAACACTAAAAGCAATATAATGAAATATCAAGCTGGTTGTCCCAATTTGGGATTCAGAGGAAAATATCTGTGTTTATCTATTTTATGTTTTATGCTCTCGCTATTGTTTATTTTTTGTTATAATATTCGTGTGTAGATAATTTCTGTTCAGGGTTAAAACCTACATAATGTCAAATTAAATCATTGTAATCACACTCTCAACAAGTCAAAGCTCTGTTTGTTACACTCTCAAACCTTGTTCATGATCTCAAGAAATAAATACACAGTGAAGAATAGAAGCACTCTATCACATTTTCACTCTTTTTCAGAAAATAAGGGAACCCTTGGAAACCATTTTTTTCCAAAAATGTTGACACACGTTGAAATGAAATGAAAACACCTTTAAATGTTAACAATACTTAAATAAATTTCACACTAACTATAGAGCGAAAAAATTGTTTATTTAAATCCAAGCAAGATGTCTACTCTCGTATTTATTATCATTCTGGGATGGCTTAACTTTAAAGGATATCACACATAGTCTATGAAAAGTCAATGATAACTAGGATAATGAATCACAAACCAAGGTTGTTGCAAAACTCACTCTTAGAAATCATTCAAGCTATTCTGATCATCAACATAGTTAGAAAGAGTCACATGGTCAGAAAACAAATCCTTATTACACAACCATTCTCATCCATAAACAACACTCTTGCAACCCTTGATCACCTAATCAAATTATCAAAACACACATTCAAATAAATTGCAATCCAATCTATAACCAGAAAGTAAATAACTCGATGTTACACTAAGAAGGATCTTTTTGCGACTTATGCTATCACACCATTCAAAAAACCACTTTTGCAATCAATGAATAATAAATTAATTTGGCAGTAAAAAAAATCACATAACTAAGAATAATTAATAAAAATAATTATTGTATTCGATTTAACCAATGATCCTTGCTAAGAAGCAGGGCCCCTCCCCTTCAGCAAGGGCTGGTGCACTGAAAGGCACACAAAATACTTAGAGAAATACATGATACCACAAGGTTGAGATTTTCATTAATTAAAAATCAGGATTACAAAGTTTTTTTCTTTCCCATTCCTTCCAATCCTATCTATGTGAGTTCCTTCTCTTTCCCCACGGGTAGAAATTTCTCTTCCTGATAATTTTCGAATACAACCATAACGTCATCATGATAATGTTTTGATTCTCTTGTGATCCTAAAATAAAAATACATTTTGATAATTCATACAAAATTTTCCATGATAGGGGTAACTTATAACAACTTTCCTTTAATTACGATAAATTTATATAAAATATTAACTAAATGATATGTATGCTCCATGAATATATAATAGTAGTTGAATTAAATTTGACTTCATGTGCTCCTTGATTGACATGAGAAAAAGGTAGCATGCACAATGTAAATTGTTCGTGTATTAGAAACATTTCTCGGAGCCATTGTCCAAATTAATAAAGGAAATTGAGAAGTGAAATCCTATAACAATAACTTCAGGAGACAACTTAAACCTGAGACATCCCATATTAGCAAATTTTATAACAAAAACGCGTAATATAGTATTTCCATTGCCAATTTAAATGAAAAATTAGTCTCAGAAGGTGAAATTTAGAAAATGATATACCTTGATAGATAATGTTTTTTATTGTGGTAAAATTTGGTCTTGTTGGTAAAAAAGGGAGAAAATGGAATAAGAATGTTAATTCAAAAATCTATCAATTCCATGGCCCAACATCTCCCCCCAACTTAAGCATGTACACGTCCTCGTGCATATCCTTGTGATTGGTTCCTAACATACTCAGAGTAGAGTTATGAGAAATCATAGGGCTCTGCATTGTCCTCTATTGTGCCCTTGTAACCTTGATAAAGGACAAACTCCATTTTCCATAGTTTATGAGTAAAGTGATATGGATGTTGATACTGATAAGTTGGAAGAAAAACACGAGGAAACTTAAATCTAAGTCTAATCGATACTAGGCCACTCCTCCTAATGAAATCCATATACTAAGGAACTCTAAAAAGGGATTTTATAAAATTTTGATGACAATAGGGATATTGTTTTGTGAGATCTTATCTAAAAATATTCCACCTTAGATCACTCCCTTCTAATGCATTATATTTTATACCTTGAATATTCGTAAGGCATCTCTGTAAAAAAAAAACATGATATTCCATTACCAATGCTTCAGTGGTTGGAAATTTCAATATATTATTGTGTTCCCTAGCGAAAACATCAACATATACAAGCTCATTTCTAATGAACAACTTTAATCATCTCTCAATTGTTGGTACAATGTCATATGCAACTTTCCATATTACCTAGTTCTAAGGAAAAGATACAAAATATCTCAATTAAACATCCCACACATAAGGTGTAAAATTAAAATATCTATCTCTAAAACATGCAAGGTCATGCAAACATAATTCACACAACAAATGTTGTTAATAAATTATCACTTTGAAACGTTTCGAAGGAATATTTAACTTTCCTTGTATTATATGGTCGTTTCTGCTTAGGGGTTGTGAATTGAAAGAGAAAATATTTTCCCTATAGATATAAAGGATAAGATGGAGAAGGAAGTCTGCAGCTTAGTAAAGCATTATTAATATCATACATAAAAATTTTCTCTTATTGTATTTGTTGCACATCTTCTTCAAATTCCTTTGCTTGTATTATTTCCTACTTCCTGTCTCTTTGAACCCTCACAAAATATTGAATTCTTAAATTTTTAGGCCATTCCTTCTTAATATTATTTACCATCTCCTCATATTATTCAGAAAAAACAACTTTGTCTTCAGGGAATACTGCTAACATCATGAATTTTTTTACTTCCCTAAGAAAATATGTTGTTATCTTCTCAATATTTCTTCTTATTTTAGCTAGGTTTTGTTTGATGTTGTTACAAAACCTAACTTGGAAATATATTATTTATCCCCTTCCTCCTCATGTTGTCCTATCTCAACTGTTGGTTCTTGTGTAACAATAGTGTCGCTGATAGGTTCTTGTGGAGCAACAGTAAATTTAATTACAGTCTACTTTGTTTCAATTTTTGGTTCTTTTGTAACAAAAACATTATAAATACATTATTTTGGAGTAAAGGATTTTTTTTCTTCTCCCTTCTTTACTTCAATTGTTGGTTCATGTGTAATAACAACGTCATTAGCAGGTTCTTGTGGAGCAGCACGTTCATTAGAGAAATTTTGAGGTACAAAGTGCACCTCCTAAGAAAAATGTGCAACCAAAATAAAATTTATAAGAACCAATAAGATTCAAGATGATGATGTCAAACATGGGGGATGATTCATCACTCTTCGAGTAAAAAATAGAAAAATATTAAAAAATAATAAAATAATGAAACTACTTTTTCAACTCGTATTTTCAACTTATCTCCTTATGGGTGTACTAAAATTTTGAGTTGAAGTCATTGTTGGATGAAAAATTTAACTCCTCATACAAGGAGTACCCATGTTGCATAATTTCAATGGACCCTGTTACACGAAAAAATGAAAAATACATGAAAAATCATGATTGCACGATTTTTCTTGTATTTCTAATTTTTCGTATATCAGGCTCTATTGAAAGTATGTGACATGGGTACTCCTTGGATGAGGAATTACATTTTTCAGATAACAAGTACTCCCACTTGAAATTTGAGTAAACCCATAAGGAGATAAGTTGAAAATACGAGTTGAAAAAAGTAGTTTTTTTCCCTTTTTCCCTCTAAATTTTGATGATGTAATCTCATCTTATTTTATTATTTCCATTATTATTTTATAATTTCCTTAGGAGGCCCATTTTAGACCTCAAAATTCCTCTAATGGAATTTCTTCCTTTTTTCCTCCCACTTGAACTCCTACTAAGAAAATAATTAGTTCTACAACTCTAACTTCCTTGAAAATTTGTTGACACCCCTCACATACTTTCATTGTATTTTTAGTGGATGATGTTATTCATATTTCTTATGATAACAAGACTAACCCATTTTTTTTCTTAAATTGAAATTATTGTTTAACCATGAAAAGTTTTTTTCTTACATCTTCATTTTATTTTTTCAAATTTTAGATTTGATGGACAAGGGGGTCGATCTTAGTCTTACCTGATAAAGAGGAAACCTCTTGCTTTTTGATATATTTTTCTTATATTATTCTTCCTTCAATTTTGGTGTAGAAGTAGAGTCTTTAGGCATGGAGGAACCTTACTGTATAGTCTCTTCATGTTTTCCCTTATCCTGTTGTTTCTCAAGCTCCCCTGGTTCAACTTTAGCAGTACATTTTTCACGTGTTGTAGTAATCTCTTGTGTAACAACCACTCTTATAATTTTCTTAGGGTTCCTTCCACCAATCGATTTCACTAATATTATCTTATTTACCTTAACCTATCGTGTGGCATCCTTGGTTTTCTTAGAAACCTTTATTTCTTTAGTTGTTGTCGTAGGTATTTTTGTGTCAATAAATTCTTCTTCTAGCTCATATTATTCCATGGGGCACACATGATAGTTATTTTCTGATGATCCACTTGAAACCTCCACATGATCCTCTATTTTTTCCCCTTTTTATTTTGAAGATGTATGAGTAGAAGTATGTACATAGCTCCATATCTTAGGGTTTAGACAACTAGGTATAAAAAATACATCCTCCCTATTTTTCCTACGGGCTATGATAGTTCTGCTCCTCGGGTTTTTTAACAACCATATTTCTAGGAGGTGTGGTTGCTTTAATTGAAATTTTTGATTCAACACTCTCCTCATTCTCCTCGGTTTCATCATCATGTGCATCCGTGTGTGTTCTTACTAACATATCATATCATGAACTCCCTTGTTCCTATAGTGAGTGAATTATTACAAATTTGATAAGTGCGTGAATAGTAATACACATTTCCGTGTGTTTTTCCCCCTCCATTATCTCCTCCATGTGTTGTAGTGAATTCAATAAATACCGAGGGGGATTTATCTACTGCCTTGTCCTAAGGTGTTTGAGCAAGTAAAAGTGATAGTTGAAAAAAGTCCAAAAGAGACCCGCATAGGTGATAGATTTCTGAATGAAGAGAACCAAATCCTCCCAAGGGTTAGGAAGGGTTGTTTTTCCAAAACCTCTACCCTTAGTTTTCAATTCCTCTCCTCAAGTAAACTAAAACTTAGCTACTGGAATAGGCACCTTCCTTGAATATCACCGAGCACCTCACTATGGCATCCTTGTTACTCTTACAACTACCTCCTGTATAACAAAAATTCTAAATCCCCTAACTTCATAGTACTATTCAGTTAGGGTCTGTGCATAAATCTATTGAAATCAACTCACTAAAACCTTGAAATTTCTCAAAATAAATCAACCACCCTACATTCCAAAAAAATTCCAGAGCTTCTGGATATTGTAATAGTGTGTCAATAGAATCGGGTTCATGTTAACTTAACCACCCTACATTCCAAAAAATTTCGAGAGCTTCCAGATATTGTAATAGCATGTCAATAGAATCGGGTTCATTTCTTACCATCACTCCTCCCATGGCTACCTAGAATTGTGGTTGTTCATTTTTGCTAAATATTTGTTAGAAAGTTTCATTAGCACACACAGACGCTTGCTAAGGAGAGAATGTTGAGACAAAACAATTGCTCCATTTTAACCAAATTGTGTCTTTAAGATCCCATGAGAAAATACTTCACACAATAACATCAATTTCCAAAAATGATAGTAAAGGTAATAATGAAAAAGTAGTGATGGTAAGGGTAATGATACAAAAAATGATGTTGATTACCATAATGGTAAAATTAATGACGGTTTCAAGGTCTAACCATACAATATTATGGAAAAGTGAAGTGATTATTCATCCATCCATATCCAATTAGTTACAAAACGTTTCCTTGGCATGTGTAATAGAAAAATTCATATTACATGACATAAGGAGAGAAAAATAGGACATTATAGAGGAATCTACAAAGGAAGCTACAAAGGAAGCTAAATAGGAAGCTAAAATGGGTGTCATAAACAATGCTATAACTAGGAGCAATATAGGACGTTATAGAGGAAGTTATACATGAAGCTACATCACGAGCTAAAGGAGAGGATAAAATGGGCACTAAATCTAGTGAAAAATAGCATCGACTTTAACACTCACTATGTGTGATCGACGTAAAAAAATTCCAAAATTTGCACCATCCTAATAAATAGCATCGATTTTTTCACAAAGGTGGAGAAAAATACACTAAAATAGTGGGTGGAAGAAAAAAGGAGAGCTAATGAGGAAGCTAATCACATGGATTTGTTGTAGTGGTTGTTTCATTAGTTTCCTATGTTTCTTTAGTTGCGAACACTTTTGATTCTCAACTTCTTCATCATTGGGAGGGGGCTTATAAGTTTGCTAATGCTTTTATTTTACTTGTTGTCCCTTCTTCTTATATTTTTTTTTGGCCATAGGGAAGTTATCTTGTAGATGCCTCATTTGGTTGCATGGATGCACACCAAGTATCACTACAATTGGGGGGACCCATTAAGGTGCCACCTATGAAGCCAATTAAGATGCATGTTTGGCGATATAGGTAGTGCTGACCATAGGATTTGTGGAAAGAGTGGCTACAGAGGCTAGAGGAGCTATAGGCCACAACAGATGCCTTGTTTCAATTTACTGCACTCGTAGTGAGGGTAGCTAAAGCAACACCAAAGGCTGTATAGATGGAGACTACTTCCAAATTTAAATAAGGCGAGGAGAGTGAGGTCACCACCTATGTAGGGATGCAGGGATTAGGATGATGAGGCACTGGACCAACTCGTAGATACCAGACATATAAAGGTTGTTTTTTCATAATCTAAACTTTGTTTCCACCAAATTTTTCTATTTCTCACTCGAATAAGATGTAGAAACCCCTTTCAAAGGTTTATTTCCACACAAATGTGAACATATGTGAAAATCCTAGTGTTATTCTCTCACTATCTATTTTGATGAAATATCCCAAATCGTTCCTAATGTCTTTAAGATCTTGATGGTGTCAAAATGGAAGTGGGATATGAGGAATTCAAATCCATACAGGATTTTTTTTACCTCCATTATTGAAGAATGAAACTTTGGGAACTATGGAGGGATGGGGAATCCAACTCTTCCGGAGAACCACAGTCCTTACTCATAAATTTTCTAGCGATCTTTTTTCATGAATGGTGTACAAAAAAGAATCCCTTCGAAGAAAAGTAGATAAACATTGTATAGTCCAATTTGTGTAGTTCCATTGGTATATATCCTATGGTTTGGTCTAGAAACTGTTAAAACTACAAGCAATTTCTTCTTCATGAAAATAAAAAAATATATTATTTACTTGAGGATTTTGGATCTCGATCTTTAGGTCTTCCTCCATCCTTTCCATGATTTAAGGCAGAGGAAGTGTCCCTATAGGAGTAGTAACCTTTGTTTTTGCACTACTTTTGACAACTTCATTATAAGAGACCAAAGGCAAAGGTTCTGATGCTCCAAGTAATATAGACATCAAAAATATAGTGGCCTCTCTAATAATGTTGTATTGTTTGAGGGAACTCTCATCCCCAGATAATATTTTGGTGTGCAAAAAGACTCCCTCCCGCGATCTTGCATTTAACATTTTCCACTCAGTCATTTTGAGAGACCTTGTTTAAAATATATCTACCCTTCAAGGTTTTGATGAATATTTGGAATGTCATCTTCCTTTTTGTGAATAAACCTACTTCTTCCATATTAGATCTGATCCAATCACTTGATCAAAGAATGGAGGAGAATTTGTATCTTTACAAGCGAAATTCGATTCACAACTATGAGCTATCTCAAATTGATACAAGAGAAATTAGATTCATAACCAGGGGCTATCTGGTATTGATTCAATTATTCTTAGATTCATGACCAGGGGCTATTTAGGATTGATTCAATTATTCTGGGCCCTCCTCCCATCCCATCGTAAAAGGAAAAAATCTTAGTTTCAATAGATCGATTTTGATCTAGAAAACATGGTGCTGTCATGCATAAGGATTAAGATATTTTAGCAGCGAGAAACCTCATCCATGAAAAATGAATCAATAAATACACAAAATCTAAGGCTCAAATATGGATGGCTTGATCCCTATATTCACTCCCCCAACCACATAACGCTTCTCGCGACGTCTGAAATCATACTTTTTAGTTTGATCATAGCCTCTGATCTATGCCATATCTATGTCAAATCCTTGTGTCTCGGCCTTCTCTTGACCTTCGAATGAGAATGTGATGGGCATTGGCTACGAATATTATCTGCCATAGATCGATTCTCTCGCACTCCCCTACCATTGCCCAAGATGGTGTTGAGATCATACATCTAAATTACGGCTGCTAAGGAATCGAAAACCCTATTTTGTAGAGAGATACTCCCGTTTCATCTATTTTCCATCCCAGTTTGTTTCTATTAAATATTGTTTCCATTTTGGTTTCTAAAAGCACAAGGTATTCTCTCTTGAGCGACATTGATCGTACTACATATAGTGTGATTTCCTTTGACCTAATCTCCAATTACTTATATTAACAACTTCAACCCAATTTGATTTCCACAAGTTATGGACTATAAATTGATAGCTATTACTGTTATAATCCAATTATCAACTAAAAAAATTATGCCATTGAGCATCGGTTTCAACTTGAAATGGAATTTCCCTTACTAGTGCCTATGATCATTTAGAAGAGGAAAAAATGTTTCCATCCACTTGGAAATGCTGAAGGATTTGCAAGCCCATCCAAGAAACCAAAAATCAAAATATAAGAAACTAACCTCCCATGGATTTCATGAATTTCACCAATCTCCAAGTTCTATATTAAACTGTTGCATGCCTTTTTAAATACTCTATCCATGCAATATCATAGTTCACTCAATCTATGAATTAATTCTCGAGCGAAGTGGATAACTAAACACGAGATGAAAGAGTCAATGAGAATTATAAAACCATCCCTTGTCTCCCATGTGAAACCATTATGCAGTTCGTTGTCACCCATCCATCCACGCAATAGAAATCAACCGCCTCACTGATCATGCTCCTATAACGCTATATGAGAGATATTTTTATATTAACATAGTTAACTTTTCATGGATTGTATATCTTAATATTACAAAATTAATTTTTTTATTTTAAAACAATTAGCTTTTATATAATATAATTATATCCTATTCTCAGGGGAAAAACAATTCTTCCAATATAAGGAAACACGTTTTTCTACCTACAATAATATTGTTACATATTGAAATGTTAATCTTATATTTATAAATGCATAAAAAACTAGATTATTAAAAATGTAATAAATTTTTATTTCATTTTCAAATAAAAATAAAAATTATAAACCTACATTTAAATAACAATATATTGATATACTAATTAATTTAGTTTCTAACCAAGTTGAGCAATATACCTTTTAATATTAAAAATTAAGTAAAACAATTATTAAAAACAAATTCTTTACTTATAATCAATATTGAAAAATATATTAAATCTTATTATAACTTAAATAAAAATATTAAATATTATTATAATTTAAATATTTTTAAAATGTTTATTAATGTTTTAAATACATGGAGAAGAAATGGAAAAGTTTACAACTAGTAACTACCATGGAGAAAGGGAAAAAAAGTCAACCCCTTAATTATAAGGATTTGAAAATTTGGTGCTCAGTCAAATACTTACAATAAATTTTCATGTTTTCATTTTTTCGAAGCGCCATAAATATAATGGGAAGGAAGGAGAAATGTCATTGTAATAATTTAAATATTTTCTTAAAAATATAAAATTATTTTAATCATTTCTTAAGTGTGGAAAATTAAGTTATTTTCAAATAAAAAAGAACAGAATATAATTATTTTTTTATGAATAACTATTTAGAGGAAAAATAGTCTTTTTATAAACGTAATATTTAGACATTTAAAAAAATTGATGGTATCTACTAATTAGTGTACCAAAGAGAAATATTGCAAGAACTAGCTTCATATGCTTATTCATAAGAACACAGAAACAAAAAATTGCAATTGATAGCACCCTAGCTAATGATCAAACTGAGTAAGGTAGTAATCTCCCCTCAATATCAACACCCCAAAAGCTCTTAGCATTCATTTATTGGTTCAAAATTGAGATTGAGTGCCTGACATCACCTCGAGAAATGTTTAATATGGTTAAATGCCATCCAAAACACACTCATTTTTCTCAGTGGTTACTTTTTTAGGGACATGGGTGGATAAGATTTTAATTTCAAATAACCCCTTGCACATAGCTTCAAGTCTACCCTCAAAAATTTCTATTATTTGTAGAATGTTCTTATGGTTGACATTGTTATTCTCCGAGGCTTGAGAAATGATGGTTAGCCAATATATTTATGAAGTTTTGAAAATATTTGTCTCCATTTTGAATGAGTGAACCAAGTCAAATACTCTTCTCTAAACATCCTAAATAACCTATGAATCAAAAGGGCCCACCCATTTCTCCTCCACCACATTTTCCAAATGTTCCATTTCATGTTTTTTCACTTATGTTCACTAAACATTGTATGATTTTATTATAGCCTCCCATGCCTCACCAATGACCCTATATGAATGAATGGGGCGAGTGGAGAAGGAAACTCTCCAAATCCCCACACTCTATTTCTTATTTCTCCCACCCGTAACTTTTCCAACCCCATGAGTCATATGACCTTTACTAATTGAAAACCTCCAAAAAATAAATGCCATACTAACAAGGCCAACAAATAATATAAATATTGTACCAGATAGGGGTTGATGTGTTTTCATGTCACACATCAACTAGAATGATTTTCGTTCATAATTGAACTTATATCTCTCCCGATGGAGACCTGATAGGTCCTTAACAATTCATGGTTAATTTCAATGTTACAGTGTTTCCTCACATAAGGATAACAAGGATGGTTTCTAGTTTTACAAAGTATAATTAAAAAAATAACAAAAAATAGAAGACATATTCCCGAGATATGAATTTTTTTCGTCGTCCATTTTTATCCATTTATTTAATAATAAAAATTAAAGCCTTTTGTAGAAATTTCGTGCACTAAAAGCAATACGAATTCTTTTTTTGTTATAAAATTACATGATTACCTAGGTTTTATTGAATTGAGTTTTGATATTCATTGTTTTTAATTGAAATATTAGCTATAATATTAGGAGTTAGTGTAAAATGTGGAAAACCTCATAACAAGCACTTCCACAAGAGCCTAAACAAACAAATATTCGAAAATAAGGATTATTTACAATTGAAAGTATTAGTGATATCTTGACATATATCTCCAAATAGTGGGTGTTCATAGGAATTTTTGGAGACACTGTTGGGCGGATGAAACAGTGTGAAACAAGCATGGATAACACAATTATGCACTTCCGCACAATGTAAACAACCCCACAAAGAAACTTGAATGAAACAACGCACTTACATGCTATTTGAAGGAGAAATTTTAATTGACAAAGTAACCATTAAAATATCCTCACCGAGGTGTTAAATTTATATAAATTCTATTTTTCAAATGCAAAACTAAATTCAACTTCCTAAAAGAAAACCTCGATGCTAAAATAGAATTGTGAATTATGATATGCCTTGTTCTATTAAAAAATAAAATCTAGCAATATAACAACAATTTACCACAAGTTTATTTGACATGCAAGTTTCCAAGGATAGACTATGTTGTTCGAAGGAAGTGTGTGGAGGAAGCTATGTAGAGGAGGTTATGCAAAAGAATTCAGTGCAAATAACAAATTTTCACTGTGTGGAAATATTTGTGCAAGGAGAATCAGTTAATAAGTGGTCCAGGCAGGAGACTATGTTGCATCATATCTCCTCAGTATATTTATTGTCTTTAGTAAGCTTATTGTTAGTATTGTGTGTAAAATCGAATGTTAATGATTTATTAAAGGGCATAATAAAGTGTGGTTATCATTATTATTTTGATAGTGTGAGGTGTGATGAAATGTGGACCCCACTTAATTAGTTGTAGATATGGGGAGATATGCATTATTTATCACTAAAATATTAGCAAAAAAATCGTATAAGTCCAACAGTTTAATCAATCTTATTTAGAACACCAAATATGCATTGTTTAATACTAAAATATTAGTAATAAAAACCTTTAGTGGAAAGTGTAGCATTCCACACATTGAAATATCCCTATGCACAATAGACTTCTTATGCACTTCAGGACAAATGACTTATTCGAAACATATTCAGAGATACCAACATAAGCATAAATATATAGTGTGTGCACACGAAGCTTTGCAGACATGACTATGTGGGACAAGCAAAGTGGAATAGGCATAGTATGCCATAGAAATGTGGGTGAAATATACACCCACAACTACGTCCACATTCAATATTAATGAAATTTTTTACATAATCACTTAAATAACAATAGCTATAACTAAAATATGAGAAATAATATTATCAGTTAGTAAAAAGTGAAAACATTTTCCCATACAAGAGCTTGAAGAAATTGATATTCAAAAATTTTGAAATATTTACAATTAAAATATTAACAATGACTTCGTATACTTCAATAATTTGCTAAAATATATACTTGTTTTGGTATAGTCAACCCATGCACTAAGAAAGAATTTTGGCCGAAATGTGAATCTCAGTTAACTAGATATAAAGACAAACAAACAAAAAATATTTAATTTTGATTGAAAGATTCCTCTGCATAATGAAATTTCTTCACAGTTCCACACAAATTAAAATATTATTAATAAGATAACCAAGGAGCGAGGGGACGATGACAGGCTACCCAAGTCGTTTTGCAGAGATACTTTTACAAATTTCAAAATCATATATCGAATGAATGTTTACAAAGGATAGGGCATGTGCAGGAGAACGAGGAATATTATCATGTTTCATTGTGCAGATCTTTTACTATGTGGATTACAAAGTTGCATAGGGATTTTTGTTTTAGAGCTATATCTCTTTGCAGAATGATTAATATTATTAGTTTCCATTGTGCGGGATGGTCCATAAGGTATTTCTTCAATTTTTCGATTTTTTCGGGCCATGTAGCCTTGATCTCCCTTAATAGATATAATAAATTAGATAAAAATCTAAAAAGTGACAATGTTATTGAGCAAATATGTCTTATTTAATACTAAATCAAGTATTAATAACAATAATAATTTTGTGGTAAATGAGGTGATCTACACATTGAAAGCTTCCTCCGCACAATAAAACTCATTTGCACTTATGCTCATATGCCTAATTATTTACTGATAAAATATTATCAATAATATAAGCATAAAGTATCCATTTTCAATAGTAAACTAATAGAATAAAAAGTCTTTAAAAAAATTTATGCAAATGAAGTCAATTAAATAGTGATAGAGACAAAAACAAGTGTAACATGAAACCTTGAAAACTTCTTGTACACAATACTCTTTTAATGATTATCTAGGGAAGGAGTTATGTAGGGATGGTTATTCATGTGCAGAGGTTATGTAAATAACAAACACGTGTGAAATTTGTGTGGGATGAGAAAAATGTAGAGGATCCTTCTATTTATAACGTGTTTTGATATTATTTTCACTGATTCGGTTGAATAATAAAGTGTATACAATGGAAAATTGAGAGCTTAAATGACAAAATGACTAGTTGTGTAGACAAAGATCCGTAGACCTAAAATAAGATGTTGAAAGACTATTTTCATTATGTGTCACTAAGCATCTCATATACTAATCAATAAAGGAATGCTAGCCTATTATGTTCATATTTGATGTCATACCAAAGAATTACCATAATAGCTTAAGCATATGATACATGATAGAGTAATCCTCTTGTATTTAGAGTTTTCTCACTAGTGATTCATTAATCTAGGTGTGTTGACTAATGGTAGATGATGTAAAAAAATATGATATATATTATAGGACATGTTACAATGCTAGATATGATTAAAATTAAATGTGAATCATACATTAACGGTTCACCTTTTCCAATTTCTTATTCACATTTGTGAGTTTCTTAGCTAATGAACTTGTTTTGTTGGTTTATTGTGTAGATAAGTGGATATGCTCCGTGTTGTTATCCTTTACTAATAAATAGTTTCATTTCAATTTATTTTAACTAAAACAAACGGTAATTATGAAAAAGGATAAAACGGTTACTAATTGTGTGAAAGAAGTTGTGCAGAAAGGGTAATAACTAGAAAATCCAAGTGAGAAAAACACTCTAGAAAGAGGATTTAATAACGTTTATATGAGAAAATGACTAGTTGTATGATAAAATATATCTAGAAAAACATTTAAAGTAGCCTCTAAAAAATACAACTCATTTGCACTTCTCAACATGTTGCTAATCATGCACTGCTTTCTGCATGCAAGCGTCTAGAGGCTGCAGCGAAGGAAGCCGAGTGATACACATTCTGTCAACCTTTCAATATTGTTGGGGTATGTATCTGTTATTCTTCCTGCTTTCAAAGTGCCAATTTCCACTGTTTTGTTTAGATTGAAGTCTGTTATGGATGTTTCGGGTTGGTTAATGAATCGTCTCTCTGTTACTCCCATATTGAAATCGGTTCATCCGTGCTTCTGCGACCCCTGTATATTGTTTGCCTGCTCTGTATATGTTATTCTCCCTGCTTTCAAAGTGCCAATTGCCATGGTTTCGTTTAGTTTGAAGTCTGTTATGGATGTTTCGGGCTGGTTAATGAATCTTTGCTCTGTTACTCCCATATTGAAACCGGTTCATCCATGCTTCCGCGACCCCTGTATATTGTTTTCCCACTCAATGTTTTGTGTTGTCATCATGGGTAGTATATGGCCATATGCACTGTTAGTTGTTTTAGGTAATTTCGGGGATAGTTGGAGAGGGTTTCGAATTTGTTTAAGTATGGTTTTACTCTGTTGGGCTGCTAATTGGGTCAAGCTTTATCATTTTAAAATGCTCCATCTCCCTTTCGTTCACAGCTCTGTCTCTGAGAGTTGGGCTATTATCTTCAGCCTGCAACCTTGTCTGTTCCATGCTTTTAGACCCATAGTTTCTCGAGATTGTTTTTTGAAGTGGAGGATGGAGCTTGCGTCTCTGCGCTGCAGCCATCCAAACTGCCCCCCCACTCAGCTCACCGAATTCGGCCCCAAGCCTTCAAAGTCTCCATGCTCTGTCTTCTTTCAACTCAGAACCCTCATATCCCGGGTGCGCGGCCACCTTTTCCTATATGAGGTCTACTGAGCTTAAGGTTATCTGGGTCATATTTTTCTAGGATTGTTTTTTGCATAGAGACAAGCGGTCAGTGGCCCTCTGTTTTCCTGCCAGATATCCTGGTTCTCTGCATTGGTTACAAAATTGGCTCTGGTGTTTTTTTTTCCTTGTTTTTATGCTACAAACGTTATCTCTGCTCAAAAGGGGGTGCACACGGATTGTGTAGATATGGTTCCTCACTCTTTTTCTATTCCTTCCTGCCAGTTTGTGTTATTGAATAGGATCTTTCCAGCCATGGGGAAGAGATGTTCCAGGTCCGAGTCTGTTAAGGGTAAAAAGAAAGTCCAGTATGAGCCTACCCCTAAGAAACGTGGCCGTAAAACCAACTAGGAGCATCTGGAGACCTTAGTTACAAATTATGTGATGGGTAATTCTTCAATAGTTCATCAAGAAATTCGTGGCTGGGAGAGAGAGATACAGACTGATCCTGAAGACAATGAAGCAGAAGCAAAGATTTTAGATTTCATAACAGACCCAGGCAATACCCGTGGCCGTCTTACTTTATTCAATTAGACTATTCATACATACTGGATAGTCAAGTGTCTTATAGCAAAAGCTATTCAAAGTCTTCCGCCTGTCCATGCTAAGGCAAACCCGGCAAAGATAGAACCTCGTCTTAAGGACTTGCTTCAGGACATTCATAACCAGTTGCAGCATATCAAGATAACTCAATATCAAGCAACAGATCGTATTAGCAGATTGGATGATAAGGTAGGCTGAATGGAGAAGCTGCTCCAGCAGCTACAACAAGTTGATATGCCTAGGTCTAATGTGAAAGACCCAGCTCCATTTTCCTCTTCAGATGGATAGTTGTTTTCCGTATAGTGTTTTTTGAAGCACTTTTAGTTTTACATGAACTCTCTTTATGTCATATGTATGTTCAATCTACAGTAGTAGGACAGCTAGCTCATGAGACTTATAGACGGATGAAACAATTTCAATTTTGGTATGCTTTTCATGCTTTCAGGTGGCCAATAGACCTGGTTTCCTACGGGCAGGTTGAGGTCATAGCCTGAATTTATATTTTGTAGCCTGTCCTTCAATTATAAATAGAAAATAGCTTGGTCCCACCAGATTTACAAAAAAAAAAAAAAAAAAACGTGTTGCTAATCATTTACAATTGAAATAAATCAATAATTTTGCAAACCTGTTCATAGTATTTTATTATTGGAAAATAAATACGTCATTAACGAGAAAACAATATACAGTAAAATCAATTGCTTTTATTTTATTTTTCTATTGGAAAAAGAATAAATTATTATCCAGAAAAAATAAAATAAAAACTAATAAATTTTTGTGCCAGAAACGAAAGAATTATTACCAAAAAAAATAATAACTTTTCTACAAGAAAACTAGCCTATTATTTTATTATTGGAAAACAAATACCTCATTACCTTTATTATTGGAGAACGAATACATTATTACCAAGAAATAAAATAATAACTTTTGTGTGAGAAACTTAGCTTATTGTGCACAAGCGAGAAACTTAGCTCATCTTAGCTCATTATGGAGATCTTATGGTGCCTATTGTGTGGAACATAGCTCATTGTGACGAGCTTATATCTTATTGTGCATAACTTAGTTCATTGTGCAGAGCTTATAGACTATCGTGCTGAACTTCAATTTACCAATCAAACAATCAATAACTTTTGTGGGAGAAAAAAAATCAACTAAATAGCAGTAGAGAGCAGGGACTATGGCTCGTTGCAATAATTACCCTTGTTGACCTATTTTCTTACCAATGAAGAAAATAAGCCATTAAAAAATAAGAAACACTTATAAAACATATATGAAAAACATATGAAAAATATTTATTTATTTATTTATTTTTTATTTTTTTTGTAAGTCAGCACCCATGAGGGGATTGGAACCGGTGACCTATTTCTTGGAGTGTCTTAACAATGCACCCTTCACCGTCGAACCAAAGCCCTGTGGGCATTTATTTTAATATTAACATTTAATTTTTTTTTAATACAAAATCTAAACTAGAAGTTAAATATTTCAATACATTTTTTTTATGCTATTTAACGTGACAGGTTGAATTTCGAAGATAGAGTTGACACCAATTGGCTGAATGGACACATGGTAGGTGGTAATCGATAGAAATAATGGTTGAAGATGTGGAGGGGGAAGGAAGAATGAATTTTTTATTGTTCAACTCTTTTATCTTGTGTACATTTCTTCCCCATCCTTGAGATATAATTGATATCCTAGGTAAATTATAAGATTGCATGGGCATGGTGTTTACAAATATATGCAATCAATGTGAAAAAGTTGGAGTAGACCGGAATTCATGAGATATATGTGTTATTTTTTTATGTTACTTTTATGTTTTGTTTTTTCTTTTAGGATGGAATTCCATAATGTTAGACATTGTTAAGTGGGGAGAGATATATTTTCTTTTTCCTAAATGGTTATTAATAAGGAGAAAGGTCATTTTAATTTGAAATAAGTAGTTGGTGTGTCAATCTTATATGTGGTAGTGAGATTGTAGCATTGATAACTATCAATTTATAGACCTGAATTGTGGAGGGAAGGGTTTGTTACTGTAAGTAAATGGAAATTATGTAAGACACACAACACACAAACTAGAAACAAACTTCAACAATATATTAATGAATGTTTCAAATAATGATGTACAATCTGTACACATATAAATACATCAAGAAACTATTGAATCAGTTCCCTAGGTTTCTTGGTCTCTAATAACTGATTACCTAACACAAACTAACTCAAGGATTAGTTTCATGACATTCCCCCCTTGATCCGAAGGGATATACTAAAGTCCAAGAATGAAAGCTTAGAATGCAGAAATGCATCTTAGCCAAGATTTGAATGTATCTCAAAAATGGTTTTCAAGGATTACCACAAACCGAAAATAGGAGAACTCAATGTATCTCCACCAAAACCAAGTCTGGAACCTACACATCAGTTATTATAACAAAAAATTTGGTTTTAAGATGACCACAAACTCTGTAAATATTACAACAGACCCTCGAACAATTCTAAATCTCGAAGTTCTCACTAATAAACAACTCAATCGACTAAGGTTGTGGCTCAAGATGTGGATCACAAACTCAAGCTCACTTGACATCTCGAACTCGAACCTGTACCAGACCACCGACCAATAAATCCCCCCTTGTCAGATACCAGGTGAGAAATATTCATCATCACTGCAAGACTCGTGACTCTCGAATCTTTTTTTTCCAATTGATCTGTAGATCTTCTTGGCTGCTTTCACCTATTCCCAAGAAGAAATCCATCCAAAACTTTGCTTCTCTTTTGCAGTGGTCTTATTTTTGGAACTTCTGTTTGACTCGTGATTCCTCTTTCCACAATACTCACACGGCTGAAGATAAAAACACCGATCTTTCATATTTCCAACTCTTTTACACTATTTCCATTTATCGACCTTTTATGGGACTACACCATCCAGAAAACCCACACTTCGAAATTTTATAGGTTTAGCAAAGTCTGTAATGTGAAAAGATACATCACTTTTATAACCAAGACCTATTTTTCATTTATTGTGTGTCATCTCTTCCCATCGTTTTATAAGAAGTTTCACATCAACACTTCTAACTGCGTCCAAATTTTCACCTGAAATCACTTCATTTCTCTGTCCATTCTTTAATTGATGATCAAACTCAAACAAGTTGTTGTTCTGAACAAACACCAATTCAGAATCACAAGTTTTCTTTTGATGTTCGTCTCGCTGTAACTGCAATTCTAACTGCAATAATTCAATTTTTCTTTTCACATTTTGAAAACATGATTGGATGTCAGAGAGCATGTCTTTGCTAACTTGGACATCGTTATGGATATTAGATAGCATTAAATTGTTTAATAACTGTACTAAATCATTTGTGTTGGCCATTTTCTCTAGTGTAGTATCAAAGTAAACTTACAATAAACTCATAAAGAAGAGGTGTTAGTTACCACCAAAAATGCACCCAATACACAAATTTTTTTAATGATTTAAATGGGTTTCAGGTTCAACCGATCATGCACCCATAAACATGTAACAAACATCTTCAAAACTTTCTTCTGGGAAGTCTAAAGGGAGAAATACCAACCAGCCAACAGAAAAATATATGCACTGCAAATTCTACACTCTAACCACCTTTTGAATATGTCAATTTTCTTATCTCTCCAACAAAATGCTCTCTCAATATAATGACTAACTCCAAAGCTTTATTTTTAAATAAAACATCATTAATTCTTGATGCCAAAGTTTTAAAAATATACCTCACAATTTGTAGCTAACTCTGCCCAGCATACTCTTTAGAGAAAATTCCAGTAATTTTAAATTGCCACTTTTGAATTAGAAGGGATAAACTGTAAAATTAATCTTCAAACTTCCAAATAATACCTTGACATTCTCGCTTTGCAGGAGCAATAACCTTCACTGGATAATGTTGAGAATGAAGAATGAATGAAAAGCAACCTTGGTCAACCTTTTGGAGCAAACAACAGTGACATCCTCTTTTCACAGTTTTTACAGGGTTTTACTATTTTCCTCAAACAATTTATTTTTTCTCCAAGCTCTTCACACAGTCTGCATTATGTCCTTGAATTGCCATGCAGTTAAGCAGCTTGAACGATGACTGTGGACTCAGGGTTTGTTGTAGACAACAATGATGGGGGACCTTTGGAGACGTCAGCTTCCAAAATTGATAACTGATATAAGTATAAGTAAATGAACAAACATTTAATGTCAACGATTTTGTAGGCAAAGCAGAGAACAACACCCTTTTTTTTATATAAAGAAATTGTAGAGCACACCACTACAATTTTGAAACCATTTGGGTTATCTATCAAAAACTTCTTGCCAGCCCACAACTAATATTCAAACATGTTTCCATCCCTACTAATTTAATTGAACAACAGCCAGGCGGTTTACAGGACTACAGGGCGAGAGATAAATAGTATGCAAAAATAAAAATTTGGAGTGGTTGACACCCGAGTAGTATAAAAATTTTATGTCTATCTGGATCGTAGCATATGAATTGCTGTCTCTATGAAAGACCAACCTCAACATTTGCAAAACTAGCCTCAGCGTCCATATGATTTTAGACGACTCCTAGATCATAAGCTTCATGCAGGTCCTTTAGGGATTCCAATCTAGTGCGCCCATCTATACCAAATCAATTTGAGTCTCACAGGAGAATTATCTCCTCCATGTTATCCAATTCATCTAGTAATAAAGATCCTTTTTGCCGCTATTTCAGATCGATACCACAATGGACTCAGTGGTTTGCAACTATTGTGCTCAGATCAAGAATATGGCTAAGTTTTTCTTTTACATCGCATCCTTGTCAACTATCAATGGCAAAGTGAAAAGTTGAAAAAACTTCAACAGCGATGGAAAATCCCTTTTAATAGTACTCAGATTGATAGGATGCTTCTCAAGGATCAATTTTTCACATAGAAAAAATCACCAACTTCGAACCCGAACACCTTAGCGAACCAGGGGTTTTATTTTACGAGAGTTGCTCAATTTATTTTAGTTTCATAAGTACTAATTTTCTCTACATAGAGCAATCAAACACACATATGAAGACAAAGACATAGAATTTCTATCAATCCCCGTACCTTCCTATTGCATCTTGTGATATCACCCCTCTGTACATGAAAATCATACACAACAACACACAGACTTCAAGCCCGACAATCGTTGTTGTTGATGAGAAATTCACATAGGCCTCTTCGCTTACGGCTTCATCCCATGTACGCAATTATGTATGACGCACTCCGAGGCGCCACATCAATACATTCTGAGAATTGAACTCTTGATTCATGCACAGTTCAATCAACAACAATGAACCCTTCTAACGCATTGCTCCATCCACGACACGCCATTACAATAGCGAGAAACTAACATGAATTGGAACACATACGAAGGCCACAAAACTAGTGGCTCGCCTATTCAACAGAGCAGATCAACCATGCTCTGATACCACTGTAAGACACACAACACATAAACTAGAAACAAACTTCAACAATATATTAATGAATGTCTTAAGGAATGATGTACAATGTGTACACATATAAATACATCAAGAAACCGTTGAATCAGTTCCCCTTGTTTCTTGGACTCTAATAACCGATTACCTAACACAAACTTACCTAAGAATCAATTTCCTAACAAATTAGGCCTTGGACTTGAAAAAAATTAGATTATGAGTGAAGGCTTTGGGCTTGAAAAAACAAAAATTAGAAGAGAGCTAAAGTGGACAATAGATAAAGTGGAGGGATGGATTCAAGAGAGAAAATCGAGAGTCGGCTTTCTAGGTTAATTAGGTGGGAAGTGGAAACAATTGAAAATGTGTTTAGACAAAATCATGATAACAAAAAAATCATGATAACATCTCCATTGATATAGTGACGCTAGCTGCTCAAATTAGTAACGAGATAGAAACTTTCTCAAAAGATAAAACATTAATATTTTAATATAATGAAACTTTTATAACTGGATAAATATTTTTATTTTAGAAGTGGTCGTGGAGAATTAAACTCAAATAAATTAAATTTTATAAATAAAAAATAAATTAATTTTTTATAAATAAAAATATATAAATTCTTATTTAAAAATATAAACTATAGCTTAAAGAGTTTAACAACTATTTAAATTCAAAAATCTAATTAAAACTCAGTAACCACTCAGTTATTCGATCTTTTAATAACATAAGCATACAGAAATGCAAACTCGCAACCCAAAGCTAATATCTGTTTTTTTATTCATATTTTGAAATTAAATAATTGTTTTGCATATTATTATAATATTGATAATATATTTTATAAATCATGATTTTTATTTTATATAATAATAAATTATCATATAAATAATTATATTAATAATTATAATTATTACGTGTTAAATTTAAAAAAATATATTGCATATATATATATATATATATATATATATATATATATATATTTCAAGTCAAAATTATCCTTGACATATATTCGAAATAATTTACATGAAGAGGTAAAAGAAAATACCTTGACTGTAAAGGTGATTACATATCGAAACATCGAGGCTGCACAGTGTGGATTCTCACTTAGTGAAAAGGACATAAAATATTTAAACATAACGCAAATCTGATAATCGCAAAATACATGGCCATAACGTGTAAAACACAGAGAGAGGCATTTCTCTTGACATATTCACCGTACTCGCTTCCTTCATATCCATCTGGGTCGGATCACCTTCAACTCTCCAGTTAAAAATATGCACCAGCTGAGCCATCATTCTCCAAAACATTAGGGTCCCTTCCTATCGCCCACAGATTCACCATTATTGTTTTCTTCGGTATGTGATATCCCGCTTCTGTCACAGCTTTGGTAGATTCATTAGGAACCGATAGCGGCCATGCTGGGTATAATCGTAGCGTCTCTCACACCACACTGTGCAGGTATTTAAAGCTTTCCACGTCGAAATAATTCACTATGCATTGTTTTCCAACCACAGATTCGATTTCTTCTTGCAATCTCTTCATTGCATGGGGATGTCTGACTAGCTCACTCATTGCCCATTCCAACGTAGTGGCCGTTGACTCAGTTTCGGCTGCGAACATGTCCTGACAAATTCACACATTCGATTCACTTTTATATCACTAGGCAATTGCTGGAATTTTAAGAACCAGCATAAATCTAATAAAAGTTAAGAGAATAAAAAAATTTCAAATTTTCAATATGTAAAGTTGTTTAAGAGTGAAAAATACAATGTGTTTTTTTTTTTTAAATTGAATTTTTTTAATATTAAATAGAGTATATATAAAATTAAATAATTATTTTAATTATTTTTACATCTAATTATTTTAGAACATATATATATTTTTTTAATTATATAATTTAGAAAATAATTTTTAATTTCAATTTTAACAACCACAGCTTCTCATACTCATCTATAGAATAAGCACTTACACATCTTCTCATATTGAACTCTAGAATAATCTACTCTCCCAATTAAAAAACTGAAAAAAAGAAATGAGGCCAAAGAGAATTACAAACATAATTTCCTTGATGGTTTCCCTTGTGATTTTGGCATCCTTGTTATCACTTTGGATCTGAAGAAGCACATCAACGAAGCCTTTTCATTTTCTGCTTCTGTTCCTGCCTGGTAATCCGACTTCGATTCCATGCAATGGTCGTCTGTCACTTTCTCAGAGAATGCATTGATTATTGTATTGACCCCCTTCATGCGTCGATTCATACCTTGAAAATCAAGCCAATCCAAATAAGGAATCAAGTCTCCAATGTTAAAAGCTGCAGCCGCAGTGGCCACTTCTAACACCATATCTCTGAAACCTTTGCCATCGCCATCCAAATCATCATTATAAAATTCTTTCCTCGTCAGTATTTGGCAAATTATGTTGCTAGTGAGTGTGAAGAAGGAATTTCTCACATTCACGCGAATTAAGTCAGTCTCACTCTCCTCCCAAATGTAACAGATCGTGATGGATACCTCTTCCTCTCCCACACCCTTGAAGGACTCAACAATTTTGTCACACACAATTTTTTCATGTGTTTCCAATAATCTCCATAGCGAATCAACATGACACCCTTGAAATTGTAGGACAAGTATTTTCCTGTCGTTGCTAGACACCGAAGGAAAAGACCAAATCATGTATTTTGAGAAAGTGCTTAGCCATATTAGAAGACGAAACAACTACAGCCGAACAGAGCCCTGGCCCAGAAACATGATGGGGCCATATTTATAAGTGAGATTTTTGAGAGCACACTCAGGAGGTAGACTCAATTGATGAAGATTCCTAATGATTGGCCAAAGATAGGGTCATGGAGGCAACCTACTGCCCTTTCTTCCTTTCTTTCCCTTTATTCCTCTCTTGTGCTGCAACATCCAGAGAGTCAAGAGTTGATACAAATAGCATGATTAAATTAATGAAATAAATACTTGTTAGCTCTATTATGAGAGACTATGGTATGAGCTAACTTTACATTCTCATTACAATACAAACAATAAATCGCTTACATGTAAATAGGGAAGTTAGAGCCAATACTTAAGAAATAGGAACAAACTCCTAATCTAAGGTTCTCATGAATTGACTCTCTCTAATTAAGTTTCTCCATTATCTTCAACACTCCCCCTTAATGGAGAAAGGGTTCACAAACATTTCCAACATTTCCCTAAAAATTTCAAATTTAATTCTACCAATAGGATTAGTAAAAATATCCGCAACATTATCACAAGTATTGAAATATTCGACATGAATTTCTTTTGACTGCACTTTCTCCCTCACGTAGTGGAACTATGTATCAATGTGCTCAGTGTTTTTATGAAACATTGGATTGTTTGCAAGTTTGATGGAGCTCTGGTTATCACATCTGATAACAGTTGCATCTTTCTATTCTTCTCCTGTATCGTGGAGAAGTCACCTCAACCAAACTGCCTCACAAGTCGTAGCACACATTGCTTGGTACTCAGCTTCCGCCGAAGACAAGAGAATTGTGTTTTGCTTTTTACCACTTCATGCAATAACCACAGAGCCAACGCTAAATGTATAAAATGTTATGGATCTCCTGTCATCTATGTTTCCAGCACAATCAGAGTCGGGAAAACCTATCAATTTAATAGTACATGATCAGGATTTATGCAGGAATGCAACATAATACTCATATAACCATAAATATAAAAATGCAGTAGAAATAACACTTCATTTCATTAATTTCAATTAACTGTAATTTCTTTATAGACATAATGGAAATAAACTAGCTAGGGCGTTGGTAGCGTACCTCTTAGAAGAGATGTGGTGGCTAGAGGCCTCTGAACTGTGTTACAATGAGGCTCGAGGGCCTATTTATTATTGAGAGATAATGGAAAACCCACAACATCCAAAAGCCTAACCCTAGGAGATGAAGCGTCAAAACTATGGGCCTTGTTTGTGTAAATTGGTACATCAACTTTCCAGGGACGTAACTTTGGCATACAGTCTCTGTTTGACGCGCTCAATACCTCGTTAGAAATATTTATCTGAGGACTAAAAATTTTCAGTTACAGACATTGGTCCAAAATTGATGTTGCTCTTATTTTTCCCAAAAAATGTCGTTTAGGGCATCAAAATGGCTCCAAAAGTTCAAGACTCGAAAAACTGCTAAAAATAGTAAACTGTGATATAATTAAGGAAACTAAAACATTGAAAGAAACAATGGTGGGGCCCCAAGCAGGGAAAATTTTAGGGGCGAATTTTAGCCCAAAGGTGAATTTTAAGAGATTTTAAATTTTATTAGGGCGAATTTTTTATATAAAACCCATTTTTTACAGTTTAATAAAGTTAGCCCAAAAAATATTTTAAAAATAATTAATTATTTAACATTAGCCTACCAAAAAAAGGGCGCACAAAACTAGAAACATGAAATTCGCCCTCGATTTTCCAGGTTTCCATGGCATTCGCCCCCGATTTTCCAGATTTCTATGGCATTCGCCCCATTTTTTCAGTTTTCAGTGGTTCGGAGAGGTGGTTGGGCTTTGTGCACACAAATTTTCTAAGTTCTTGCTGGCTGAGCGAGGCCGACTCTCTCTGGTCCGTTAGGGCCTCCCATAAAGGGAACCCCGTGAGAAGGTTACTCTAATGGAGAGTTGAATGAAGCTCAACCCATGATCCGATGCGTCAGGTGAAAGCCCTGTGCTCAGCTCGGTGGAGCGAAACGTTTCCCGTCTGGTTGACATGGAGGATGATACGAACTGGTGCTTCACGTAGGGTGAATTTCGTGCTGAAGCCTTCGAGAGTTGGGCCACAGTGCTGAGTCGAAGAATACAGTGGCGGTGCTGAGCAGATACCTCACAGCCAGTTAGGAGGGAAGGTCTAGCAATCGTTTGCACAGGTGCTGAAGCCTTCGAGATTTGGGCCACAGTGC
Organism: Pinus albicaulis; assembly: GCA_034641835.2. NCBI lineage: Eukaryota > Viridiplantae > Streptophyta > Pinopsida > Pinales > Pinaceae > Pinus > Pinus albicaulis. Next base: position 867,736,587 of record CM076577.1, on the reverse strand, counting down.
TGAGTCGAAGAATACAGTGGCGGTGCTGAGCAGATACAGTGCAAATTTAGCAAATTTGAAGCTAAGGCAAGATCTGATGGGATCCTGAATGTTATCTTTTTAAGTTCATTTTGGGTATTTGCATGATGAGAATTTTATTATGTGTCATTACATTTCTATTTGCTATTTTGGTATAACCGGGACACCACAAATACTATGAATGGAGATAAGGTCTGTATATTAGGATGGATTCTGTTAGCATTATTTTGTTTTTCTGAAGTGCTTGGTGATTTCTGATGGGGGATGGATAGTAATATAAATTCTCCATTACGGGAAACATCATCACAATATTGCACATCTGATTCCATCCCACTGAGGGTATAGCATACCAAAAGGATTAGGTGGTCCGATTTATTCATAGTATCCCGCCCAAGCAAGAAGTTTGGTTTCAATTAAGATATAGCATCTATGATCATCTGCAAGAAAAAAAAGAATTATACAATTAAATAAATAGCACATTCAAATAACCCCAAGAGATTAAATCACAGATGCAATAGGCAAAGCAGAACCAAAAAAGAAGGCAACAAAAGAAACTAAAAAGACCTGACAGATATAGAAGATTACCTTCTTGTTGATTGATTTGCATTTTCTTAATTAACAACTGGATGAAATCGTAAGACTTTCAAGGACAAATCAGGAATGGTCATCTCATTATTACGTTAAATCACTGTTTTACTGTCACCAAATCCCAAATGGGTGAGGTGGGACTGCCCCTTGAATTAGCGTTTTGGAACACAGAGTGCATCCTTGGGATGTCTAAGGGAGGTTGTTTAGCACTCAAGTGTGGGACAAGCATCCCCAATTCAATACTGGGCACATCAAATGTGGCTCCATCCTATTTTTGGATGCCCTGTAGCAAGGAATGTTGACCCCTACTACATAGATTGTAATGCTAATATGAATTGTTATTCTATCGACGATTCAAGAGATAAAGCTAGACACTAAGTCAACTCCATTGAGATATATTGGATGCTTTTAATATTAAAATGGTTAAATACACAATAATTACAAGTATACATCCTCATCTCACATATGCAAGGAGCATCAGCATGTCATCCTTAGCTCCAATCTCATGAGAGTTTACATATTTTCTATAGATTATCATCCTAGTTGAGAACTGAACTTCGAAGTCTGTCTAAAAGGCATTGATCTCTCCCATATGGAAAGGAGGTGATTTATCAGCCCTCTCCATTGCAAGTGGGATCTCTTTACCATCTTTGAGCTTGAATTAAATATGAATGTACTATCCCTTGTTTATGCTTTGTCATGCATTAGTATGTAATGTTTCATTTATGATCATCAGTCTTATCTTTCGCAGATATTGGATGGTTTCTTGCTATTAGATATAGTTTTGGATTTCTCTGTTTATCTAAATATGTTAAGAAATATCAGGTTCATAGCATTGATTAGCCAAAAGCTAGTAGAAACTAGAAAAATGGTGAACCAACTTTTCCAAGCTACACAAAATAAAGAAGGACCTACAGCACATGTATTCTATGAAGTCAAATGATTCTGTTATACTATCTGTATGAACTCAAATGATTCTGTTATACTATATCTCTTAGTGAATTCTCTTACCAAACCCAAGAGTATTTGAATTCCAAGATTCTACTTGAAGTGGCCCTTCACTTGCTCTTGAATGCAAATGTAGCAGAAATTTTACCACATTTGGTATTTGATATGTTGCTCTTATCATTTTCTGATTTGTAGTAGCATCATATATGACATATTTACAATGATATCACCTGAGGCATGCCTGCTAAAGTAGACTGGCTAAAGAGATCATATTCTTTTTCCTTCTTCAGCTATTCTCACTAACTTTGGTTCTAGATTCTGTCATCCGTGGATGGAGCACGTTAACTTTATTGAGTTCCAATGTCTATAACTTTAACTTTTAAGATATAATGATTGTTGGAATCAGTACAAAAATGGAGAAATATGTTCAAGTATTGTATGGAATCTCAAGTTATATTATTAAATAATTTGGATAACTCATCCCTCTGTTTTTTATTTCGTACTTCTGGAGTTCCATGAATATTCAACATTTCCCTAAAATTGCATTTTCCATCAAAGGAAGAGTACTAGGTGCTTTGTTTTTTGTGGGATTATAATTTCAGTCCAACGCAATAAAAATCTAAAATGATAAATAGCCGAGTTGATCTTCTTTTGTGCCCCACAGATATTTCATTATCTAATACTGGGGGCCCATTTCTAGGTTTGAGATGTAGTCCTCTGACCTGTCTGTGGCCTGCCTATCCCCAGTATACGATATTCATAATTACATCCATGCATTAGTAGTTACTGTTAGCAATGAGATTTCTTTCAAGACTAAAGGATTGCTTGGGTGATAGAAATTTCACCTGAATGGAAAACGTGTTTATTTGTGGAACATTTGCTTATTTCAGTGGCTGCTTCTGTGCTATCCTTCCACTACACATATAATAACAATTTTTTGTTTCTTTTTGAAATGCACTTACCAACACTTGTTCTTTAGGCATCCTTTTTTAGTTAGAAGAAGCAATCCAGCGGCGGTGATGATAATTACTAATACTGTCTATTTTCTGTTTAAATCAGATGGACTTTCAGATCTCGAGAGTTGTCCCCATTTTTCACAGTTATCCCAACTCATAATTCTACAGGACAAAGAACATTTCCACCTATTTTCAGTATTGTATGTTAACTCTCGACTATTTCTTCCTGTTACTTTGAAATTTCTTACTTCTAAGTGTTATTATTTACATCTTTTCTTTGTATTCATATTTGGAAGTTAAATCTTTTCCTGATATTAAAACACGTGAAAGTTTTAATCCGAAAAAGATAAGAAAAAATAAATGCTTCTGTAGAACCTCATATTGTATTGCCATTGGAACATCTAGCATTAAAATTTTTGGGTGCTTTCTTTACAATCCTAGTTATATAGAAACTTGTCAGCGAGTACAAAATTGATAGTCAGATTGATATGAACTCTTATTCAGAGGTTAGATCTTGCAATTATGTAGTTGTCAAATTCCTTTATTTTCAGAGAGTAGAAATATAAGGCTTAACTTGCACGTCCTTGTTGTGTGCATTGCATTATGATAATTTACCCTATGCCTCCTTGCATCCCCTGTCTTTTATCACTTTCATAATTCATAGATGTTACATACATCAGAGACCTGAGTCTTTAGTCTCTTCTATTTTTTTTTTACTGTTAATGCTCTTTAACACCTAATTTAATTTACATAGTTCTTATCTTGGTGTGTTATTTGAGATTCCTAATATAGAAATTATAAATTCTCTTCTATGGAGGATATTTCTCTTTTGTGATGCTTGACAACTCTGAATGCATTAAGTTTTTATGACTTTGTTTAGCGTTCCTTCATTTACAGAGCCATGTTTGAGGCCTGCGAATAGTGAGGAGGGCTATATTTCATACAGTCCATTTGTTTCCATCAATTATTATTCTATTTTATTACTTCTACAAAATAACCATATTTAATCTTTTGTTTTTACAAAAAACCATAGCTAAGTATGCATTTTGTTTGACCATATCCTTCTTTTGAGCTTCATAGGCTCTCTTGTGAATGGGAAGTGACTGGTTTAAATTTGACAATTTAAACTCTGTGCTGGCTGTTCATTCTTCTTCCTCTTGTTGATTGCTAACTTCCTACCGTGGTTGTCTTGTTGCCACTAGCTACTTATTCTTCGAACATTTGATCTTCATATGCCATTTTGAAAATCTGTTGTATGTCACTAGCCTTTGTTCCTTTAGAATTGCCTTTATCTTTTTATCATAATTGTTGTGAGATCTGGTATAGCATATTATCTGTGATGGGAAGTAGAAGATGCATTTTGGGCTACACGAGCATAGAATGTTGTCACATGTGTACAAGGAGAGCATATATTGAACTAAATGAATAGTCTTTTTCAAAACTGATCGTTCAAATGCACTTTGGGTTTTCATGCAGGAAATGAATGAGAGTGATTTCAGTAACTTGAATTTCAGAGAATGGCATATTGGAGTGGTAAGTGGAATGATTTGAGTTTTTCTATTGACCAAGTTATACTAATCTAGGATTTTTCTTATTCAATCTTGATGAATCTATGAATATCATGAAAAGTTCTTATATTCTGTTAATAGTTTGTTTGGTTGTCCTATGATCAATATTTCTTTTTGATAGCTCATTCAATTTATGGTACCTGTAATTTTCACTTTTCCCCATACACAGCTGAAATGCAAAAACCTTTGAAGGTTTTACATTTTAGCCACATTAGAGAACAGGGAAATGAAAAAACATAAGGAAAATAAAAAGCTAAAATGTTTTTATTTTTATTTTTTCTCCCATATTTTTTTTCAACTCAGATGAATAAATCTGTGGTGTTTTTTTATGGTGTTTACTTGAAGTAAACAATTTCCTATAGTACTCTCGAATAGAAAGGGAGATTCCATTATCAAGTACATCTAGAATCTATCCTTGACCTGTTTTAGTCTGTTTTCCACTCAGCTTGATTTTCTCTGCAAGTCTATTTCACTAGTTATGAGAAATGCACAAGAAAGTCGAGAAATGGGAAAGAAAAACATTGGATGTGCAAAATATGGCATGATCATGCATATAATTTCTTTAAAAATTCTAAATGCATTTTAAATCCTTAATACATCTTGTCCTTATATCTTTATGTTTTCCTCCTTTCTCCAATATATCTTTTCTATTGTTAAATGTTAATGATGGATCTATATAGCCATTATAAACATTTGGTGATTAGCATTTTTTGTGATTGTTCCTGCCTTCTGTCTCACATGGTTGTGTGTGTGCATGTGCTGTGATTTTTATGGCCAAGGCCTCAAATTTATATAACTTGTTTTGTAGCATTCATACCAAGTGGAATTCTCTAAAGCAAAACCTTCCCTTGGCATTTATTATATGTGTAGGTTGTTATCTTTATTCCTCTATCTTATATCTAATCCTCTGTCTTTGAATCAACTTGCTACATTTGGTAAACACCAGATTACAATTTCTTATCGACTAAGGAATGCCCAGTCTCAATTTATTTGTGTTTTAATCCTGTCCTTATGAAAATAGTGGTTTACCTTTTTAGGATTAGTTTTGTCTTTTCATCAATATTGTTGTTGGTTAACTATTTCAATCGTGTTGTTTGTTCACTTTTTCAATTGAAATGGCTAAGATAAATCTACCTGCATTAATATCTTATTGCTAACAAATTTTGTTTTATCAAATCTTTTACTTCTTAGATCGGTTGAAATAATATAGTACCATGAAGTACTACTTTTAGTCTGTTGTGGATTGCTTCGCATGATTTGCTGTTCTCATTCAGTTTTTTTCTGCAATGGTGTGTCAAGTGCCCCCTCTTGAGGATAAACACCATCTAAAAAGTTCCATTCTTGTATAGAATGATGAACTATATTTGGCCTCTCTTGGGCCTGAGTAAACACCCAGTCCTGCACATGGTTTCCCATGTTTGCTTTTAGACTGTGAAGGGTTTTGTGTACCAACTGATCTATTTTTTTTTTTATTGAATTACCTAACGAAATGTTTTGCTTGCTTTTTCTCAGAATGATACTTTCCCATCTTCCATGCTGCCAACCAAACTTGCATTCTCAAGTTTCCTAGTGTCAATTGCATGCACATTGAAATTTGGGTTCTATTTTATTGCTTGGCTAATACAGATAAAGTGCTTTTTGCAGCGTACTTCACAGTCTGGATGTGAGGATGTTAACAGGCCAATGGTGGTGGTAGTTCAGCATCCTGGCGCATCAAGGGAGGAATTTACTAAAGGTTCAAATTGTTCTAAAGCAGGATCTGAATATGCCTTAAAGTGCTCCCTGTCCAGTTTCAACATGTCAAGTGGCAAAAGATCTGCATTACCCAGAAGTCGTTCATTGTCTTTGGTGCCTAAATCTGGTTTATGTGAAAACTCACAGATCCCTTGAAAATAAGTTCTTGATCATGTTCCAAGAAGCTGTAAGAGGAATTAGATACTACAAGAATGAAGAAGGTAGTTTTTTTCCCTGAGGCAATGAATGTGAGAATGGTATTCGGCTAGTACATCGGAAGTATTTGTGGATATGAAGGGCTTCATGAAACTTTTCATTATTTCCCTCTGACAAAAGGAATATGAAATAATGTGCAAGGAACCCGATGAGGGAAATTTGGAGCACTAAGCATTTATGTCCAGCCAAGCAGTTGATAGTTTTAACCAAACCTTACAAAGTTATTCTCCTATCAGTAAATGGGAAAGATAAAATAGCATCATATGTAGGTGCCTCACTGCCTTGATCAGTTTCCTTTTAGTTTAAGCATAGATGAAATGAGAGAGTTCTATGTAACGAGGTTGTATATTGTTCATAGGGCAAAGCAAACTTGCCTCCTTAAATGTACAAAAATCAGGTGGAAGAAAAATAAATGATGGGCAAAAAAAATTGTCTTCAATTTATCGACTAAGCTGGTTTTTCTTGTACCCTCTTTATTTCATTGAACTTTCATAGATTTCATGTCGAAGCTAAACAAAAATATACATGATTTGTAATTTTGAGCAAGCGAAGCTTAGTGTTAAAACATAACTCCATGCTTATTCAGTTTCTACATTCTCACTGTGGCTTGGATGGTCTGCTCTGGCCCCTTCGGACCATGGATTGGGAGGTCTGTTATAAAAAAATGTTTTCCTAAATAAATCAAGATGATTTCCAGAAGATAATCTCCTATGGGAACATATCAATCATCACTATTTAAATAGTGATTAGCAAGTCAGCAGAGAGATCTTACATTGACATCCAAATTGATTGCAATATATTATTTTTTTCTTTCCTGTATGGTGATCAGGTCACATTAGAGCTCAGTTATAATTTTAGCACTTTACAATTTTATTTTTAACGACTAGGTGGAGCCTAGGCTGGGTTAGCATCAATACTGAATGGAAGAATGATCTGCTCACCTGTGAGATGTTGTCATAGGATTGTACGAGTTTTAGTCAAGCCTAGATGCCCATGGAAAGTTTTTATTCCTTAGAAGGGCTTCCCATCCTCAATCCCTCTCTATGAGGTTTGAAAAAATGACCCGATGAAGACTAAACCCCACACAAAGCAATGGATCTACACTCATGGGTTTTATCATTTTAGAATTTGTTTGTTTGTACCATTGTTTATGTCTAACTATATTTGTTCTGCACTTGTGGAGTGGAATGGAAGTCTTAGTGGTGAAAGCTAACAGATGGCTTCCCTAAATAAGCTGAAAGAACGAACAGTTTGGGCAGGGCTAATAAAGGGTTTAAACAACTTGCGTGCATCCTCCAGGGCTGAAGCCCTGAATCCGATAGTAGGTTACAAATTTCCATTGGGATAAATATGGGATAGTTCAAAGCATAGTTTTGAAGATTAGTCTAAGTTGACTCGCACCTAATCAACTCAGTCAAGTTGATTGTTTGTTGAACGGCTAATTGTTGGTTCAATGGACAGAAGGTCTTGCAAGCACAAATACCAAAGGGAAACATGGAGCCCATCATGGGGTACTCTTTGTAATTCTCCACCACTGCTACCTTCCATTCTTCCTCAAACTCCTCTCCAACCTCAATATCAGTGCTAGTGGTAGCATGAGAAACAACACTACGCTTAGCAGAACTAGAAGAACGCATTTTCCAAACTACACGAAAACTACTTCCCTCACGAGTCACCATGTGCCATGCTTGGTCTCGGTGGTTCTCTTCCTTCTACTCCTGGTTCAATTACCATAACTTCATTGGAACCAACACCCCGAACTCCACTAGACAACGATCCACCATTTTGTAGTAGTGATTCGCCATTTGTACTGGTGATTCGCCATGATTTTACAGGATAATATAATCTCGGGAGATATTCGCCAAAAAAATTATATATACATATTATATTGTTAATAAAATCGCCTTCCATTCTTCCTATGTATCATGGGGATTCGCCTATTTATTATATATATAAATTTAGGGGGGTTCATAAAATTTTCCCTGGCCCCAAGTGGAATAGGCAAGTGGCCACCAGTATCCACCTAGATCATTCCTCTCCCTTTAATAAGCAATGGTCCCCATTGCGTTGAGTTCCTCCATAATATGAAAAAACTTTTGTTGAACTTGGTCCCTGGTTAACCACTTGCCTTGGTGCGGGAGCTGGCCAGCTTTGACAACCCAATAAAGTTAGATCTTCTGCTGGCGATTGTTCTTGATTTGCATGTCCATGATACAATCTCTGGTGGCTTGTTGCATGCAGTCTGGGATTAACTCTATTGGTGTGAGTTGTTCTGCAATGTCTAAGGTGTCCAGTAGAGGTGGGAAGTATGACCGAAGGCGGTCCACATTGAATACCTAGGTGCAGAACAAGGAATGGGGGAATACTGAGATGAAAGGCATTGTTCCCTATAGCCTTGGTGATGATGTACGACCCATATCAATGTAGGTGAATTTTGTGGTGGGGTCCAGTGAGGCTCTCCTTCTACAAATATAGCCACACTATTTTTCCCCCCTTGAGGTTGTGTGGCACCCGATGTTGATTATGTCATTTCTTGTACTTAGCATTAGCTCTTTCCAATATGTCATGAACCTATTGACGGATGTGTTGAATGTGCTCAGTGAAGTTTTTCTCTTTTTCATATTTAGATTGGACATGAACCGAATCGGCCTATGTAGCCACCAATGGCATGGCTATGTCAATGGAACATAATGGATTGAACCCTAGGCCCACCTGAAAGGGGATATGGCTGGTTGAGCTATAGAGAGAATGGTTATAACCATGTTGCAAATAGGTAAGTTTATCATCCCATGTGCATGGATGCTTTGAATTGTAAATGTGTGGAATGTGTACAATCATGTTGTTCATGACTCCTTTCTCACCATATGTTTGGGGATTGAAATTTGTGGACTTGGTGAGCTTGGTGTCCAGCATTGACCAAAGGCTGGACAAAAATGTGCTGAGGAACCTACTGTCCCGATCTGAGATGATAGACTATGGGATCCCAAAGTTCACCCACACTCTTTCAAAGAAGAGTTTAGCGGTGGCTTCTACTCTAGTATTCTTCTTGCATGCGGACATAATGGCCATCTTCGAGAATCTGTTGATAACCATGAAAACACTATAATTTCCATGCTTAGTAGAAGGAAGGCCCGAAAATTAAACCATGTAGATGGATTTCCAAGGACAAAGAGGGGTAGGTAGCGGAGTATAGAGGCCTTGCTTCTTGATGGTCGGTTTGGAAATTGCACAAGTAGTGAAGGATCTGATGTAATTCCCAACATCCTGTCGAAGGTTTGGAAAATAGAAATACCTCTGCAATATTACAACCCTTTTCTGAACTCCTAAATGTCGAGTGACTAGAATGTAGTGTGCTTCCAAAATCATCTTGGCATGCTCGCTTGAAGGAACCCAAAGGTGTCCCAGGTGACATACCAGTGCATCCTCGAGGAGAAAATTTGGAACTTGCGTACCCTCCAAGAGTGTCTTGTATGTGTGGCCAAATTCCGGATCGCTCTTATAGAGAAGTATCCACTCAAAATTCTTGTGCCCAGAAGAGATGAGAACGGTGGTTAGCACCATAATCAGTTGTCAGGTGAGGTAGTCCGCAACATTATTAGTGTTTCCCTTATTATACTTGATGTTCAAATGAAATTGTTGTAGATATGTGGACCACTTCTAATGGTGATCGTTCTGTAACTCCACTTGTGTCTGTATGAACTCCAAGGGTCAGTGGTCTATGTGGATGACAATTTCCTTCTCCAAAATGTAATGCTTCCACTGGCGGCAAGCCTGCACAATGGAATACATTTCTTTTTCATAAGTGGGATACTTGCAAACTATGTCGTATAGTGTCTCACTGTGATATGCCACTGTATGCCCCTATTGAGTAAGAACTGCGCCAATAGCGTAATCAAAGGAATCTGTGTTGATCTAAAATGGTTCTTGAAAGTATGGTAATGTGAGCACTAGGGCAGAGCATAGGCATTTTTTCAATTATACAAACACCTTCTATTGAGATTCGGGCCACAAGAATTTTTCCTTTTCTCCTCCCTTGGTGACTTGAATCAAGGGCCAAGTGATATGAGAGAATCCCAAAACGAACCTACGGTAGAAATTAACAAGAACCAGAATGTTATGAAGCTCTGTTAGAGTGCTTGGGACTGGCCAATCTCGAATTACTTGGATCTTGGTTAGATCCACATGCACCCCCATTCATAAATAATTTATCCCAGATATTGAACTTGGTCATGCCAAAAGTGCACTTCTCCAAATTGGCACACAACTTGTGTTGTCATAGTGTTTGGAGGACCTGTCGGATGTGGTGGAGGTGCTCTTCCCAAGTCTGACTGAAGATCAGGATTCCATTCATGTACACTACTAAAAATGAGTTGGTGCATGGCTGCAAGATGTCGTCCATCAGCCTTATGAGGGTTGTAGGAGCTTTCATCAACCCAAAAGGCATGACTAGCCATTCGAAAAGGACCTCCTTGTTTTTGAAGAAGTCTTACATACATCGGAGGATTCAATTAGTACTCGATGATACTCGGACTCCAAGTCCATCTTGCTAAAATATTTCGCCCCTTTCATTTTATCCACAAGGTCATCAATCCATGAGATCGGGTACCTATTCTAGACAATGATCTTGTTGAGCGCTTGATAGTCAATATAGAGTCTCCAAGTCCCATCCTTTTTCTGCACCAACACAATCGGACTCGCATAGGGAGATGAACTTGACCAGATGTGGCCTTTCTGCATTAGCTCCTGAATCTGCCTCTTGATTTCATCGTTATCCAGAATAGAGAGTCGATATATTGGTCCATTGGGCAGCGATGCACTTGGGGTCATATTGGTAGGGTACTTGACCTGATAGTTTAGAGGCACCCCTGTGGGTGAGGTGAAGAGGTCCCCATACTCCTCCACAAACATATCCATTTGTTGTTGTCGTGTAGAGGAGCCCTGTGTGTAGGTCATGGCCACAGTCTTCTTCTTGCCCAGGGGGCAGATCATCAGTAAAAAAAAAATTCAGGTTTTTGGAAATGAGCTTACTACATTGTTTTGTTGTAACCAAATAGATAGCCGCAGGTAGTGGTATCTCTGGCATCCTATACAACTTATTGCTCAAAGTGACAATAACAGCACGAGGTTGGGACTCATACACAACATGTCGCTTCCACAAGTATGGTTGGCCTAGTAATACATCAAAAACATCAAGAGGATAAATGTCACATAATACCTTATCCGTGAAGGGATTGATGTTGTAGGAAAGGCAACACTGCTAGCAGATGCGGAGATCCTGTCCTTGGTGAAGCCATTTGATGGTGTACAGTTGTGGGTGTTCTATGTTCGACAAGCCCAACTACCTCACGACCTCTGCTGAAATGAGTTTATTTTGGCTCCCAATGTCGATAATATACTATAGTGGGGAAACCTTTACCCACATCTGGGAGTCAAAGAGACGCTCCTCTTCCTCTGGATCCTCTAGTTCCTCATTCGAGATCTTTGTAGTGGCAACGGTGGCGTTGGACTCTGCATTAATAATTTTCTTCCATTTTTCATTCCCCTTATCGGGTTCTGATTCAGAGTCAGAGCATGCATCTGATTCAGAAGCCCTCATCTCAGCCACCAGTGGTTGTTTGGCCCGACACTCACTTGTGTTGTGAGTGGAGCTGTTATGGAACTCACACCACTTTCCCATGTCCTTCTTTGGCTCCGTGGTGTCGTTCTTTGCTTCTGGCTTTGGTAGTTTATCTTAGGCCACCATACCCTAGCTTTGTCCTTTGTTCTGCGGTTTGGGGGTACCTTTCCCTTACATTTGATTCACAGATCCAAAGTCTCGCTTCTTCTGTTTGAATTTATCCTCAATCTTGGAAGCATACAAGTATGCTGTACAAAACGAGGAGACGTCTAGGAAATCAATTTCCTCCTAAATGTGTTTATGCAGACAACTGTGGTACTTGAACACCAAATGTTTCTCCAAATATTTGATACCCAAATTTGTTCGTAGGGTATGGAACAGATTTTCCAGCTCATGCACATCTTGATACCTTTGCTCATGTAGCGTAGTCCATTGTATGTACTTTCCCTCATAGCTCCCCATAGGATAATATTGTTCCTTGATGGCGTCTTAGAAATCATTCCAAATGGGTATGACCAAGAAATGAGAGGGTTCCCCCTCATCCTTTTTCTCACAGTAGGCTTCCCACTAGTCATTAACATGGGGGTAGCTTTGAGGAGTGCAAAAATAATATTATCCAAGTCGGAAAGGTCATGAACCAAGAAATATCCTTCTAATATATTCAAGGATATATCTATGACAACTACATTGATTTGGCCCTCAAATATGGGAATGTAAAAGTTTACTTGTACCATAAAAGGAGTTGCGCCTCGAGAGTGGTGATTGGATGCAGATGCACCGGGGGTGGGCAGTCATTGAAAGATCTGGGAAAAGTTATCGATCATCGCATTCCTTTTTTTTCGAGGGCATCCTCAAGCAAGATTTTGATAGGATATCCTTCTCACTCATGTTTCTTTTCATCCCCCATGGGTGGCCATCTGGGTTTGTGAGGCTAATCTTGCAAAGTTTCCACTAGATCAATCCCTAACTCCTTATGAAAAGAAGGATTAACAAAGAGCAAACTGCTCTGATACCACTGATCCATATTTATGCGGGAACATAACATAATACACATATAACCATAAATTCAAAATGAAGTGGAAATAACACTTCATTTCATTAATATCAAAGAAATGAAATTTGTTTACATACATAATGGAAATAAACTAACTAGGGCGCTAATAGCTTATCTCTGAGAAGAGATGTGGTGGCTGCAAGCCTCTGAACTGTGTTACAATGAGGCTCAAGAGCTTATTTATTATAGATAAACAATGTAAAACCCTAAACATACAAAAATCTAACCCTAGGAGGTGAAGCGCCAAGACTATGGGCCCCATTTGGGTAAATTGGTACATAAACTTCCCAGGGATGCAACTTTGGCATAAGATATCTATTTGAGGCGCTCAATACCTCGTTAGAAATATCTATCTGAAGAATAAAAATTTTGAGTTATAAACATCAGTCTATGACCCATATTTGTTCCAATTCTCACAAAAAATGTCGTTTATGGCCTTGAAAATGGCTATGGAAGTTCACGACCCGAAAAACTGCTAAAAATAGTAAACTATGCTATAATTAAGGAAACTGAAAAAATAAATGAAACAATGGTGGGGCCCCAAGTGGAATAGGGGGTTGGCCACCAATATCCACCTACATCATTACATGAATAAGTATATGTAATTCCATAGTCTAAGTTTCCTTGTAGATACCTTAAAACACCTTTTGCTGCAATCCAATTACTCTGAATTGGCTTGGACATAAATTGGCTCAATGCACTAACTGCATATGGAAAATTTGGTCTAGTACTGGTTAAGTAGGTTAAAATCCCAACCGACTGTCTGTACACTATAGCATCCTTACACTGATCCATCATAAACTTTTGCAGTAGACTCTTGACATACTTACTCTGCGCTAGAAAATTATGTCCTAAATCTCTCTAGATCTCAAGACCGAAACAGTAGTGAAGCTCACCGAGGTATTTCATCTCAAACATTTCTGAAATCTTATATTTTATCTCTTCAATGAGTTTATTTGTATTTCCTATAAGGATGAGATCATATACATATAAATAAATCAAAACATTTTGCCCCTTTTCATCAAACACGGTGTAGAGATTGGGGTCAATTTTTCTTCTTTTATAACTGCGTTGTAAGGAAAATGAATCAATTTTATCGTACCATGAACTGAGAGCCTGTTTTAGTACATATAAAGTTTTCTTTAATCTACAGACTAAATTTTATTTTTCCTTTTTAACAAACCCTTCAGGTTTCTCTAAATAAACATCATCTTTCAACTCCCGATTTAAGAAAGTAGGTTTAACATCTAGCTCGTGTATCATGTAATGATGTTTAGTAGCTAAGGAAATTAACATTCTGATTGTATTAAGTTTAGCTATGGGGGCGAAGGTTTCCTCATAATTTATACCTTCTTTCTGTGAATTCCCCTTTGCAACCAGCCTAGCTTTATATTTATCTATGCTCCCATATGCTTTAAATTTTGGCTTGTATAACCATTTGCAACCTATGGTTTGTTTTCCCTCAAGTAATTCAACTAACTCCCAAGTTTTGTTTTTAAGAATTGATTCATGTTCCTCTTCCATAGCTTCCCTTCATTCATTATATTGACTAACTTCTTTATTACTAGAGGGTTCAACAACATTTAACATGCTATTTATAGAAGCATTCTCCCTATAACTTGTTGGAAGTTTTGTTTTCCTACTTGATCTCCTTACTGTTGGAGTTGCATCCAACCTGTTCTAATTAGACCTTGAAGGACTTGGTTCTATGATTTCATCTGTAAAATCTACTTCTTCCTTTTTTTGTTGTTGTTGCTACTTCTTTCTCCTAGTTCACCATTCCCTTCTTCGACCAACAATGGAATGCCCTATTCTTCATTATTGTTTACATTGTTTCCACCATGAACCTCATCATGAAAAACTACATCTCTACTCGCAAAAAAATTATGAGTAGAGCGATAAAACAATTTGTAATTTTTAAATTATGTACAATACCCAACAAAAGTGCATTTGATGGCCTTTGAATCTAGTTAATTTCTATCCTCCTTCGGTACATGAGGAAAGGCTTTGCATCCAAAAATTCTTAAATGTTTAACTGCAGGTTTAAATCTTAATAAAGCTTCAAAAGGAGTTTTAAATTCAGGACTCTTTGTAGGACACATGTTTTTCAAATACACTGCAATATTTCTTGCTTCAAGCCAAAATCCATTAGAAAAATTCTTACCTTTCAGCATGCTTCAAGCACACTCCAAAAGGGTTCTGTTTTTCCTCTCTCGAACCCCATTCCGCTGACGAGTGTGGGGTACTGTATACTGCTCCAGTATTCCATCGTCTTTGAAATATTTGTTGAAATCAACCTTCCTATACTCTCCCCCTTGATTCGAGCAGCGAATATTGATGTATTTACATGTCTTCTTCTCAATCATGCTTCTGAAGTGTTTGAAGTATTCAAAAGTATGAATCTTTCTGCTGAGAAAATATGCCCACGTAAATATTGTACAATCATCGACAAATAATAAGAAATAATAAGCAACTCCCAATGATCTTGACTACATTGGCCCACATAAATCAACGTGGACTAACTCTAGTATATCTCTCTGTTTTCTATTAACATTAGCATGAAACTAATCTCTGTGCATCTTCCCAAGACCACATGCTTTGAAATCAACATGACTATGCTTTAAATCAGGAAGACCATTTACCATACCTGTTTAATGAAGCAACAACAAATCATTAAAATTAATATGGCCAAATATTTTATACCATAAATCTTTTGTTGTCATACCTGACGATGTCAAAGCTTGATGTGGCACACTTCTCACATTCAACTTATAAATATTGCCCACACAAATCCTTGTTGTAGTTGACTTCAAAGAATCCAATAAATACTTAACAACACAATATGATTTTAAAAAATCTACCTTAAGGTTCTGATATGTTATCATTGAAATAAAAATCAAATTCTTATTAATCCTGGGTATATACATCACATTATAAATGTGTCTAATATTTCCATTAGGAAGAACTACAGGAACATTACCATGTCCTTTGATTGGGTATGCACAGTCGTCACCAGGGTAGGAGTTTTCTCCATTGTTGGTTTCTTTGATGTCTTCAATCCATTGTTTGTTACCTGTCATGTGGGTGGACGTTCCTGAATCCACATACCACGTATATACTTCATCCTTCTCATCAGAATCAACCATAAATTGTCTTAGGTCCTGGTTATGGTCATCATCTCCAAAGTGTCTTGCATGCCTCTTGTATCACTGCTGACCTTCATCAAGCTTATTCTTTCGATAGTGTTTAGCCATATGGCCAATTTTCCCACAATAGAAACATTTTAATGGTGAATCATTCCTATTTGGTGACATAATTTGAGAAGGATTCGGCCTTTTTTGTGCTATACCTCCACCTCTCTATCCTCCATTTTCCTTCCCTTTGAAGAACTTCTTCTTTGCCATTAAATAAGGATCTGAATTCTGGGGTTTCGAGGCCATCCGCCTTTCCTCCTCTTGCATGAGAATCCTTGTCAATCCTTCCAATTTTGGGGATTTCTCTCTCGCTTTGAAGCCTGTTATAAACATCCAATAGTCGTTAGTCATATCATTCATAGTAATTGTTACCACATTAATATTACTTAAAACCTCTCCTATGTCGCCAAGATTGTCTTTAAGGTCCTTGGTGAGTGAGATGAACGCCACTATTGTTTCATTCTCCTCCATTTTGATGGAGGGAATCTTTCTTTTCAGGAATAATAAGTGATTTACGTTTCTGATTTCGTGCAGATCTCTAAGGGTTGTCCAGATCTTGTTCACTGATTTGCAATCTATTATATGAGGGATGATGCAGTATTTGACTACCATCTTCAACATTGTTTTTTCCATGTTCTCCATCTTCTCACACTCCTGTATTGTCGCAGTTGTTGCACCTCCTACAACTGTAGGTTTCACTTCATCGCCATTCACAATCCCCCATGCACTATGCCCTTTTAGCATAGTTTGTAAGTTGAATTTCCAACTAGAATAATTGGAACCGTCGAGCTTATTTCTCTCGTTCAAGTATACTTCCATTAGATTATTTATCCTGCCATTTAAAAAAAAGGAAAAAAAAATAGCCTCACTCGGGCCACACTCAAGTCATCAAGGGCTTCTATTTTTCCGCCTGGATCCTCACGGGGATGAAAACACTCTGACTTTAATTCGGCCCTGTAGCTTTGATACCATGATACAAACGGTAGAATTAAATTAATGAAAGTAATACTGGTTATCTCTACTATGAGAGACTACACAAAGTGGGATTGCGTCCACGGGTCGCTATACATTCTCATTACAATACAAAAAATATATAGCTTACATGCAAATAGAGAAGTTAGAACAAATACCTAAGAAATAAGAACAAACTCCTAATCTAAGGTTCTGATTAACCAACTCTCTCTAGTTAAATTTTCCATTATCTTTAAAATGAATCCAACCATTATTGCATATAATATTGCAGTGTCATATTTCCAGCCAACTCATTACGCAACATGTCGAAATGTCTAGACTTCATACCGATGCAAGGAAATATTAGCATTCTTCAAATCTAAGACAAACGGTGATGAAGAGTAATGTGAATTTCAAAACTCTTTCATGCTTCATGCACACAACACGCTACTTTCACAAATACAAAATCTGAATAGAATAAATATGTCGTGTAATTCATGGCCAAGGGATAAGGACGAACTAAGGGTAACACATTATTTTCAATTTCTATTACTGCAGCTGAGCACATGTTAAATCTTGGTTATTTTAATCACTTTCAGCCATTGGTCGACGAGAATGTTCAATTTAAAGGACTTAAAATGATCAAATGTTACAGTTATGGTATATATTTCTTATGTAAAATGATTAAATGTTATTGTTATGTTATATTTGTAATGTTAAAAAGGCTAAAAACATTTTAGACACCTCGTATTTCGTTCAGTTTCAAATGATTTATGGCATTCAAATTGGACTTACATGCCATTTTTTATATTATTTTCAATATGAGGAGTAAAATAAATACTTAGATGCCATTTTATATATATGTTTTTAATATGATGGGTATATGGTTTATTTTAGTATATTCATAGCAATTAAAAATAATTATACACTAAATTAAAAATAACGAATATATATATTTATATATATGTTTTTGCAACATGTTAACAATTTATAGGGTAAATATGGTACTATGTTGTTTTAGGTATGGGATTTTTAGCCGTGATTATAACGGAAATTGATATTTTTTCAAGTTAAATTTATTTTAGGTTTTGGAATATATATATATATATATATATAAGTTGTAAAACGTAGTTGTCAAATTAGCTTTAAAGAGCCTTTTTGATTATTTAAGAGTCTATTTTTTCAAACCTAAGGATATAAATGAATAATATAATATTTTGGAGACATTTTTTATATGTGAAAGTATATATTTCATGGACTAATAAAAAAATATGTTTTATGGGATAATTTTCTTTAAAAAAGTTGTTATTAGTTAAATTTATTTTAGGTTTTGGAATAAGATGTTATATTTTATTTTTCTAAAGAGTGGAAAAAAATATCAAAACTTGGTTGCCAAACTAGATATCAAGAGTCTTTTTGATTAGTTAGGAGTCCAATTTTTTTAAACATGAGTAAATATATGAATGATCCAACATTTTAGAAGCATATTTTAAAGGTGAATGCAAATCTTTTATGGACCAGTAACAAAATTTATTTTTTGGGGTAATTTCCTTTAAATAAAGTTGTTTTTGGCTAGTAGGAACGAATGATAATTACCTTATTCTTCATTAATAACTAAATTATATAAATAAATATATATAAATTCTCAAGGAGAACCCTAGCACTAAAATTCTAGCCATCGAATGGAATGCTTCTACCATGATCTCGCACTTCACCAAGAGTTTGTTAATAAAATCGTATTGCTTTCACGAGTTTGATCTCCATCATAATGTTTTTCATCTGAAATATGGACCCTTCAATATGAGTAAACACCCTTTGAAACGTCACAGGATGATTTCAACTATTCATCAGTATTTTAAGATCTCATGGACCATCACGGTTCAAATTGGCTTTTCCTCACATCATAATCTCTATTCCTTGCTGGGTGGGGACCAAGAGGTCTTTAACTTTCTTTTAAGGAGTACCATCATCATGCATGGCTAGAAGAGGGTTTGCCACTTTGATATTCACAACATTTCGAAAGGATACTGCTTCGTCCATTTGACCACATATAAGACCTTCGAGTCAAACATTAGAACTTAGGCAAACCCAAACACAAACAAAGCGGTGGGCCTAGGCCTTTCATCTGTAACATTAGTTTATTGATCTGGTCAGACACGTTAGAGGCCTCTCACCACGCTTAATGAAAACTCATATATCAATGCCCTTCATGCTATAGATATCTTTCTACAGCTAGGATGAGTTTACTCCCTCATATTTGATGATTTTTCAACTTTTGTGAAACCAATATCAAGGGATTCCATTTTTTTGTAGATAAAAGCTAGATATCTTGTGTCCTCATTAATAGCCATGATACATGATAGGCTAAGAATTCCATATGGTTGTATTTGGCTCGTACATGGAGGTTGGAACCTCCAGGATAAAAAATCCCTTAATATGGTGACATCAACTATTACCCAACGGGAGCGTGACATGTGGCACTCATATGCATTGTTCAGGGGGTGTACCCAAATGTCCCATTTCTGATTAAGATGAATACCAATTAGAGGATGACATGTGCAACATGAGACACCACTGTGATATCATCCCTCTGGTCAGAGCTCCAAAGGTTAAAGAGAACCAGATAAGGGAACCACATGACAAGATACATTGGGATGATGAGGCGGTGTAAGAGTTAACTTAACCTGAGAGAATTTCTATTTGCTCTTGGTGGATGCGAGGACCCCACAGCACAACTAAGCTCGCAAGGTCCAACCCGAAGGTATAAGAAGTAAATGCAACAGAAACTCCAGGAGGAGATTGTTGGGAGATGTGGGAGTTACAACAAGCATCCATCAGTTAATAAGAGTGAGGGGAGGAGGACCTCACTTATAGCTAGGCCTGCCAAGATGAGTTCGGAGGAATTAAATGAATGCACAAGAAAAAGCATCAGGATAATGGGGCTCAAGACTAAGCACCAAACGAAGGCACATGCATTTATGAAAACTGAAGGCATGGATGTTTATTAGGATAAATAAACCCATGAAGGCCTAAAATGAGTTAGGCACCTAAAGGTTTACGCCAGAGGTAACTAGACCTATTCCTTTGGTAGAAAGTGCATACAAATAATAGTAGAAGGGGATTAAAGCCAAAATTGGCAGATTTCATAGTGATTTCTTTAATAAAATAAAAAGGCCAAGGAATTTAATTTTGAAGTTTAATGCATCGCATTAATGATGTTTTTAGCATATCCTTTGGGATTTTGCATAACAAGTTAACAACTTTGATAAGTAATAGTTCAATAATGGAGTTTCGTAGTTAATCCAAACATAACTCCAAAGCGCCCAAGTATGAAAAATGTGGACATGTAGTGAATTATAAATTTCTTATAGAAAAATAGGAAGTTGAGGCACAGTTAGCAGTTTCGAAAAATCTAGATATTCACTAAAAGTAGGAAGTCCAAACTAAATTCTGTTAAAAGGTTAGAATAGATAAAATTAGAAAATTAGTCTATTTAATTTACAGAAGCATATGGCTAATGTATGATAAATTAGTGGGAAGGTCTAGAAGACTGAAAGAAATGGACATGGGAAAAAAATAAAAAATCCATGCAACGATCAAAGAATAAGATAACTAAAGATTTAATCCAAAAATATCAGTCCAAAATTCATTAAAAATAGAATTCGAGCAGCAATGTAGCTAGAGGAGAGTGAAAATTAGAGGTTTTTGGTGAAATTTGATGCATATTTGTGGTATTCATCAAGGGTGAATAAGAGATCTAATAGTTGAATAATTAATTGGACTAGTGCGATCTAATAGTTGAATAATTAATTGGACTAGTGCTTTGATGTGTTCATCAAAGGTGAATTTTGGTGTTGATTTTCCTAGTTCATATAGTTTGGTGATTTGTTCAGTAATGAGAAATTATTGAAGGGGATGGTGTTTTTATGAGTAATCATATATTTTTAAAGGTGTTTGTAAGGTGTCTCTAGTGAGCATTTACAATAAGAAATTTTATTTTTTTATGACGTAAGTCGTCTATTGATCTATTTTTGAAAATGGATGAATGATGGATCAACAAGGCTGGCAAGTTGCAGCTTCTAGATCAGGGGTACAAAATCCTTACAGTGGGTATTGGTAAAAGTTTATGTGCAACGGTCTATTTCAGCAGAAGTTAATAAATGATCAAGGGCAAGAGTCCCTTTTAGTAAAGATCGATAAATGAGGAGGGGCAACTGTCCTTTTTAGTGAAGATTAATAAATGACCCGAGGTAGAAGTCCCTCTTAGAAAAGGTTGATAAATGAGTAGGGTTAGTAGTCCCCTTCAATGAATACTGATAAATGAATAGGGATATAATTTCCTTTCAGTAGCAGTTGATAAAACTAAAAGTAATATATTGTGGTGCATTGATGTAATCAAGTTGAATATTGTGATAACAGGGACATTGGTGTCTTGTGCATATATTTCTCATGTGCTCGAAGATTATGTTTTGCTTTGCATGATTGTGTTGTGTTTTTGATCCATAAACAATTGCTAAAGTGATTGAAAAGTATACTTTGTGGAAAACTGCATAATTTTTCCACAGTATTGATTCACCCCCACCCCTCTCTGTACTATCTTGGTTTCCATTATTTCTAACTATTGGTATTAGATCAAGTTTCCTTTAGAATCAGTTTAACAACTAGAAGGTAGATCAAGGATCATGGAGAAATAGGATTGGACAACCTCAGATGGAGTTCCATCTTTGAATACCTCAAATTATACATCTTGGGAGGTAAGAATGAAAACCTACTTGCAAGATCTTGATTTTGATTTATGGTTATCTCTGGATAATGTGGTAATAAATGAAAATTTTGATAAATAAGTTAGGTATAAAATCATGAGAGGGTTATCCAAGTCATATATTAATAAAGAAAATATTTTAAAACTTCCAAGGACATATGGGATAAATTTCAATGCATCAATTTTATAGACATGCAAGATGCATGGTATATCAAGAGGCTTTCTCTCGAGGATGGAACATTCAAATACATGAAGAGCATTGAAGATAATGAATCAAATGATGATTCTCCTGTAAAAAAAGGAAAATTTACTGATTAACACTTAGAGGAGAAGAAAGATGCAAGTAAGTTTTATTTGGGTGCTATTATAGAACAGCGGGATATTTATATGGAAATTTCTCAACTACAATTACTAGTGAAAGTGAGAGCTGATCATCAACTTTTAGTGAGGAAAGGACCACAATGATAGTAATAGAAGAGCTTGACAATGGTCAGGAAGAAAATGGGTCCACCTCTGGTGAGGAGGATGAAAGGATATCTCACATGTCAACAAAATAATCCCTAAATTCATCAAGGGAACAAAATATTTAGAGTGAATTTGAAATTTGTTATGTATCAAGTTTCTCCTTGAACCAAGGGTGTGGAATTATGGCACAATTTCTAAATTTAAAAAATAATTTTATTCCGCCAAATTTCATAAATGCGCTTTTTTTCATTATTATTTTTAATTCAAACCATATTATATGGTTGAAAATGTGGATTTCTGGTGTTAGTTAACAAACTAATGGTCCCACAATTTCACCTAAAATTTCATGAAATTTTCACTCTGTTAGCGAACTTCGGGGCAAATTTGTAGGAACAGTCCAGATTTTGGGGAAGTTGTGGAGCGGTTAGTGCAAAAACTTGGGTAAGTCATAACTAAGTCCGTTTTTGACCAAATTCAATGCAGAAAGAGGATACATAGGAATTTTTTGGTAATTATAGAGCTGATGGAACAAGTTTTAGAGTTGTTTGAGCATTGTAAACACATGTAATCACACTTTTGGGCATAATAGAAGAGGGCCAAGCCATTAGAAGCTAGACCAAAGAGACATAGCCCACATGAGGTGAACTCTTTCATCAAGTGCTATTGTGTTACTATTAATGGTGATGTTCATGAATGTTAGATGCTATTGTTTTGTGTTTTATTTATGTTAATTTTACCCTGAAATTCACATAAAAACTCATAAAACCTCATGTTGAACTTGCAATTAACCACATCATCCTCAAGCACTTTGTTGATATCCTTAATTGGATCTTAGCACAAAAAAAATAATATTTCCATTCAGATCAAGTTGGAATCAGAGCACTAGGTTTACTTGTGCAAGGAGGATTAATTTATTTTGAAAGTGTTTACATTCTTAGAAGGTTGAAGCTCAAGAGAGGAGAAATCAAGCTTGTGGGTGAAGGTTCTCTAGTTGGAGCCAGGAGAAGGAGGGCACAATTGCCACAATTTTCACCAAAATATTAATCTCCAGTTGCATTATAAGCTTCAGTAAGCATGTCTCATGAAGGAGTAATTAATACCATGTCAGAGGATGAGAATGCTTTCTTTGACATGAAAGATATGGTGAAGGTCCTCTATGAAGAGAGGAATACAAGGTTGCAGGGTGAAATCTCCAGACGTCTAAGAGGAGAGGGTTCTGCGGGAGGAGGAGGTAATGCAAATGGTGATAAGCCACCATCTACTCAACCATCATCCTCACCACCATATTCACCTTCATCTCATCCTCTTCCACTATTACAACCCTTACTCATACTCAGAAATGTTATACCTCAAAATGAATTGGTAAACAACCCTTGTTAAAACTTGGTATTAAATTTGAGCTTCTTATGTATAATTGTGAAGTGAATGCAGAGACGCTTGAAAATTGGGTTCGTCTGTTGGAAGTCTATTGTAGGATTCAAAACCTTCAAGATGATGATACAAATATTGAACTAGTTTCCTCGAGAGTCGAGGGTACAACACTAGTATGGTGGGAAGCCAAGAGAGAATATGAGATTAAAAAACATGGTAATGTCTCACTCTCTTGGTCTAATTTTATTGTTGCAATGAAAAGACAGTTTTACCTTCTAGCATATATGCAAAAATTCATCATGAATTGGCAGAAATTTAGACAACTTAAAGGTCAAAGTGTGCAATATTAGACCCAAGAATTTAGAAAAAGGGCTCTTATGTTAGCTGTTGATTTGCATTCACAAGACACGTTGCTAAAGTATATAGGGGGTTTACATAGCTACGTAAGGCATACTATACTTATGTTCAATCCCAATAGTCTAAATGAGGTTTGTGGGCAAAGCACCCGCCTTGAGATAGGAGGGAAAAATATTCTAGAAGAGGGTAGAAATAAGCTATTTAAGGGTCGAGAGAAAGGAAATGGTTTCAAAATAAAAGGAAATAAAAATGCATTCGTTAAAAAGGAAGGAGACAAAAATGACATGCAAACATTGTTCCAAGGAGGGTCACGATGAAGACCATTGTTGGAAGCTTCATCCAGAGATGAAGCCAAATAAATTCAACAACAAAGGGAAGGAAAGACAATTGCAATCACTCAAAAGGATCTGTGGTCCAATTCGGGTTATGAAATTAATATCACATCCATGGGAATAAAAGGTAATAACTCCATTTCTAGCACTATCACTTAAAATTGTTGCACTAGTACCTCAAATAGATAAACTTGAATTGAATTAGTTCATTTGAGGGTTGTCTCAAAAAATACAGAAATTGACACACTATTTGATAGTGGGTCTCAAAAAATTTTGGTATCTGAAGACTTAGTCAAGAAACTTAATCTTGACACGATACCTCATCCCAAGCCATATCCATTGGGATGGATATGCAAGGACGCCAATTTAAAGGTTACAAGAAAGTGTATTTTATGGTTTTCAAGAACCACAAACTTCTTTTACAAAGGGGAATTAGCTGTTGCAACGCTTGAAATTTTAGGGATTGATTTTGGAAGTCCTTACCTCTATGACATAAAAACAATCTTCTATTGTCATGAAAACGCGTACCAATTGTTAAAATATGGTGTGGAGTACATAGTGAAAGCCCATCACAAGAAACTAAATCTATAATTAGCTAATGCAGGGAAAATGAAAAGGCTAGTCAATTCAAGCAAAAATTTAGTGTTTCTTATGATAAAACCCAATGTTCATGAAGATTATGAAGATTTTGATGGTTGTAATCCAATTTTTAGTTCTGATTTTTTGATGTAATTAATCATGATGATAAGGTGTTTTAGGATGTGAATGGATTGCCTCTCAAGAAGAATGGAATCCTACATTTAAAACCTTTGCAATAAGAATGTTATCTTTGAGACATTGGCATGCATGGGATGTCAAAAATGCAAAGTGAAAAAATACCAAATCAAAGCCAAAATTTGTTGAACAATGGAATCACTCGACCATCTCTTCTGCCATGCAGTACACCTATGGTTTTGGTGCCCAAAAAGAATGGAAATAATTTTATTATGAGGGACAAAATGAATGTCTTTCATCAAATATGAGTTGCTGAAGGAGGTATTTTGAAGACAACATTGAACCTCAAACAAGGTTTTCTCGAATGGATTATTATTATTTTTGGTCTTTTCCATACTCCTACTACTTTCATGCATATCAAGAATGATCAATTGGAGCCATTTCTATAAGTGATAGTCCACTTGTATGACATTGTCATTTTTAGAAATTTTCATTATGAACATGTCATATATAAGAGAAAAATATTGGATATCGTAAGGGATTAAAATTTGTTTTTGAAGATGTCAAAGTATGAGTTGGGTAATTTTTTTTAATGTACTTGGACTACAATGTTGGAGGAGGTAAGTTGAAGGTAGACCTCTGTAAGTTTGATAC
Source organism: Pinus albicaulis (assembly GCA_034641835.2). Taxonomy (NCBI): domain Eukaryota; kingdom Viridiplantae; phylum Streptophyta; class Pinopsida; order Pinales; family Pinaceae; genus Pinus; species Pinus albicaulis. The sequence goes on along the minus strand of CM076577.1, from coordinate 867,711,088 downwards.
CATTGTGGATTAGTTAATGCCAAGTTGGTCATCTCGATAAGAGGTTTTTTCGAAGTAGACCAATGTTGGAGGAAATTTTTTGTTAATATTTATTCTATTTGAGCTCCTTGGTATGCATTGACATGTGTGCAAAACTTCTTCCAGTGGGGAGGAAAAAAACAAGAGGCATGTGATTCTTCAAAGAAAAAGGTCATTTTAGATCTTTTATTTTCTCTTTTAAACTTGAAATCATCATTTGAGTTTCAGGTTGATGCAAGTGACTTTGAAATTTCATTTCACTCATAATATTTTAATGTTGCAATGATTAAGTTGCAGTGATTAAGGAACTTTCATTTGATGGGTGTTTTTCAGCAATTCCACTTGGTCAAAAGGTATAAGATAGGTATAAGAGGATAGTTTGTTGATATGCCTTTGAAGCCTGTTATGTGTGTAACTATTGTACACAAGCATCATTTTGTTTTACATGAAAGTTATGCTAAAAAAAAATACATACTTTCAATATTTACATTCAAGCTTGAGTCAAGTAAGCCAAGTAGTGAAATTTGTTTACCAATTGCATCATAAATTGTTGTGTCATATTGGTAAGAATGATGTTTCTTTTGATGGCAGCATGGAAAAACCCAAGAATTTCATTGAAAGACTCCAAATGGTACATCAAATAGTGTAAGACCATTTTGAAAAGAGAAAAGGTAAGTACAAGTATTGTATCGATCGCTAGCACTAAGTCGATGATGGAGTTTGGAATCATTTTTTTAAGGAGAGGCTTCAAAGTGAGGAACAAGGAGTGAATCTTTAGATTCCATATTTTAAATATTTCACTTCAAAATTCCTTAATAAGTTTCAGCAAGATGCCATTCGTGACAAAATAATAAAGTCTTCGAGACGGGGGAATGTTGGTTACCTTTGAGTGGATCTTAAGGAAACAAATTCATCAAAGGCCAAATAGATCGATATTGGAAAGGGGAGTGGGTTTTACCCTCATATACTTGACAATTGAAAGAGATCTTTTGGGGTCCAAAAGATTCCAGTGGGAAGGCATGATCAGGTGCTAAAAATTATGCTTAGAAATAAAAATTTTAGGAATGGTGTGCAACCTAAACGAAAGCATATATATCATCATTATGAATCTGACACAATGTGTTTCACAGAAAACCAACATTGTATGCTGATGTAAACAAGTTTTTTTCATTTTATCAAAGAGGCAAAATTTTCAAAAAAATGACAAGTGACTGTGTATTTTGGGCTAGTGGTAGTATGCCACATGGCCTCTTCTAGTTGGATGAAAGGCATTTTTTAAGGCCAAAATGGCCTTGCCACATGTCCAAATTATATTGGTTTTTTGTGGGAAAATTTTATTCATTGGTAGGTGCCCAACTACATGTTTCCACGTCGCCCAACTAGAGGCTGCCACGTGGCAGCATAGGGGCCAACAAAAATTGGTTAATTCTGAACTACAACTCTATGGGATTCAACGATGATACCTACCACAAAAAAAATATGCATTACCAACCACACTACATATTTATTGTTAAAGTATATGGAAAAAACCTTATATAAATGTTAGTTGGGAAGACTATGGGGTAAGGGGCCAGGGCTTAGCCCCGACTCCCCAACAAGAATACCATATGACCAATGGGTGGAACCAAGGCCGTGAAATTATGGCACAAATTTTAAATTTAAAAATTAAATTTATGCTGCCAAATTTCATAAATGAACATTTTTTAAAATTAAATATTTTTAATTGTAACCATAATATATAGTCAAAAGTGTTGATTTATGGTGTTCGTGGAGAAACTAACGGTCTGACAATTTTGCCTGAAATTTCGTGAGATTATGACTCTGTTGGAAAATTTTAAGGAAAATATGTAGGATTAGTTCGGATTTTGGGGAATTTTTGGAGCGGTTAGTGCCAAAATTTGGGAAGTCACAACCAAGTTAGTTTTGACCAAATTCATTGCAAAAAGAGACTACACAAACATTTTTTGAATTCTGGAGCTAATGGAATAGGTTTCATTGTTGTTGGATCATCGTAAACACATGTAATCACACTTTTGAGCATAATAGAAGAGGGTCAAGGCATTGGAAGCTGGACCAAGGAGAGGTAGCCCAGGTGGGGTGAAATCCTTCATTATGTGCTATTGTGTTACTATTTATGGTGATGTTCATGACTATTAGATGTTGATGTTATGTGATTTATTTATGTTAATTTTCTCATGAAATTCACATAAAAACTCATAAACCCTCATGTTAAATATGCAATTAACCACATCGTCCTGAAGCACTTTCTTTATATTTTGAATTGGTTCTTAGCACAACAAAACTAATATTCCCATTCAAATCAGTAATGTAGGGAACTTTGTCTCCAATAACCCAAAGAGAAAAATAATGTGCAACAATAGAGTTTGAATGTGCTATTTCATCCATAAACATAAGTTTCTTAGAGTGATTCAAACAAGCAAGCATAGATATCATTTTCCCATCAAAGGAAATAGTTTTAGTGCCCCGAAACGATCAGGAGAATGAGTATCATTCTAATAAATTGGATAGGCAGGAGACTCCATAAGAATAATGATTCCTTTTTCCCCTTATTGAATAACTTTGAATCATACATATGTAGGAATTATGGGTAAAAAGGAGCTACATGAAAATTTGGCAAGAAATCTTCTTCTCAAAATGCTCCAATTAGAGGCATGTATTACAACTGTGACACCATCCTCCCATAGTTACCCAAGATTATTGTTCGACTCGGGTAAATATGTGATGAAGAGTTACTATCATATGAATCATCCTCCTAGGTATAATTAAGGAAGTATAATTGACAAACTCAAACCAATTTGACTTCCCTCAAGTGGTATAAGACCCCCAAGAGCTAAATAACCCTTCCAAGTTCCCAAACCCTAAATTAACTTTATTTTTTGCTGATATGGACTCCTAGAAACTAGCATAACACTACCTGAATTTGACTCTAACCCTTCTATCACATGCATTATCCTACAAGGGAGTGATTGTAGCCTTTTTTACCCAGTTCTATGGCAAGGATCACAAGGTCTAAGCCACCTTTTTAGGGCTAGGACCCAGACCTCTGCCAAAAACTTAATGAAACACTCATAAATGATAAATAACATATGGAAAAATCCTTTAACTGAAAACTTAATAAAGGAATTAACCTAACCAATCCTAGCCATGAGATACATTTCATCAAACACATCATGAACATGTAATGTAAAGGCCATAATCACACATCTAAACATATGGGTCTCACACTTATTTGAGAATCATCAATAAGGTATGATTCCCTTGCACAATAGAAGCATTATGATATATCAAGACATACATTCATTAAAATTTCATTTACTAACCAAAATATGATGAGAGCCATGCCTCAAGTCCTTCATAAAAACTTTATTATAACCAACATATAACCATAATCATAACAATGATAGAACAATCATCAAAGCCACATGATAAAAAATACATTTAATCATGAAATATAAGGGAAAGATATATCTTATTAACATATGAAAAATCCAACTAGTTCAAGTACTTTCACATATGACCCAACCATAGATTGGGTTGAACCAAATCTCTCTTTCAACCACTCACCCCCACACCATATTCCAAGCATGAATGTGGGATCTCATGGAATAAACCAATCAAAAGAAAAACAAGGATTCTAGAGGCTGAACCACCTCAACCCTCAACTAGTGGTTACAAATGAGGGTCTGACATTACTAACCATCACTAAATTTGTCTATACCCAAGCTGTAAAGGACTCTAGATAATATTGATATCCCTTCACCTTCATTTGGATTCTTGACGATTTATGAATGTTTACAAATTCAACTGTCCTCAAAAGCTATCAACAAGCTTTACCATCAATTATGGGTATGAATTTGAGACAAAGACTCATTTGTAAAACCAATAATTTTTAAATAAGTGCAAGCATTCCGAAATAGTTTCTATTTTTATTATAATATTATAATCTTGGTTTATCTATGTTAGGTCCTTATATTACTATTCTAGTCCCTTATTATGTTAGAGTAACCCTCATTATTGTTATTTTTGTACCCCTTTAACCCTAATAATGTTATTATTGTGCCCTTACATTATTATTGTTAGGTCGGTTAGGATTACATTGTGGCCCCATGGACCCCTATATATAGAGAGGAGGTTTTGTCATTTGTATCATCCAAGAATTGTTCATTCATGTAATGTATTGGAGGTTTCCCCCTCGAAGTGGATTTTTTCTAAGGCATTGGTATCTCTCTTCTTCTATTTTTGGAGCTGGTTTCACAACATTTGATATTAAATCTTTGGGATTCTAGGGTTTCGCTGCTCCAAACAGGTCATCATGGAATTTGCGCTATAACTCTTTTTCTACGAAGGTTAAGAAGCTAAAATTTTTAGAGTGCAAGGAAAAAATCCTGAGAAACATCGTCGCAAAATTTCAGAGCTTGGTTCGAAATATTTTCGGAGATATGATCTCTGGAATTTAGGTCATTTTGCAGGCTCCTGAATTTAACCTAAACAGGTCATCTTGGCATGTTCTCTATAACTTTCTTTCTACGAAGGTTCAGAAGTTGAAATTTGTAGAGTGTGAAGCCAAAAGCTTGCGGAACATTGTCGAAAAATTTCAGATTTTTTTTCGTAATAGTTTCGTAGATATCGTCTGTGGAATTTAGGGCATTTTCAGGCTCCCGAATTTCATCTCAAAGAGGTGCTTGTGGGAAAATATTCATAACTCTCTCTCTAAGCATCAGACTGGAATTATATAAAAATTGGCCACAAGTACATAGACTGTAGTTTCTTGTCCATTAATTTCATAGCTGAAGGAGGAAACAGTGACATGTGGCAAGTCATACAACTTCGCTCTACTTAACCAGTCCATAACTGGGTCATTGTGGGATATTGAACATAACTTTGTCGTGAAGAATCCAAATCAACTCAGACCTATGGAATTCAAAAGAGGATTCAGAGGGCTACCTCAGAGCTGAATTTCAGATATTGAAAATCCGAAATCACAGAGATAATTCAGTTTCAATATCGAGCTCCTTAAAAGCAAGAAAAAAGGTGTGTATTTGTTTTTTCGAATTGCATAAGTATTGTGTGAAAAATTAGTTTGAAGTGATTCCAAGGGCATATTGAAGCATATATATCAGCATTGGGTTCTAAAATGACACCTAAAAATAATTCCATACCCATTAAGCCCTCAGAAATCTATACTATGACGCCTGAAGAGGAAGAATTGCAGTATGAGATATCAAAATTATGGTACCAAGTGCAACAAATTTTGATCTTACGAAGAGCAACCGAAGATTACATAGATGGTTTAAAAGAAGAAATGGAGGCTACGTTGGATGGTTTGAAGGATCAAATAAATTCTAATATGGATGGTAAAGTAGTGGAAGATCACATCGAGCATCAACAACAAGTTGTCCAACTCTCAAACGATAACCTAACTTTGGGGTAGAATCAAATGAAACAACAAGAAGATCAACATCACATCGAAAGAAGTTCTGAAGCAGTAGCAAAAACAAGAACTCAACAAGTCCGATCTATTTCAGAGTATCTCAGCAAGTGGAAGAACTTTCCTATAGAAGATTCCACATGGGAGGATGAGAATTTTATATAGAAGCATCAAGAAATAATCAAGCGTTGAGGACAACACTTGTTTGAAGGGGAGGGGCATGTTAGGTCCATATATTACTAGTCTAGTCCCTTATTATGTTAGAGTAGCCCCCCTTATTGTTATTTTTTCTCCCCTGTAACCCATATATTGTTATTATTGTGCCCTTACATTATTATTGTTAGGTCGGCTAGGATTACATTGTGGCCCCACTAGTATTACATTGTGACCCCATGGAATCCTATATATAGAGAGGAGGTTTCGTCATTTGTATCATCCAAGAATTGTTCATTCATGTAATGTATTGGAGGTTTCCCCCTCGAAGTGGCTTGTTTCTAAGGCGTTGCTATCTCTTTTCTTCTATTATTGGAGTTGGTTTCACAACAATTTAGAAGAGGAACAAGAACATTTCCTACCATTAATGATTCTCCTTATTGCAAATAAATGAAATAATTGTGGTTAATCATCGCATGACTAGCTTTTCTAGGAAACCAACAATAGATACTTACTCGAAATGCGACAATAAATGCGCGCTAAAGTGTCCAGGCCCACAAATTTTACATATAGAGGAATTAATTATATAAAAGGAAAATTGTTCTCTCCTATCTAAACGTCGGATCTTTTGTTCTTAGTCTTGTTTGACGGAGGTACTACAATCACTCATTCTTTTTTGAGAGTGGATTAGTCAACATATATATTATTTTGAGTGCTCTCTACAATGCAGGATGTTGAAATGAAATCAAAATGAAAGAAATTATTTGTGATGATGGTTAGACAGAGAAATTGTTCCCAAAAATGGGTACCTTGGGACATGCAGATTTCAGAAGATAGAAAAACACTCGTGTATATATATCACTGTTGTGAACATCTCGATAACATCCCTATTTTATCTTGAAATCGTGATTTTTTGGCCTAGACGATGTTTGCCAATTTTAAAAAATATTTTTATGGTATCTTAATTTTGCCGGTGTTTGGCGATTTTTACTGATATTTTCCCGATTTTGATGATTTTTTGGTTTTTCAGACCCTTCCCCATGCCAATTTTTGCAACATATATATATATATATATATATATATATATATATATATATATATATATATATATATATATATATATATATATATATATATATATATATATATATATATATATATATATATATATATATATATATATATATATATATATATATATATATATATTGCATTCATTGGGAAACGTATTATAAAAAAAAAATATTAGACACACGAAAAAGTAATTTTGGAACTTTAGAGAAACAATAATGGACATGCTTGAGTGCATGCGAGAATTTAGGAGTATAGGTCTAAAAGTTGCATAATTGATAAAATTGGACTGTTTTCAGGTATGGACACAACCATGTAGAGTAAGGTTAAATTTCAAACTTGGATTTCATAAAATCAAGATGGAAAATGCATTTTGAGCCAAACTGGATTTGATACCATGTTGAACACAAAAATGAATAAAAAATAGATTAAGATAAGCGTGAATTAATTTTACTATTCAAATTATATACATTTATAATACATTTTTGTTACCCTTTGTCTTCATATACAAAGTACTCTATTAGAATCCGCTGATTGTTCACATTTGACACCAAACCCTAGCGGATTTGGTTTCCAAAAATTGTTAACACTTATATTCACATTCCTGCTTCCTCAAGTTTGAATTTTTCATCTCCATCTTCCACTTTATGTTTTCTATTTGTTTTACTCCTTGAACTTATTCCTTCCCCTACTTCCTCAACAAAAAATTTCCTTCTTATCTCCTATGATCAATCATGTAGTCAAAATATCATATTGCATAATCCAAACCTATTTTTTCTCCATATTCCTCAAAGCACTCAAAATTGCATATACTTGAAGAAGCTTTCACAAACAATTTAGACCTGTTCCTTGAGCATACAAATCCATATCTGAATGTTCCTATTTTTTTCTGCATACTTTTGTGACTTTTCTTAAGACCTGGTAGGAACATTTTCATCCTGATTTTCTTAGGAGACCATATCATGTTTCTTATACAGTCAATCATGTTCTGTGTTTCCAAAATTGTTATATTTGTAGCATTTTTTTATTGTACTTGAATAATGGAGTGAATACATTACGATATTTTTTTTTTGTATCCATTAGTACCTATGATTTTATTACCTACAATTTTTTTTATGGAAGCCTGGTAAGGTTCTTTATTTATTTAAAAATCACTTCTAGAATGGGATCTGTAATCCCTTTATTTATGTCCAAATTATGTAGATGAAAAAAAATGACCTAGAAATATAGTTTGATACTTGCTAGAGAAGAATTTTATTCATCAAGAAATTCCTTTGAAGTTGTTCTACATTCATCCTTTGAAGGAGGTGACATTTTTCGTCCTTGTCGGCGAGAATCGCGTTGGCACCAAGCCAAAATTGTTGAAATTTTCAACAAGAAAGAGTGAAATTGGCATCCAGAAACAACATGCACTAGTGTGTCATCACAGGTCACACAGTGATGGATCCCAGCTACACATTACTGTGCTACAAATTTTTAAATAAATAGGAAAATTAATTGTATTCTTATCTCATAAGAACTTTTAATAGCTAACTAAGTGTGATAGACTTAGTTAGATCAATAATTTCTAGTTAAGGGTCTAAGGATAGAAATGTAGAGTGATTCTATTATTAACAAGGTCTAGTTGCAGTTGTATCACTAGTGTAGTGTGGGTGGGATCAGTTAACTCGCAATAATTGAGTTAAAATTAGTTTAACTAGTTCTAACTATTTTATGAGCTAGTGGGAGATCAAGTGAATTAAAATATATTTAATTCACCAGTAGTGATTTAGAAAGTAACTCATGATTCACTATTTATAGCTGCATGCATGCTAATTATGGTGGATACCGAGTTAAGACAAAGGTACAAGGCTAGTAAACTAGCAGTTGTATTTTAGACAAACTGCCTAGGTGTAGTTATAAAACCATGGAAATTCCATGATGAATTGCACAATCAAGGAAGGTTGAATTTCCTATTTAATCAGGTTTTAATTCTATAGGGATTGCGTAAGTAAGGTAGGCTAATAATTGGTTGTGTTTTTCCAATTTTTCCTAGATCATTGTGAAGCAATTGGTAGAGTGTAAGAGTTTGTGGTGATCACAAATACATTGTATTGTTGCATGATTCCTTGGTTGATTATATTCCAAAATATGGAGGGCTTTTGAGCATTTTCTTTCCCCACGAATATTTGGTGTTGTGTATTGATTTAATTATTTCTCTTACTTGCATGTGATTGAGCAATCATGTTTATATTCCACAAATATAGTAGAAGGATTCACTATACTGCTTTAGTACATTTCATGATAGAATTGAGTTCATTGATATCATTCTACATTGTATTATAGTTGTGTTAGATATTTTGTACAAAAATTTCACCCCACATGGCCAAAAGAGGCACAATTTCTTGCGTAGGGCCAGTAAAAGGGAAAATTGAAGAACAAATAGTAGAGAAACTTGGTGGGAGCATAAATTTTTCTTCTTTTGACAATTTTGGGAGTAGAAAGAGGCTAGACAAGGGTTTTGATATTTCTGAAGCCATTGGAGATATTGAAGTTATTTGGGCACTCTAACTTGTTGTAGAGGCCATTTTTTTTAGCATAATGAAAGAGGTCCAACCATTAGAAGTTGGACCAGGAGATGGAGCCCAGGAGGGGTGAATTCCTTCATCATTTGATGTATTGTGTTTGTTGTTATGGTGTTTTTGTTTCATATTTTTGTATAAAAACAAAAATTTTAATTCATTTTTATGTATTTAATAATTTGACATAAGGGGCTTAAAAACCTAATTTATTCACTTGCAAAAATTTAAATAATCCTCAAGTAGTTTCATATATAGATCATTTTGGTATCAGAGCTAGATTTATTTTCTGGTATGATTGTTTAATTTGTTGGAAAGTGTTTATGATGCTTACAAGTTTGAAGCTAAAGAGAGGAGAAGGAAATCATGTGGTTTCAAGTCTTAAAGTTAGGTTCAGGACAAGGAGAGAAAATTTTCCACGGCCTCCACCAAAATGTTGACCTCAAATTCCAGTTGAATCTTTAACAAGCATGGAACATAATGGAGAGCCTAAGAATATGTAAGAGGATTAAAATGATTTCAGAAAGGAATTATTTGATATGGAAAAAATGGTGAAATTTTTGTATGAAGAGAGGAACACAAGGTTGCATGGTGAGAGCTCTAATCCTCCAAAGTGAAATAACCCTTCAAAAGGATATGGAGGATATGGAGACAATACTCCAAAATTAAATGGAGGGAATGGTGACAAACCACATTTTACACCACCATTCTCTTCACCTCCATTGTCACCACCATCTTCACCATCATCGTCTTCCACAAAAAGTCCCTTCACAAACACCTCCACATTCTCCAAAAGGTCATGGTAAAAATCCATTTCTAAAACTTGTCGTAAAGTTTGATTTTTCTATGTATGATAGAGAGGTTAATGATAAAATATTAGGTATTTATGTGTGCCAACTTGATGTGTATTGTGGGATGCAAAGGATCAAGAATGATGACGCCAAGATTTAGCTTTATACTTTAAGATTGGAAAGTGAAACACTTATTTGGTGGGAAGCCAAAACTCAACAGGAGATGAAGAAACATGGTAAGGTGTTAACCTCTTTGAATCATTTCATTGCTATCTTGAGAAAAAAAATTTATCCGTTAGAATACATGCATAAATATATAATGGATTGGAAAAAATTTTAGCATGGAAAGGGACAAAGTGTGCCAAGCTATACTGAACAGTTTAGGAGAAGAGCAATGATATTAGGTGTAGATTTGAAATCTCAAGAAATGTTTTTGAAATAAATTGGAGGTTTGTATAATTACCTAAGGCATACTATTTTTATGTTTAACCCTACAAGTTTAGATGAACTTTGTGTGCATGCCACACATCTAGAGGCAAGACGAAAACATGTTATAGATGAGACAAGTGAGAATAATTTTGAGTCCAGATAGAAAGGAAAGGTTAAACTCAAGGGAAAAGGAAATAAGAGTGAATCTATAAATTTGGATAAATATAAATTCACATTAAAACATTGTTCCAAATATTAACGTGGTGAATATCATTGTTGGAAACTTCATCCAAAAATGAGACACAAAAAGTTGGAAAAAAACAAGAAGGAGAAAACAACAACAACAATACAACATGGTTTAGGTTATAATTCCAGATATGAAAGAAATATCACAATGATGGGTTTTAAAGGTATAAACAATGAAGTAGAAGTTCTTCAAGGAACAAGAATTGAGCTTTTCCATATTAGAGTTGTTTCAAAACATGCCAATATTGACAGACTGTTTAATAGTTGTTCAAAATCAAATCTTATTTTAGAGGACATTGTTAAGAAGTTAAATTTAGAGACCATTCCACATCCTAGACCCTATCCTTTAGGTTTGGTATGTGAGACTGCAAAATTGCAGGTGAGTTGCATGCTTATATTTTGAATCATTGCAAACTTTCTTGATGAAGTTGACTTTTATAATGTAATTATGCTTGATATTTTTCATATAGTTTTGGTTAGCCCATACCTTTATGATAGGAAAGAAATATTTCATAGCCATGAGAATAAGTATCCATTGTTCAAGAATGGGATTTAGTACATTGTTAGAGCGCATAGTAATAAGATGAGTTTTTCTCTTATCAATGTTGGTAAAATGAAGGGAATTGTGAATGCTAATCATAATTTTTCTTTGCTAATGTTCAAGAATAAAGATGTTGTGAATGACGTCTTTCAAGGAAATGCATTAGATAAAAAAATATTATTTTATAGATGTTGTTAATGGGTTTGATAATATGTTCTAGGAGTTTAACATGTTTCCTCCTAAAAGAGGTACACAAGATGAGGTAAAATTTCAGTAGCATGCACCATTGTTGAACAGTGATGTGAACAAGATGCTAATATTAGAGAGTGAAAAGGTCAAAGAGAAAGTTCCAAAGAAATTTTACAAAGAGGACATTGGGCCCAAAAGTTATCACTATGGGTTTAACAATTTTTTTCTTTGAAATGGGGTGTTTCATGGTGATGGCATTGACATTTGGTCAAGACTCAAGCCAAGTGTAAGACTAGGCTTGCCAAGCATCGTCAAGTCAAAAATATTCGATGTGAGAAGAATTTGAAGTTGTTTAAGGTTCCTTTGATTGAAAACCAAGGAGGGAATGTGGTTTTTACTTCACTAGTAGTTGTTTGTTGTGCATATTCTAGGAAAGTGCAGAAATATGGTATCTAAGATAGCAAGAGAAGGTCTCCAAAATCAGGGAAAATGATCAGTTTTCATGAAAAGCTCAAAATGTCGCATTCAAGAAATTTTCACTCCACTGAGACTAGAAGGGTGAGGGAGTTGTACCCTCATATATTTGTCGGTAGATAATTAAATTTTGGAGGTCCGAAATCTTCTAGTGGGGAGGAATAATCCGATGGATCCATTTTATGTTCAAAATTCAAAGTTTTCATAATCACTCAAAACTAGAACAGCCGATTAGATATCGACATTTTTATTCTTTTGAAACTTGTTTCGCTCAAAACCAACATTGTATGCTCCTGTAATTGATTTCTATTCATTTTTTTAAATAACCAAAACAACTGTTTTTGGATATATAGGGTTGCATAGTCAATAGTACATACTACTGATTGGGCTCTGACTCGGCATGTTGATTTGTATTCTTCCACCAATCCCTATTGGACACTTGGAAGTAATTCATTGTTGCGTTTTTGGGGTTATTTGACTAGTTAATTGGTGTAGTGTGTTGGACCAACCAGGAGGAACCACGTGGCCCAACCAGAGGCTGTCACGTGGCCTCCTGGTGGACATGTAAAATTTTGTTAAGGCTGAACAAAAACCCTGGGGAATTAAACGCAAGACCAACCCCACACAACCAAGACATTATATCATCGTTCCCACATGTTTTAATTAACCTTATGGGTCAAGAGCATTATTTAACCATTGTTGTAAATTCCATCGGGATTGGGACCGGGGATAACCCTTGCCCCTAGTGCATAGACTAGGGTTAGGGGCTAAACCTAGCCTCATTAACATTATATATGAGTATAACCCAAAAAATTTTGGCGCAATGTGATATGAAAAAAGATTCAATACATAACAAACAACAAACCCACATAACCCAAAGTATGGGTGAGACATACATCAGTCACCATAAATCATGTTGAAACCCATTTATTCCAAATTTTGAGCACTAGTTATGTTAATCACTAGTGGATAGTTGGAGCGTTGTTCACATGGTGGAGTTAACAAACAGGTCACTGTGAGGTTATGGTTTGATGCCAAGGTTTGGCTAGCGAAGAGTCTACTAGCGGTTAGAATGAAACTACTCACATGACAATGGTTAACGGTTCTGCAAACCATAGTCATCATCTAATATGGCGGTCCCAATACATTATTCAGATGTGGTTGTTACATTTTTTTTTAACCAACAGTTAAATTTTGGCACCAGTGGGAACTTTTGAAATCAATGACGGTCAATCCGCGATGTGGCAAATATTTAGTCAGGTACGGTCCTAACCGATATGATTAAGGAGGTAAATTTTGCATCCTTTCCAGTTGTAATCTCGCTACTGCGGGATGAAAATGTCACCCCATGTGGCCAGAAAAGTCTCTATTTGTCGCCTAGGGTCGGAAAAAGGGCAAGTTGGAGAATGAATGGCAGATAAACTTGGGGCTAGCATAAATTTTTCATTTTTTGGCCTTTTTGGGAGCAGAAAGAGGCTAGATGGGTTTTTGAAAGTTCTTAAGCCATTGGAGCTATTTTGGAAGCCACTTTATCACTGTAACTTCATGTAAACACCCTTTATTTGAGCATAATTAAAGAGGCGCAACCTTTGTAAGTTGGACGAGGAGATATAACCCAAGAGGGGTGAACTCCTTCATCATTTGTTGTATTGTGATTGTTGTTATGGTGTTGTTCTCTCATATTTTTTGCAAAAAATGAACTTTTAATTCATTTTTATGTGTTTAAGAATTTGACATAAGAGGCTTAAAAACCTAATGTATTTACTTGCAAAACTTTATAGAACCATCAAACAGTTTAATATATAGATGAGGCCTCTACCTACTTCAATTCAACTAGGTGTTCAATAAAATAATGAAAATCAACCTTAAACAGGGACAAAACTCAACCTTAATATGAATAGGTTTTGGCATTATTCAACTAAACCATACCTCATCTTGAAATAGAGATAAAAATTGTTCCAATGGTCCATGAGCCCGACCTCCTAAGATACTTTCACTCCACTCTAAAAACATGAATAAGCTTACCGTTCTCCACAAAATCATTTGGCCCTCAAATTAGACTTCATATTCAGCTTAAGCCTCTATCACTCCTCCCTTAAAACAAACTAAAAATCATTCCTAAAAACAATGCAAAAAAGCCTTCAAATGATGTTCCAATACTCTTCCACAAAAACATGTTTTACGTGTGTTTTACTTTACTTACATTTGGTTCAAGGTATCACCTCATAATTTATCTTTCACTACTATGAAACATGCGTAAATTATAATTAAGAAAATTATCCTAATTAGTCATCCTCAATGCCTAAATATAGTGCATATGGCCCCCAAAAATAGGACTAACATGGCCATTGACTCGATGAACTTCTCGCAAGGTATTAAATATATAACGAAATATATTCAAAAACTCATATCTCCTTTACTGCGAGTTAAAGGCCCCATTGTGAAGCATCAAAATAATAATTCTAATCATATATATTATTCTCTCATTGAAGCTGCGTAATTGAAATAAAAACACATTAAAAAATAGTGTATAAAAATCCAAAAACAATATTTTCAGAAAGCATGCTATATATTGTTGGAAATGTATAACTTTCCTTTTTATTGGGACAACATTTGAAGCCAACAACAATGTAAACATATATATGTACACGCAAAATTATGTGAATGCTTTTTATTCTTTGCGTATTACCGCTAACGTTATATACTCCCTGTGAAATATTATTGTCTACACCATATGAAGTATTTCTTATAGTATCTGGTCATTTTATTTTGACTTAAATGAAGCTTAGGATATGATCCTCAAACGTGGTCATACCTCATACAAAGCACATATTTTTACGAGTATTGTTTGACGCTCAATTTCAATTAATTAAAAAAAACTGTGACAACGTTATCCTTAAAATAGATAATAAAAAATTAGGATATAAATTTATGATATTGCATAATAGTAGTGCAGACTCCAGAGTGTATTAGTTAGTATTTATTACATTTTGATAATCAAGGAAATAATTGTTATTAAAACTTAACTTATAATACTCTGTACAATCGGAACCGTCTTCACACTTCACCAATGTATCAATTATCTTTACAAAACAAACCTCCATTGTCTAAAATAATTGGGATTTAATCGAATGACCAATAATATTTCCAAACCCATGAAGATAAAACAAACACTCCAAAATATCAAAATGCAATTGAGAATCTAGTAGGAAGCAATTCAATATAGAGATTGCAATGGTGAATCAGAGAGTCTCGGAATAATGAGAGTTCCACCAAACGCACACTCACCCTAATAAATATCAACCATATGGACATCTCCCATGTTACTTGAAATAAGATTTAATATTAATGAAAATGGTAGTAGGTTATAAATAGAATAATTATTAAGCCATTCTTAAAAACACCAAGTTATTTAAATTTGAAGTATAATTCCTCTTTGATAGTTGATCCGATATGATTGTGGTTGGTAAAGATTTACGTTGTGTAGAGGTTAATCATGCAAGTGTACGTAAACCTTCGTCCAAAATTTGGGTATAAGCCTGTAATCTTCGATATAACCAAATCCTTCATATTCACTATGTTTTCTTATATATGTTGGAAAATATTTACGTTGTGTAGAAGTTAGTCATACAAGTGTAAGTAAACCTTCTTTCAAATTTTGGGTATAAGCCTGTAATATTCAATATAATCAAATCCTTCATATTCACTATGTTTTGTTATATATGTTGGAAAATCTAATATCAACCATTTGATAGATGTCGATAGGTGTCAATTTAGTTGTAACAGTCTATTTGAGTTTAGTCCAATTCATTTAACTTTAAGTGACTGTTTCATTTCAGTGATTAATTATTGTGATCCCTTGTGTAACTTTGTGTAATATTATTTAACTACTTGATAATATTAAGAATCACATCTCTGATCCACCGTTTTCATTCTGTAGGATGTCTAAGACTCTTTGAGAGAGCAGCAGAAAACAGACGCATCAAACTAGCTGCACCCAAGAAACAAAGAAGGAAATTCACATAAGGTATCCACCACGTCAATATCGTCGATGTGAGAAACACTATTGTTCGTATTCGAGCTACTTAAACTGGAGCATGAACCAGTGAAAGAAGTTTCGCATTGAAAGTTTATTGGCTCATGGGATTGTTAAAAATTGAGGTGTGCACACACAGAATCAAATAATTTCTATGACACTATATCAAATCACATGAATACATCACAATATTTATAGTGCTGTCCACTCTTGGAGGGAGAAGTTGAGAGAATCTCTCAACATCCTCCAACAAACCAAACCAATCCTTAATCTTTAGTATGCGTCATAAATGAGGCATTATCTCAAACACTCCCCTTTAATGCCTACATTACAGAAATGAAGAACACACTAATTTAATACAAACATTTTTCTGCCCTGGTCTTCATTAACATTTGTACCCACTTTGAGATCTCATAGACAACGCTCTTTTCTCCACCATTTTCCAGCCACCATTCAACCCATTTAAAATACATTTGTTTCTGACCATCAATACTGAATTTGTAAGATAAAAGATTCTTGACACCCTCGAAGAAGAGTCTCGACAGTGAACTACCCTATGGAAATATCTCCATCTGTGAAATAACCCCGAAGAATAAATTTCAACAGTCTATAGGAAAATATTCTGGATACAGAATATGATCAGTGATTAATCCTACAAAGTGACTTTTACACACAAGGATCTCATTCTATAACCTGTAGTTGACACTCTTAAAGCCTGAAGTACAACAAGACCCATCAACATATAACAAATTCACACAATCAAATCAGCCAATTGTTCTCTCGGCATCAAAGAACGTCGAGAACGCCTAATTTAGATTATGCTAAATTGTTCAATAATTGGTTCTGCACTACACAAATCTCACAACAACAAATTCAACCATGAGTAAATTTCTCATTTACTACCCTTACCCAACATTCTTGAATATAATACTACATTTTTAAAGAAAATGCATCGATGTGTTCCCACTTGTATTTACATACAAGCGTCTAGAGGCAATGTTTATGTCATTTATGTATACTCAGAAACAACGCTTCCTGGGCTGCCGTCGAAGCAAAAGCAAGCGAAAGTGTGGAAGTTTTGGATTCGATGGCCGACCAATATGAGACTCCAGGGACACCGAACTAGCTAGCAGAGGCACTGTCAAAATCAGGTAATAATCAGAGATCAGTCCCGGTGAGGAAGAAGTTCATTCGCAAGAGGCAATCGCGAAAGGGAAAACGCAGATCTGGAAACCACTGCAACATCGCTCTGCCACATGGAAAACCCGTTCAATTCTTCATACGCAACATATATGCTCAAAACAAGTGTTGCTCCTCATAAAGAGGTCGTAACAATTCCAGCAGTGAACATGTCGAAAAGAAGGGCTTTGGTCTTGCTCCCGCTGCTTAATTTTCTGTTTTTCTCATCGATCTTGGAGCTTCATACGGAACAATATGTCCCGAGATGCTCGGTGCCGTTCCTGCATGATGTTCAGGAGTAATTAAATTCGTAGCAGTGCAAGTGCTCGTCCTCAGGAGGGTTAGGATCTGTCATAATGAGTGGTATTAATTTGCTGTTGGGGTTTGACCACAAATCGTTTAACCTGGAACGATCTGAATCGACAGAGTAATCAAAATGATTTGGAAGTCGTTGCAAGTCAAGCGATAACTCCTCACCTAATCTAATTCGCTTATTGCTGTAGAATACAGTAAGATTTATATGAGGACTGAAATCGTCCACAATGCGTCTGATAATTCCTGCTTCTAACAGCGACAGTGGTAGTGAAAAACAAACTCGAACAACAATTCTACAACACGCTGAAATATTTCACACAAAACAAAATATGAAAATAAAAAATAGACATTTCACTTTCACACTTATGTACAGACAATCAGTTAGTTACTTAGACTCTCACATTTTTCTAGGCACTCCCATGAGGGATTAAGCCCAGCCAAGCTCTGATACCATATTAAAAATTGAGGTGCACACACAAAATAAAATAATTTCTATTACACTATATCAAATCACTTGAATACATCACAATATTTATAGTGCTTCTGAAATCCAACTAATTCCATTCTTGGAGGGAGAAGTTGAGAGAATCTCTCAACATCCTCCAACAAACCAAACCAATCCTTAATCTTTAGTATGCTTCATAAATGAGACATTATCTCAAACAAGGATTTTGTTTTGGGATATGTTAACTAACACATCTTAGCCATATGAAGATCGACGCTATAACTTTAAAAATAAATTGTGACCGTTACACCCCTCTGGATAGAGTTGATGCGATGAAAATGGAAAAGTTCCCAAACTTAGATTTTGTTCGATGTATCGAAGCCTCTCTGTGTCGAGATTTTGTTAAATGAATAATAGTCTGTTTGTGTCGACGGGGGCGATGGTTGCACTGAATTAAAAACATAGCCCATTATGGTAGCAAAAAGTTTTGATAAGCCACACAATTTGAAAAGTCTCGGAAAAGGCATTTACGATTATATTGACTTTAGAACGAGCTTTTTTTTTTAATATGTTGCATGAACGGAGGGCTACGATATACTTCTAAAAAGGGCTCCCGTCTCCAATCACGGCTCATGTGATTTTCACGAAAACGCGTTGTTGAAATTTCAAATGAGGTTTTTTTTTTTTTTAAGGTGTATTTAAAAAAAGGGTCAAGTGATTTCTTAAAAGGGTTTCAAGGGTTTTATTTTATGAATAATCATGTATTGTTTTAAAAACTTCTTTTTGTTATAAAATACAAAGGGAAATGCATTATTTAAAAGATTTTAGGTTAGTTTTTAAAAATACACGAGGGTTCATTTAAAAAAAAAGGGTTCATTTGGAAAAAGAAGAAGTTGTTGGTACTTTTAAAAAAGAAGGGAGTATTGGATCGGTAATGTTCAGTCTATATGGGAAGCAAAGACAAGGTATAAATCTAATGAATAGTGTTTGATCTATTAAACACATGGGAAAAGCCAAAAGGGTCACACAGTCAAAGAAATAATAAAATTTGTTTTAGATATATTTTAACAAGTTAGAAGAAAAACTGTAAAATAATTACTTCATATTAAAATGCATAAAAATAATTGTAGATGACAACATTCTTCTGCTCATTACAAAGGCAATGACAACCAAGGAGGACTTGGATACACTTGAAATGAATTTTTTTTGTAAGGGAAAGTAATCAGGTTGAAGATGAAGAGTTTGGTGAATCCCACTGTGCTTAGCCACAAGTGGATGATGACTATGAGAAATATGCAGCAAAAGTAGAGAGAAAGCGCATAGATGCTCCTAAATCCCACTATGCACACCCACAAGTGGGTGAAAGTTTGGTGAATCTAGCAACAATGATAATTAAGCTTCCCTTGGAGTAGTCAATGGTATGGTGAATCCGACAATTAATAGTTTTGATGTAAACTTTGATGCAAAGAAACATATCTTATTAATACATTGATATTTGGTGAGGAAAACCCACAAGGCTTTGAAAACCAAGCCGAAGACAATCTTTTCTAAGAAACAAAGGTTAGTAAAGAAGTGAAAGCGACATAGGTGGAGAATGAAGCATAAGAGGAGAAAACTCTCGTTGCAAGGCAGAGATGATAGAACCAATGTGGTATTGGAGATATTTTTAATAAACATAACATTGATTTGGAATTGGTATGGAGATGTTAGAAACAACCACGATGGAGCAACATAATTTTAAAGCAAATTAAGTTTCGTTCAAGCATGACTTGCGACGCAATGTTTTGATAAAGTTTGCATAGAAGATATAGAAATGAATGTTGAAGACCACATGGATGATGAAAAAAATAATGATATTTTCGTGAAGTACATCCCTAAAGAGATAAATTTGTATTATATACTTATGTTGTAACCAAATATTGATGATGAAAAGCGCACAATAAAATATGACATGTCACAACAGTCCACATACAAGGTTATTTTTAAAGTCAAAGAGAAGCATAAGCAACCTGGAAAAATGGAAGATTTGTACGAGAAAATCAGGAATCTGGAATTTGAAGGCTACAGCAAGCGGAAATCTAGATCATGTCAATTTTTTTTCAATTGTAAACCTAGCTGAGACTTAGGCCAGAAAGCTTTTAGTTTCAATTTTTTATGGTTGTAATTAAGAGGGAGTATTAGAGAATCTAATTTCAACTCCTGATAAGTGTAAGTCCAAGTATTAATCAAATTGTCACAGTCTATTTGAGTTAAATTTTATCCATGAGCGATCCGTGTTAAATAATCGTTCAACACAAAAGATATATCTTGATATAAAAGATTTTGAAACTAATACACCATTGAAGTGTAATAATGCTCACCGTGATAGTTATAAATCAGACTCATACTCATTGACTAAATCCAAGAAAAACATCCTATATTTCTTTGCTTAAAAATGGGTTAGTTGAATTAAAACACGAGTTAGCTTATTCCCTAATTCAGATTCCATATTCAGTGACACATTGTAAAGTAAAAATGGTGGAAATTTAACCGAAGTTGGCAATGATATTTCTCTATTAGATTAGTATTTAAAAGTATCATCATAATTGTATACGCATCATGCTCCCATTCAACTAATGAACCATTCCATACAAAGCAGAACAACTAGTATGTAGTGGACAAGTATGAGAACAACTAGTATGTAGTGGACAAATATGTGAAGCGATTACTTCATAGTTGTTTTGGAGTTGCTGTTTGATGATAGACGATAGATAGTGATACAAGTGAAAATTCGACCAATTCATATTCTCTTGTTAAACGTGAGTTTTATATTGATGGAAACCTTGCATTGAACTGTTAATAATGATAAATGCGAGTCTTATAAAATAGAAATCAATTTTCAATTTTAATTAAAATTTCGTCCACTAATGTTACACTTATTTTTTTTATAGAAATAGGCTTAATAATTTTGAGTTAAGTGAATCTTACCACCATGATCCTGTTTGACAATCTTATCACAATGTCCGCTGGTCAAAATACCATCGGGTATGTGAGATCTTAGTGCTCTACTTGTTAAATTCGAATATAAAAGTCTTAAGCATATGTTTATTTCCACATAAGAAGAATTCACCACCTGTTGTATCAACTATAAATATACAGTTACAAATGTGGAATAAATGACAAAGTAAGTTGTAAATATACAGTTACAAATGTAGAATAAATGACAAAACGTAATTGTGAGTAGTGTCTCACTAATATAGAAAAAGAAAAAAGAGGCTCGATTTGGATGATAGAATTATTATGATGTATTAACAAATTCATTATATTATGGAAATCAAAAAGTTATTCTCCTATGTATTAGCAATTTAAAGAAATTGGTTTTGTATGTAAGGTATTTTAGGTGCATTTTCTTTAAATTGATTAAATTTATAGAAATAATCAATACAGTCTTTACATTATTGAGATAATTCTCCTCAAAATATCATTGGGAATTTTGTATTTAAATAATTAAAATCTATGACAAGCAATAATTATTGTCAAACATTGAAGGATATTTAAATGTTAATATAAATTCTTATGATTTTATTAAAAGATATGATAGAACTAAATATGAACATACACCTTATAAAGGGTTAGCCTAAGTTGAATACATTTTACGAAGAATGCAACAATGGCATGGTGATACGGTTAGGTAACCATTATAATATAGAGGTTAATATTATTGGGTTGTAGTATTCAATGAACATGTTAGATACATGTTGATAGAAAGCAGGGATTATTATTTTCTATTATTTAAAAAAAATTGCTTTAAACTTTATATAACACCCATATGTTTTGTTTTTTCAGATTATTTTTAAAATTGTGAATTATTATTGGATTTAATGGCTAGAGAAGTCAGAATGGTATTATGTGATAATGTAAATACTTTTATTATTTGAATTAATAAATAAATTATTTAGAAATATTTGGGAAATATCAATAGAGTTTTAGAATGTTAGAAATTAACGAAGAAAGTTAAGGTAGGATAGGATTGAGATTCTAATTGTAGATCTCAGATCCTAATATTCAGGGAGTGGTTCAAACCATCTGATTGTGAGAAAGCCTATCAGTACTAGGTTGTTCTCTTGATTGATGTATCAGACTGTGTGAGTGTGTTTGTACACTCTTCAGGTTCTCACCTAGAGAGCCATTTCATTAATTTTATCATGGTATTAGAGCTTCAAGTCAAAGCCAAATAGATCTGTGGGAGAGTGAATGTTGCATCAGGCCAAGAGCCCGAGTGAAGGCAGTGAAAGCGAATTTCCTGGCTCGCTTGTGTCGAGCTGCTTTCTTTTTCATCCTCCTTCCTTGCTGCACTATGAAGCCATGAAGGCTATGTAGGACAGATCGACGATGATCTGATCGATCTGAGGAGGAGAGCCGTGAAGGCGAATTTGCAATTAGGAGGGCCGTGAAGGCGAATTTGCAAATTGAAGCGCTTGAGTCTGGTAACCAGCGCTTGGACTGTGAGCCGTTGAGAGAGCCCAGTAGCAGCGTGGTCAATTTCGGTGGAGGCTGCAACCGACATGGAGCCCGTAGGCAGTGGAGGCTGTAATATTTATCTCAGCTGTCTGTTCTGTTCACACTCCAAAGCAACAGCGAACTCATCCACTGTGTGTGAGCGTGTGAAGAGCCCTGTTGTTTGGGTTGTTTTAATAATATGTTTTAAGTCGCTGTGAGAGATATTTGTTTATTGTGGCTTCCTATCCAGATGAATTAATCCTTCGAATCTCAATCGAATTATTTGGACGTCTATTTCTGTTGGTTTTCCGAGCAGTGGAAGCTCAGAGAGAACCGGATCTCAAGTTTTAGAGGCCTTGACAACATTTAAATTAGAGCTGAGACCCCATCTCTGCGCTTCCTACCACGAAATTGATTGTGTTCTGAATGGAATTGAAGCATGTTCTACAGCGGCCTTGAGTTCGTTGATCAGTGCGACGGTGCTGGCTCACAATGTGAGGCTGAGGTTTGTTAGCAATCGATCAGGGCTGCCAGGGGCCATGAAGGAGGCATGGAGAGGTACGCTGCTCATTGGTGAATTTGTTTTTTTTTTTATTTCCGCTAGTGCAGTGACCGTGGAGTGGTAGTGCCTATGAGCACACCATAGAGGAGTGGCCTGGAGTATGTAAACAAGTGGACCAGGCTCATTTTATGTGGTTGCGCTTCCCCATTGTTGCGTTATCCGAGTGCACATTGGACGAGTTTCCTTGATGTTGTTCCCGTTGCAGAGAAGCACGCTGCCATCTTTCTCTCAACTGCCGGAGCACTGCCCACGCTCTCTACTCAACACTTTTATTCTAAATTCGAACAAGGACAGCGCTGCATCTGGTTTCCATTGAGAGGAGGAGCACTCCCGCGTTGCGGAGATGCCAAGCCATTCATGCAACACTACCAGAGAAAAGGGAACGCTGCATGGTGGATTGGTGTGGAGTCTGGAATCTGCTGCGAGGACATGCAGATCAAGATCTATACCCTGATCGAATTTGATGACACAGAGCCTATTGGTTTTGCGTATGGCCATTTTGCAATTTTTTAAAGTAATTTAGCCTTACCCTTCATCTCCGCAGTCAGACGCAAAATTAGAGGTGGCGAGATGGAGGCAGAACCACGCTCTGTATTATTGGGGGAGTTGAAATCAGCTGCTGTGTTTGAAATTATGATCTCAGATTGCCAAAAAAAAAAAAAATGTTTCCCTTCTATCGATTGCAGGTTGAGAAATCAGGAGAGCGCCAGTGAGACTGTAAATGCCTGATCGACTCTACCTCCATGATGGTGGATTGGCTGCTTCGCAGCAAACAAATCGTGGTGTGACAGGGATCGATTTGTTGAGAATTCAATCTCTGTGTGCCGTTGTGAAGGCTCGATCATGGAGGAGTTGTTGCCACTTGATTTCTGTATTTTTTTCTAGAAATCGAAAGCCACATTTGCAGACTCTCTTATTTGAAGAGTATTAGGATAATCAGGTAATTTGAAAAAGTGGGCTATTTCTACAAAGGGCACGATTTATGATTGTCTGCCAGCACGTGAAGTTGGCTCCAATGTTATTTTCAAATTCTGGAGGTAGAGCAACTGGATCCAACTTTGACACAACCATCAAATTTTGTCCAGAGTAAACTTGATCAGCATAGTCATACACTCGACAAGGATCCTTGTTAGAATGCAGGTCATAGAGATCCCTCACGCACTCTCTCATGTTACGCAGTGAATAACCGGTCAGTTGTCTCAGGTTTGATTTCCATATGTCATTTTTGTTTGGATTAAGGATCAACAATGCATAGTAGATTATCGATGCGGAAATCAATGAAGGATAGTAGCTAAGAAATTTATATTCTAAAATTGTCAATTCCACCAGAAATTCCATTAGACATTGGAGTTTTTTTTTTTAATTGAACCCCTTCTATTGGATCAGTGCGTTCAATTACGGATCTGACAAACGTGATTGTTGTGCGCACCACAATATCAAAATTCAAAGCGATCAAAGCTTCTATTTCCAGAGCTATAATCTCTCTATCCTTGATGTCAATCATGTCGTGAAGTGTTTTCACAACCTCGCCTGACCAAGGAGTTTGTTCGATGCTTTCCAAATGTTTTTCAGAATTGAACAGCATAGCCAACCCTAAACCATCAAGATTACTCGCAGAATAGTGTCCCACCACTAAAAGGAACCGATCAAAATTGCGGACTGCTAAATGAAGAGTACCGGTGTATAAATGCAAATGAGCAGATGCATATATGATAAAATTAACAGTCGTCGTTTGATCATCAGCCTCCTCTAACAAACTGCATTTTATGGTTTTAATGTAATTTTTATTAGGTCTGAATATAAACTCATCACAACGCAAGAACGAGAGTAAAGCTGAGCTGGGTTGGAAGGGTTCTGCAGCAACTAGTGCTTTCCATCCAGCTGAGCTGCGGAAAAATTCATAAAGGTGCCAAAATGCAGTACAGCCTCTGATGTGCCATATTGTGATCTAGAAGAAGAGGAAAACAATCATTTGAGCCATCCTGCTCAGCATTCATCAGGTTCAAGGCTCGATATGGATTTCAACCGTGTTTATGTTAGTGAAGTCTAGCGAGAAAATAGAAGGAGAAAATGGGTCGTCAAAGTAAATTGAAAGAGTCTCGAAGAAATTTCAGCAGAAAGCATCAACGGTGAAGTGAAAAATATTGTGTTGCAGAATTTTGTGATTTGTTTCAGGTTGACGGTGATGGACCAGTTGCTGATCAAGGTGCTGATTTAGAATTTGTTGAGATTATTAAATTTTTAATGCCAGATTTACCATCTTTTTCAGGTATGAATTATGAAAGCTGGACGAATGAAATAAAAACAGTACTATGGAAGTTAAACTTACTGGATTATGTTGAATATGTTATTAATGATAGTGGAGATACAGTAGCATTAAGTCTTAGAACATCTGCAGTAGATGACAACATCATATTTAGCATAATATATGAATATGGAGAGATTCCTAGTACAAAGTTTTTATGGGATGTTTTAGAGATGAAATACTGTCTGAATAAGGGCAATGATGCTGAAGATATTTCTCTTGATAATGATCCCATATTTGATTGTGAAACTGAAGATGCAATGATGGGTGATAAATGTGTATCTGTAATTGAAACTTGTAATGATGAAAACACATCCATTATTGTAGAACCTGAAAGTTTTCCTGATGTAGAACTTGAAAGTTTTCCTGATGCAGAAATCAAGTTTGATGAGACTTATATAACTCATGATGAGTGGATCAATTTGATTATTGGAAAACATCAAATTGATGAATTACTGTTTGGTGAGAAGGAAGGCCTATCCTCACATACAGATCAAATGCAGAACATGCTTGTAGTGACAAATCTAGATGAAGGCATAATTATGTCAGCAGAAAAGGATGAAGTAGGGAGAGATGGTGAAATGAAAGCTCTTTTGAAGGAGAAGGAAGATGAAAATATTGGTAGGCAAGAATCAACAATAAATTTTGAAGAAGAATTAAAATTTCTTGAAGCATGGCTTGAAACACCATGTCTTTATGAAATTAACACAGAAATTGTTGTAATTAATGGTGAAGATATCATCGCTGATGTTCAGATGATTGACACCGGAAATAGTGAGAAGGAAAATTCTCCTATCCACCCTGCCATAATTCTGAGAAGGATGACAACAAGAAATCAAGGTTTCCTTCATAGGAGTAGAAATGAGGTGAAGATACATCGCTATCTCATGACAAAGAAAGTGAAGATGAAGCCTCGTCCACGAATGAACAAATATGGTCTCAGAAGCATAAAGAATAAGATGAGAACTCTGTTACCAAGTTTTTTATGTTTTTTACCATTGTAAGCCTAGTTGAGACTAGACCAGCAGGCATATGTTATCATATGTTATTGTTCTGTACCCTTTCTCCATTAAGGGGGAGTGTTAGAAATTAATGGAGAAAGTTAAGTTAGGATAGGATTGAGATTCTAATTCTAGATCTCAGATCCTAATATTCAAGGAGTGGTTCAAACCACCTAATTGTGAGAAAGCCTATATGTACTAGGTTGTTCTCTTGATTGATGTATCAGATTGTGTGAGTGTGTTTATACACTCTCCATGTTCTTACCTGGAGAGCCATTTCATTAATTTTATCATGGTATTAGAGCTTCAGGTCGAAGCTAAATAGATCTGTGGGAGAGTGAATGTTGCGTGAGGCCAAGAGCCTGAGTGAAGGCCGTGGAGGCGAATTTCGTGGCTCGCTTGTGTGGAGATGCTTTCTTTTTCAACCTCCTTCCTTGCTGCACTGTGAAGCCATGAAGCACTCGATCTGAGGAGGAGGGTCGTGAAGGCGAATTTGCAAATAGGAGGGTCGTGAAGGAAAATTTACAAATTGAAGCGCTTGAATCTGGTAACCAGCCCTTGGATTGTGAGCCGTTGAGAGAGCCCAGTAGCACGCTGCAATCGACGTGGAGCCCGTAAGCGGTGGAGGTTGTAAGCTTTATCTCAGCTGTCGTTTCTGTTCATACTCCAAAGCAACAACGAACGCATCCACTATGTGCTCTGCGTGTGAGTTTGTGAAGAGCCCTGCTATTTGGGTTGTTTGAATAATTTGTTTTGAGTTGTTGTGAGAGATATTTGTTTATTGCAGCTTCCTGTCTAGATGAATTGATCCTTCGAATCTTAATAGAATTATTTGGATGTCTATTTCTGCTAGTTTTTCGAGCAGTGGAAGCTCAGAGAGAACCGGATCTCAAGTTTCAGAGGCCTTGATAGCATTTAGATTGGAGTTGAGACCCTATCTCTGTGCTGCCTACCACAAAATTGATCGTGTTTTGCATGGAATTGAAGCGTGTTCTACAATGGCCTTGAGTTCGTTGATTATCGTGACGGTGCTGGCTCACAGTGTGAGGATGAGGTTTATTAGCAATTGATCAGGGCTGGCAGGGGCCATAAAGGAGGCATGGAGAGGTATGCTGCTTATTGGTGAATTTGTTTTTTTTATGTCCGCTGGTGCGATGACTTTGGAGTGACAGTGGAGTGGTAGTGCCTATGAGCACACCATAGAGGAGTGGCCTGGAGTATGTAAACAAGTGGATCAGGCTCATTTTATGCAGTTGCGCTTCCCAATTGTTGCATTATCCAAGTGCAAATTGGACGAATTTCCTTGTTGTTGTTCCCATTGCAGAGAGGCACGCTGCCATCTTGCTCTCAATTGCCAGAGCAGTGCCCACACTCTCTGCTCAATGTTGTTATTCTGAATTCGAACAAGGACAGCGCTGCATCCAGTGTCCATCAAGAGGAGGAGCACTCCCGTGCTGCAGAGATGCCATGCCATTCATGCAACACTGCCAGAGAAAAGGGAACGCTGCATGGTGGATTGGTGCAGAGTCTGGAATCTACTGCGAGGACGTGCAGATCGAGATCTATACCTTGATTGAATTCGATGACACAGAGCCTACTGGTTCTACGTATGGCCATTATGCAATTTTTTAAAGTAATTTAGCCTTACCCTTCATCTCCGCAGTCAGACGCGAAATTCGAGGTGGTGAAATGGAGATTGAACCATGCGTTGTATTGTTGGGGGAGTTGTAATCAGCTGTTGTGTTTGAAATTGCGATCTCAGATTGCCAAAAAAAAACAATTGTTTCCCTTCTATCAGTTGCAGGTTAAGAAATCAGGAGAGCGCCAGTGAGACCGTGAATGCCTGATCGACTCTACCTCCATGACGGTGGATTGGCGTAGCCGAAGCATAGTGGATTGGCTGCTTCGCAGCAGACAAATCATGGTGTGGTAGGGATCAATCTGTTGAGAAGTCGATCTCTGTGTGCCGTTGTGAAGGCTTAATCATGTAGGAGTTGTTGCCACTTGATTTCTGGATTTTCTTCTAGAAATCGAAAACCACATTTGCAGACTCTCTTATCTGAAAAGTTTCAGGATAATCGGCTAGTTTGAACAAGCGGGCGATTTCTACAAAGGGCACGATTTGCGATTGTTTTCCAGCATGTGAAGTCAGCTCCAATATTCTTTTCAAAGTCGGGAGGCAGAGCAACTGGATCCAACTTCGATACAAACATCAATTTTTTTCGAGAGTAAACGTGATTAGCATATTCATACACTCGATGAAGATCCTTGTTAGAATTTAGGTCATAGAGATCCCTCATGCACTCTCTCATGTTGTGCAACGAATAACTGGTCAGCTGTCTCAGGTTTGATTTCCATATGTCATTTTTGGTTGGATTAAGGATCAACAATGCATAGTAGATTATCAACGCGGAAATCAATGAAGGATAGTAACTAAGAAATTTATATTCTAAAGGTGTCAATTCCGTCAGAAATTTCGTTAGACATTCGAGTTTTTTTTTTAATTGAACCCCTTCTATTGGATCAGCACATTCAATTACGGATCTGACAAATGTGATCATTGTGGGCACCACAATATCGAAATTCAAAGCGATCAAAGCTTATGTTTCCAGAGCTATAATCTCTCTATCCTTGATGTCAATCACGTCGTGAAGCGTTTTCACAACCTTGCCTGACCAAGGAGTCTGTTTGATGCTTTCCAAATGTTTTGCAGAATCGAACAACATATCCATCCCTAAACCATTAATATTACTCGCAGAATACTGTCCCACCACTGAAAGGAACCAATCAAAATTGTGGACTGCTAAATGAACAGTACCGGTGTATAAATGCAAACGAGCAGATGCATATATGATAAAATTAACAGCCATTTTTTGATCATCAACCTCCTCTAACAAACTTCATTTTATGGTTTTAATATAATTTTTATTGGTTTTGAATATAAACCCATCACAACGCAAGAACGAGGGTAAAGGTGAGTTGGGTTAGAAGGGTTCTGTAGCAACTAGTGCTTTTCGTTCAGCTGAGCCGCGAAAAACTTCAGAAAGGTGCCAAAATGGAGTACGGCCATTGATGTGCCATTGACTTCAAAATAAACTCGACATTTCATTGATTTTGATATTAACATTGCATATTGTGATCTAGAAGAAGAGGAAAACAATCCTTTGAGCTCTTTCATAAAAATCTAGCTCTTTTTAAAAACTTTAAAACCCCTAAGTTTTAATAAATACAAAGTATTTCTCTTTGCCTAATGCTCCTGCATTAGACTCCCAAGGTTGAAAATGATCATGCATTTAAGTCTTTGTCCGCCTAGATCCCACTTTTTGTTCTGCAAGTTATCATCAATTTCTGCTATCGTATGCTGCTTTTCTCCAGGTCTCCATATCTTATGTTGTCTTACTCCACTCGCTGCACTTTCACAATCTGTCTTCGTCTTCATTTTGTTGCTGCTTTTCTTCTTTGCTGATGTCTTCATCTGAGACACTTTCAACATGATTCTTCTAATTAATTCAATTTCTCGGTCCAATAAATCTTCAAATTGCTGATTTCTTGTTTTCTGCTGAGCTCTAGCTTGCTCAGTTCTTACTCGCTCAGTTTTTACTGTCACTTGCTGACTTCTTGCTGCCACCCAATCATCCATGCCCTCTTGTTTTATACAATGGAAAACTTCTTCTCTACCTTCTTCTATTAGAAAATTACTGGACTCGTACATTGTACACTCTTTTCTGCTATCTTCATCACTCTGCATCTGCAATTCCCAATTCTGAAATTGAGATTCTTCCAGCACTGAATTTTGACTATTCAGCATCATTTCCAACAACATAACTTCTTCATCTCATGGATTAGAAATTTCCACAGAATTCTCGTCTTTCTCCTTCATTTGACTTCTCAACTAAGTCAAATGTTCTTTAGCACCTGCAACAATACCTGCATTCACAAAACACTTGTTAAAAAAAAAATCATAAGGCATCAGTCCCCTACTTCCCTCTGCCAGCACCTCAGTATGTTGTTCTGAATTTTCCATCTCCATCAGGACATCAGTATGCTGATCCAAACTTTTCAAAGAATTCTCTGTAGAATTCCCAAGACTATCAACTAGTCTTCCTTTCACATCATCTGTTTCCATGATATCTTTCTGCTCTCGTTCACTGTACTGAACCCTTTCGTCTGCAATCTCTCTGTCATACTCTGAATTCTCCAACAAGTATTCCAACAATGCAATTTATCTATGGCATTGCTGAAGCATATCATCATCATGTATCATCCCTGCATTCACACATAAAATTTCAGTTTGAAAATCACAAAGTTCAACAGTCTCAACTGTTGGTTCATATACCAGCTCTTCAAGCTCATCCTCTTCTTCATTCACAAGAACTTCCTGTGCTGTAACAGCTTCAAGTACAAACGCAACACTGCTTTATTCTTCAGAGTACTTATCTCCTGAAACATTCTTTTCCATACTTACGACAGCTTCACAACATTGCACATCCTCTTCAGTAAAACCTGTAATCACGTCACGATTGTCATCTATAAAAATACACGGTTCTACATTATCCAACTGATCTGGATCTGCCCAATAGTTCAGGAAATCATCAATGATCTCCTCTTCTATTTCACCAATGGAAACCTTCACTTTCAACTCAGCTGCTCTGAGTTCTTCACATCTCAACTGTACATCCATCATCTGCTCGAGCTTCCTCAAATATTCTGTTAACTGCATGTTTATCTGTTGATCTCTTTTCTGTTGTAGCCTCTTTCACTTCAGTGTCTTCCTCATGGTCCAACCATGTCTCTGGTCTCTCACATTTTCCTATATCAATTTCATCAATAACTCAAGATGAACTGCTATCTCAGCTTTCTCTCTCTCATAATTTTCATCAGTCAACTGCTATCTTATGCCATTTGCCTTGGCATCTTCTTTCTCCCTCTTTCTATTGTGGCCTCTTTCTGAACCTCTGCTCTCTCCTTTATTAATTTCAGTAGTCATCTCCTTCTCGATGAGTTTCTCACACATGAGTTGCACAAAGCCTCTACAATAGCAAGATCTCATGCTGCCACATACCTCACCAATGCTTTCCTCCGAATCTGGTCTTTTGGTAATCACCGATCCTCTACTGGAACCTTTTGAGCATTTCTCCACTACTCCTTTAGGCTTCACTCATCTGCAAATTTATTCAACCTCTATTGAATCTTCAGGTTCTGCCACTCTCTCTTAGAATCCCTTGCTCGACTCCTTCATCACTGCACTCTAGCTGTGATCTGCTTCTTTCCGCTGAGACTTTCTTCAACCTGCTTGCAACTTGAACTCTACAAACAAATTTCAAACCAGAGTCAAATATCATCTGACAACTCACCTTCAAGATCCTATTGATATCTCCTTATCTTTCACCTGTGCTGCAATCTTCATTAATTTCAAAATCTGATATTCATTCATCACATGCAATTAACTCAATTTTAAAAACTTGAATCTTCACACAGAGCTATTCCAGCTCTGATACCAAAATGATGCAGCCTACCCTGCTTAACCCAGAATCTTTCTCATTCTCATGCATATAAAAATGCATCTCCAATAAATGCCCAAATAAGACTCTGATTCCGGGCAATTTCATAACTATCATTCGTGGAAGCTTAAAAACATATGTTCACAACTTTTAATGGTTTATGAAAACCATACTTCAAGTAAATTCTTTCATTCAATCAAACCCAAACTTTAATACAATCCCAATTTAAAAACTTCATTCAGAACCCATATCAATTAAACACCATTCAACCCTCAACCAAGGATTTCAACAAAACCCAATAATTTGAATTATCAACCAATCCGAAATCTCATTCAGATATGCCATCTCAAGTCACTTCAATTCTTTGAAGAAATTACCATACATGAATTCACATCTTGACAAACCCAATGCCAATATAAAACCCTGTTTAAATAATGACCATCGCATATAATTATTATGCCTACACTTAATAACCCCTCATGTCAAATATTTATACTTGACATAACAATTTGACTTGGCTCAACATACCAATCGCCTTCTAATCAAAATCGACTTTGATTTAAATATAGTCAACACCTTATGTTGACCGAACTGAATGCCATTTAACATTTTATTCCTCACAAACATTCGATTTTGGGAAATCATCAACAAACGAAACCAGATATTAAAACTTAGACCCGGCAATTAACTTAACTTCCCAATTGATCACCGGCAATGTGATTCAACCTTTATCACGCCACATAGCCTATTAACTCATAACGCTGGTTTTGATCCTTTCATAATCTCCACGCGCTATGATTCAGGTTTCTATAAAACTTGAGATTGATTCACCAATTGAATCCTCAGCAAATTCCTCTCAGCAATTCCTCTATACTTGTGGTACGCATCATCGCCCCTGTATGCAGTGTGTGCCCTTCAATTCGCTTCAACCTGTTCCAAAATTCAAATAGTTCAATCGTGAAACATGTCATTCCTCTCAATTGACTTTTCAATGCATTTACCATTATGCTCAACATTTAACGCTATAGCATATAGTTGTCAACACAATTTAACCGTATTTTAATTCAAAACTCAACTCATGTGTTGATTTATTTATCAATTCTGATGTAACATTAATGTGAACAGCATTCCATTAAACTATGCATTCACCACTATATGCGTTCCATTAACGCCTTTCAACTATGCTTTCTCACGTTGAGACTACAGCATTTCAATGTTGTATATATTCTATACAATTTGTAATTCAACCTCAGCATTCGATTTCATTTAACCTCACAGTGTTTGGTTTCAAATACATATAACACCTACACAAACCCACAAAATGAACCAAAACACGACATCCAAGTAAATTGCAATGCAAGCGCTGGCTTGGTTATTGCTTTTTTTTTCACAGCTCAACAGATTTCAATCTTTAACCCTGCATCCTAACACAACAATCCATTTAGATTTTCACCAAAGAGAGTGCACCCTCCATGCAATCGACTTCCAAAGCCGACATATCAATCCCAATCTTGATTGATATTCGATCCAGTCCTCCTCCGGGATGATCGATCTGCTTCTTCTTCACAAAAGCAGATTTAATTCAATTTAAGCATGAATCCATATTAGTTTAAAATCGACCCTCTCTACATATGCTTATTAACAAAAATTCAAACATTCTTTAAACGGAATTTAACCAAGAACATATATATATAATTCACACAGAAATTCCAAAACAAATCCCTTATAATCAAAGCTAATTAATTACAAAAATCATCTACATCCATGGCCAGATTTTCAAATCGATGGCCCTTTTACAAAAACCCGTAGGCTTGCAGACTTGCTGTCCAAACTTCACTCTCAATCACTCTATTCTTCCTCCTCTCATTTGCCTTTGAGGCTCATAAATTTATACAAATTGAATTTAACCAATTTTAGGTTCAAATCCCCTTAATCACTCAACAAGCCCTCAAATATCTCAACAAAATCCTAAAATCACTCTTGAATCCCTAAGGATCCTCTCTCACCCAAAATTAATGAAACTAATTTCTAAATTAATATTTAGAAAAATCTCTCATCCCTTTACATCCTCCACTGACTAAATTCTCTCATATTCTCAAACATTTGAGAATTATTTACAATATTTAATTAAAAATACATAAAACCCACTCAAATCATTCATAAAAATCTATCTCTTTTTAAAAACTTAAAAACCCCTAAGTTTTAATAAATAAAAAGTATTTCTCTTTGCCTAATGCTCCTGCATCAGACTCCCAAGGTTGAAAATGATCATGATCTCCTGATCATGCGTTTAATTCTTTGTTTGCCTGGATCCCACATTTTGTTTTGCAAGTTATCATCAATTTCTGTTGTCGTATGCTGCTTTTCTCCAACTCTCCATATCTTATGTTGTCTTACTCCACTCGTTGCACTTTCACAATCTGTCTCCGTCTTCGTTTTGCTGCTGCTTTTCTTCTTTGTTGATGTCTTCATCTGGGACACTTTCAACATGATTCTTCTGATTAATTCAATTTCTCGGTCCAATAAATCTTAAAATTGCTGATTTCTTGCTGCCTGCTGAGCTCTAGCTTGCTCAATTCTTACTCGCTCAATTTTTACTGTCACTTGCTGACTTCTTGCTGCCACCCAATCATCCATGCCCTCTTGTTTTCTACAATGGAAAACTTCTTCTCTACCTTATTCTATTAGCAAATTACTGGACTGGTACATTGTACACTCTTTTCTGCTATCTTCATCACTCTGCATCTGCAATTCCCAATTCTGAAATTGAGATCCTTCTAGCACTGAATTTTGATATTCAGCATCATTTCCAGCAACATAACTTCTTCATCCCATGGATTATAAATTTCCACAGAATTCTCATCTTTCTCCTTCATTTGACTGCTCAACTAAGTCAAATGTTCTTCAGCACCTGCAACAATACATGCATTCACAAAACACTTGTTAAAACAAAAATCATAAGGCATCAGTGCCCTACTTACCTCTGCCAGCACCTCAGTATGCTGTTCTGAATTTTCCATCTCCATCAACACATCAGTATGCTGATCCAAACTTTTCAAAGAATTCTCTGTAGAATTCCTAAGACTATCAACTAGTCTTCCTTTCACATCATCTGTTTCCATGATATCTTTCTGCTCTCGTTCACTGTACTGAACCCTTTCGTCTGCAATCTCTCTGTCATACTCTGAATTCTCCAACAAGTATTCCAACAATGCAATTTATCTATGGCATTGCTGAAGCATATCATCATCATGTATCATCCCTGCATTCACACATAAAATTTCAGTTTGAAAATCACAAAGTTCAACAGTCTCAACTGTTGGTTCATATACCAGCTCTTCAAGCTCATCCTCTTCTTCATTCACAAGAACTTCCTGTGCTGTAACAGCTTCAAGTACAAACGCAACACTGCTTTATTCTTCAGAGTACTTATCTCCTGAAACATTCTTTTCCATACTTACGAAAACTTCACAAGATTGTGCATCCTCTTCAGTAAAACATGTAATCACATCACAATTGCCAACTATAAAAATACACGGTTCTACATTATCCAGCTGATCTGGATCTGCCCAATAGTTCAGGAAATCATCAATGATCTCCTCTTCTATTTCACCAATGGAAACCTTCACTTTCAACTCAGCTGCTCTGAGTTCTTCACATCTCAACTATACATCCATCATCTACTCGAGCTTTCTCAACTCTTTTGTTAACTGCATGTTTATATGTTGATCTCTTTTCTATTGTAGCCTCTGCCACTTCACTGTCTTCCTCATGGTCCAACCATGTCTCCGGTCTCTCACATTTTCCTGTATCAATTTCATCAATAACTCAATATGAACTGCTATCTCAGCTTTCTCTCTCTCATACTTTTCATCAGTCAACCGCTGTCTTATGCCATTTGCCTTGGCATCTTCTTTCTCCCTCTTTCTACTGTGGCCTCTTTATGAACCTCTACTCTCTCCTTTATTACTTTCAGTAGTCATATCCTTTGCCATGATTTTCTCACCCATGAGTTGCACAAAGCCTCTACAACAACAAGCTCTCCTGCTGCCACATACCTCACCAATCCTTTCCTTTGGATCTGGTCTTTTGGTAATCACCGATCCTATGCTGGAACCTTTTGACCATTTCTCCACTGCTCCTTCAGGCTTCACTCATCTGCAAATTTATTCAACCTCTATTGAATCTTCAGGTTCTGCCACTCTCTTTTAGAATCCCTTGCTGGACTCCTTCATCACTGCACTCTAGCAGTGATCTGCTTCTTTCCGCTGAGACTTTCTTCAACCTGCTTGCAACCTGAACTCTGCAAACAACTTTCAAGCCAGAGTCAAATATCATCTGACAACTCACCTTCAAGATCCTGTTGATCTCGCCTTATCTTTCACCTGTTCTGCATCCCTGTGCTGCAATCTTCATTAATTTCAAAATCTGATATTCATTCATCACATGCAATTAACTCAATTTTAAAAACTTGAATCTTCACACAGAGCTATTCTAGCTCTGATACCAAAATGAGGCAGCCTACCCTGCTTAACCTAGAATCTTTCTCATTCTCATGCATATAAAAATGCATCTCAAATAAATTCCTAGATAAGACTTTGAGTCCGGGCAATTTCATAACTATCATTCGTGGAAGCTTAAAAACATCTGTTCACAACTTTTAATGGTTTATAAAAACCATACTTCAAGTAAATTCTTTCATGCAATCAAACCCAAACTTTAATACAATCCCAATTTAAAAACTTCATGTAGAACCCATATCAATTAAACACCATTCAACCCTCAACCAAGGATTTCAACAAAACCCAATAATTTGAATTATCATCCAATCCGAAATCTCATTCAGATATGCAATCTCAAGTCACTTCAATTCTTCGAAGAAATTACCATACATAAATTCACATCTTGAAAAACCCAATACCAATATAAAACCCTGTTTAAATAATGACCATCACATATAATTATTATGCCTGCACTTAATAACCCCTCATGTCAAATATTTATACTTGACATAACAATTCGACTTGGCTCAACATACCAATCACCTTCCAATGAAAATTGACTTTGATTTAAATATAGTCAACGCCTTATGTTGACTGAACTGAATGCCATTTAACATTTTATTCCTCACAAACATTCGATTTTGGGCAATCATCAACAAACCAAACCAGATATTAAAACTTGGACCCGGCAATTAACTTACCTTCCCAATTGATCACCGGCAATGTGATTCAACCTTTATTACACAACATGGCCTATTAACTCATAACGCTGGTTTTGATCCTTGCATAATCTCCACCCGTTATGATTCAGGTTTCTATAAAACTCGAGATTGATTCACCAATTGAGTCCTCAACAAATTCCTCTCAGCAATTCCTCTATACTTGTGGTACGCATCATCACCCCTGATGCAGTGTGTGTCCTTAAATTCGCTTCAACCTGTTCCAAAATTCAAATAGTTCAATCGTGAAACATGTCATTCCTCTGAATCGACTTTTCAATGCATTTACTATTCCGCTCAACATTTAACGCTGTAGCATATAATTGTCAACACAATTTAACCGGATTTTAATTCAAAACTCAACTCATGTGTTGATTTATTTATCAATTCTGATGTAACATTAATGTGAACAGTGTTCCATTAAACTATGCATTCACCACTATGTGTTCCATTAACACCTTTCAACTATGCTTTCTCACGTTGAGACTACAACATTTCAATGCTGTATATATTCTATACAATCTGTAATTCAACCTCAGCATTCGATTTCATTTAACCTCACAGTGTTTGCTTTAAAATACATATAACACCTACACAAACCCACAAAATGAACCAAAACACGGCTTCCAAGTAAATTGCAACGCAAGCGCTGGCTTGGTTATTGGTTTTGTTTTCACAGCTCAACAGATTTCAAACTTTAACCCTGCATTCTAACACAACAGTCCATTTAGATTTTCACCAAAGTGAGTGCGCCCTCCATGCAATCGACTTCCAAAGCCGACATATCAATCCCAATCTTGATTGATATTCGATCCATTCCTCCTCCAGGATGATCGATCTGCGTCTTCTTCACAAAAGCAGATTTAATTCAATTTAAGCATGAATCCATATTAGTTTAAAATAGACCCTCTGTACATATGCTTATTCACAGAAATTCAAACATTCTTTAAATGGAATTTAACCAAGAACATATATATATAATTAATACGGAAATTCCAAAACAAATCCCTTATAATCAAATGTAATTAATTACAAAAATCCTCTACATCCATGGCCAGATTTTCAAATTGATGGCCCTTTTACAAAATCCCGTAGCCTTGCAGAGTTGTTATCCAAAATTCACTCTCAATCACTCTATTCTTCCTCCTCTCATTTTCCTTTAAGGCTCATAAATTTATACAAATCTAATTGAACCAATTTTGGTTCATATCCCTTTAATGACTCAACAAACCCTCAAATATCTCAACAAAATTCTAAAATCACTCTTGAATCCCTAAGGATCTTCTCTGACCCAAAATTAATGAAACTAATTTCTAAATTAATATTTAGAAAAATTTCTCATCCCTTTACATCCTTAACTGACCAAATTCTATCATATTCTCAAACATTGGAGAATTATTTACAATATTTAATTAAAAATACATAAAACCCACTCAAATCATTCATAAAAATCTAGCTCTTTTTAAAAACTTAAAAACCCCTAAGTTTTAATAAATACAAAGTATTTATCTTTGCCTAATGCTCTTGCATCACAGTAACAGTCCAAATTTAACATAGAAAAGGAAATCCTTATATACGCAAGTGAACCCTCAAATCTAATGGACTCTCGTGAAGCCCGGCGTTACTTCTTACACGTGGAAGAGAAGTGGAGTGCGATTCGGGGCCGCAAGAGAGGTGGGCTTGCATGGTAGCGCCGATCAGAAAAAGAGTGGACAACAGTCGAGTGAGGCATCTTCTAACAAAGTGGCAGCCACCAAGTGGTGGAGAACCGGAAGAGGAGACTGAGAAGCAGCTATTCCCTGGAACTTTTGATTCAAGAGAGGTCACAAAGTGGAAATTTTATGTTTCAACGAGGTTTTTTCATTTCAGCAAGGTTCTTTTTTCAACAGTGCCCTCAAATATGTGGGACTGGCTTAGACATCCAACCATCATCTTAACAAGCAAGACATTAGTGATACCAAAGTTGTCGAAAAAAAATTATATGAAGAAAAAGAACATTTTGGACTTGGCATGACATGCACTAGGCTTAATTAGTACTAATGGAACTTGGTGATTGTCACCATAATTGGTAATGAATAATTCATGCAGATTTCAATGTATCATGTTGCGTAACATATGTTTAAAATGAAAATAATTTTGAAGCTAAGAACCTAGAAACATTCAAGGTATCTGGTGTCTTCATAATTGGGAAAACAGACAGGTTGTCGGGAATGTGAATCCAATTGATAATGGTGCAGAGGAGGAGGAGAAATACCTAGTAGTTCGCTCACTTCACGTCGCCACAGATAATCACCAATAGAGCGGATGGAAGCAGCCCCAAACAAGCAGCAGCGCGAAGAAACAGAGCAAAGAACAGAACAGAAACACAAAAATGCACGAAGAAACAGAGAAAAGAAATAGAGACATGGGAAACAAATGAACTTCGCGGGTGATATATTTAAAAGAACTAGTTCGGCCGAACTATTTTAAGAGTAAAAGTTTGGCCGAACTAAAATTTCGGCCAAAATTTTGTTGCCAGTTTTCCCATCTCCGACAAAAATTCTTTTTTTCCCACGCCGTCAATGTACCGTTAATCTAAACGGAAGAACGAGTTTGGCCGAACTTTCTCATAAAGTTCGGCCTAACTATTGCCGAAAAAAAATTTCCGACCCTGATTCTCACAAAAGTGTAACCCAACTTCACATTTCCACCCATCAACAATCTTCAATATGGGGGCAATTGTTAGTTTAATTTTGAATTGTTCAAAACTGTTTTGACACTTTATTGTACTTTCAAAATTTACTCCCTTTTTTTTTTAAGGAAGCAATAGGATAGGCCAAGGCTGAAAATCCTCCCACAAACCTACTGTAGTATCCAACAATACCCATGAATAATATTATGGCTGGGAAATTAGTAGGTACAAGCCAATCCATTATGGCTTGTATTTTATCTTGGTCCACTACTAAGCCATCCTTTGAAATCACATGAC
Source organism: Pinus albicaulis (assembly GCA_034641835.2). NCBI lineage: Eukaryota > Viridiplantae > Streptophyta > Pinopsida > Pinales > Pinaceae > Pinus > Pinus albicaulis. The sequence continues at coordinate 867,671,157 of CM076577.1, read as the reverse complement.
CCAAATACTGAATTTTTTCCTTGTAAGATTCACACTTGCTGAATTTTTCATATAACTTATGTTCTTTAAGTGTTTGTAAGACAATACTGAGATTTTGTTTGTGTTCTTCTTTGTTTTTGGAGTATACCAAAATGTCATCAATGAACACTAATACAAACTTTCTAGATACTTATGCAATACACTATTCATTAAACACATGAATGTAGCAGGTGTATTAGTAAGTCCAAAGGGTAGGAATACAAATTCATACTGTGCATATCTAGTATGGAATGTTGTGTTATTGATGTCTTCATATTTGATTCTGAGTTGATGACATCATGCTCTTAGATCAATATTTGAGAATACAGTGACTTCTCTTACTCGATCAAATAAGTCATATATTCTTGGCATAGGATATCTATTCTTTATGGTTAATTTATTCAGTTGTCTGTAATCTATGCACATCCTCAATGTGCCATCCTTCTTTTTAACAAACAATACTGGTGCTCCCCATGGAGACACACTTCGTTTGATGTATCATCTGTATAATAAATCTTGCAGTTGAAGTTTTAGCTCTAACACTTTAGGAGTACTCATTCTATAGGGTGCTCTAGAGATAGGTGTAGCTCCTGGTACCAATTCAATTGAGAAATAAATTTCTCTTTTAGGGGGTAGATGGGGGATTTCTTCTGGAAATACATCTTTGAACTCTCTGATTATGGCTAAATTTTCTACAGCCTCTCTTTTAGTTTTTTTCCCAATTCTTCCACTTGTACATCATACACTTGACATCCTTTCATTGCTATTATTTTTAGTTGTATTTCAGAAATTTTTCTTATTGATATGGGTCTTGGTTTCCATTTCACTATCAGAGCTCTTCCCTCACCATATATACAGTGATCAATTTTATCTAAGAAATTAACTATTGCTTTATGCTTCTATAACCAGTCCATTCTCACTAAAAAATCATATTGAATATTACTTGAAAGTATTTAACCATGTTCAAAAGCCAAGCTTCTGCATCCTCCTCCTTTTCACCATCAAAAGTGGGAGGTTTTATTTTCCAGAATTCTCTTGGCAATTCCTTTTTATTTTTGGACTATTGTCCAGATGCTTCAGCACCCTCACATCCTTATGAGTTGGTTTCAGCTTATTTCCTTTTTTTCTAGGGTCTTCGCTTTCGTGACTAGACCTTGAGGTTCACCCTTTGATCAACTTCTCTTTCTCTTCGCTAGCTTGGAACAATCGTGCATTTCTTTTTCTTAGCTGAACTAATTCTCGTTGCATATCTCTAACCATATCTAGAAATAGAGAATTTTTATCTGGTTGATTTATCTCACCCCCCAGATCAACGTATAACCTTGCTCTATCCCTCATAATAAGAATTGTACTTTTATGCACTTAATCATTGTACACATAAATAAATTAATGCATCATATTCTGAATTTTTTTCATAATTTACAACAACATAAATTTGGGTTTTTATTTTATTTTATATACACACACACACACACACACACACACACACACACACACACATATATATATATATATAGTTGTGTGGGGACACATAGGCCCAATGTTTTCAACATGGGCTCTGATACCATTTATAACAACTGTACGTACCCAATCTTTTTTTCTATTTATACAGTTTATGCTACTATGCTCATAATTGACATTATTGAATTTCGTCGCATTCTCATCTCTTACTGCATTTTTACTTTCTATTGTAAACCACTATTGTAACGACATAATTATTTTCAGACTATGATTACTATAATGTTCATGCCACCACTTTATGTTTCCAGAATTCCTACTTTTAGATTTACTGTTCTTTATGACATTTCGTCAAGTTACAAGAGTTCATTTATAATAGTCTTTATTTTACTATTATTTATCCCTTGTTAATACTATGCCTTTGATAGAATGTTTCTTAACATTATAACTTTAATACTTAACACCAAATTTATTTAACCATATTCCACTTCCTACTTGTTAAACCAAGTCTCAATTCGACTCATATTTGATATCATTCCTCCTAAGTTATGTTTATAATAGCTCACCTCTAAGCCTTAACTAATATTCAATATTCTTATAATAAGTTTCAATGCACATATATGTGTTACCCAATCCAAATGAATAATTTGTAGTATGTATAGATAGATGTGCAGAATGATTAGGAGGAGTATTGATACAAGAAAACTCATTCATGGCATATGAGTCAAGAAAATTAAAGAAACATGAACAGAATTATACTGTATATGACTTAGAATTAAATGTTGTGATACATGCATTGAAGATGTGGAAACATTATCTGTTGGGAAATAAATTCATATAATGACTCATCACATAATTTTGAGATATTTCTTCACTCAACCTGATTTGAATTCTAGACAAGCCAGATGGTTATCTTTCTTTAGTGATTTCGATATGGAATCAAACACATTAAAGGAAAGGAAAATAATATTACACATGCTTTGAGTAGGAATTCTCATAATATGTTGAAAAATGGTGGAAGTAATGTGAAATTTGAAATAGAAGAATTGATATAGGAAGTGATGATTCAAGATCCAAACTATGTGAAATTTTAATAGAAATTTATCAATACTGAAATAGTGGGATATACTAAAAATCACAAAGGATAGAATTATTACAAACAAATACTCTATGTTACAAATCTAATAAAATTAAAACATGAAAATTTTCATGAGTATCATAAAATACCTTATTTAGGTCATCGTGGTTATCAAAATTTGATTTCAGCATTAAGGAAGAACATGTTTTGGCCCAGTATGAAAAAGATGTTGCTGATTATCTAGCTAGATGTTTACAATGCAAGCAAGTAAAAGTGGAACATCAGCATCCAGTGGGATTACTAAATTCTTTACCTATCCCAAAATGCAAGTGGGAAGTGGTTTCCATATATTTCATTATCAGATTTTCTAGAACTAAGTATCTGTAATAAATCTGATAAGAAAATGTATACAAATGGAAAATATACCCAATAAATAACACAATAGAAGATAAAACTTTAGATCTTCATTAATATCAAAACCCTTGAGGTAGGGCAGCACCATACATTAACTCATTAAGGAATAAGATCAATCCACGAGCCATATGCTTGCTAATACAATAATCCTTGACCCTTCTGAATGGAGAGTCTCTAGCTTATATATAGGTTTCATACATGGAATACCATGGGTCTCTCAATACCATACATCTAATACAATGGGCTTATCACTTTATTCCCTAGCTACATGTGGTCCCTTGCATAATGTGGGTTAACCACTTTGTTTATTAACTATGGCCCATTTATTTATCATTCTTACATTATTACATCATATTATTACCATGGATACCTCCCTCTATACCCTATATTATTCCCCCTAGGTATACTACATTACAAACCCCTTAAACATGTTTCAACCCTGAAACATGAGAAGAACACAAATAATAAGATCTACTCAAAAAATTATTCCACTGGTACCATTCGCGTGCATCTAGCCATCCCAGAGAAAGGTCTAGTGGTTCCTCTGTATTGATGCGTTGTGGATGGATCATTGCACCTATCTATGTGTCGTCCATGGGTTTTTGCCATTGTTGTTAATCTATTGCCACCTTGTTGGTTTTTGTCTTGCTAGGTGAAGCGGGTGGTGATATGTTGAAGCTTTAACTGATGGAATATCTTTCATTAAATCCTCCACTCTTGGTGATGGAGTGGTGTCTCGTGCTTTTACTAGTACCTGCTTTGATGTTTTTGTTTGGTTGTCTACCATCAAAGGCTCATCATCTAATGTGTCTGTGTCATTAGAGAATAGTGCTTCTTCCTCCCTAGTCTCTGCATGTTTCCTCATGCAAATATCCTGCAATGTAATTTTATTCTTTTTATACTATAGCTTCATGAATATTTTTTGCACATTGAAATTGACAATACCAATGGATTCCATCCAAGGGTGTCCCAAAAAACATCCAAAGAAGCCATATCTGAAGCATAAAAATCAGAATGCAACACATATGTATCCATATAAATCTTCAAATCTTTATAAATTTCAACATATTCATTATCAACTTGTTTGTTTCTATATGTTTTGCTGGAACTTGCAATTTTTTAGCCAAATTAACGTTGATACAATTATTCTTGCAACTAGGAATGGTAGACACAATGATGTTCTCTTTTTGAATACTTCCATGAACCTGTAATATGGAAATATTAGAAGAAAATAAGTCTTTATGGCTCTTACTTTCCTCCTTTCCACTCCTTTCCAACTTGAGACCACTTTTCCAAAAGGACTTTTTCAAGTTTTTTCTCGGGAAGTTTCCTCACCGAGCTGTGAAGTGAGGTCCACCATTTATTTGCCTCATCTTTCATATGAAACCCTATGGAGCATATCCAAAAATTTTGGTATTGAGCCTTGTGATATTGTAAAAAATATGCAATATTTGGGCCATCATCTTTTCCTGTAAACTTCATCTTGCAAGAACCCCTAAAACAAAGTAAGGGTTTTGAAGAAAATCACTTACTTTGGAAAAAATTTAAAATGGACATTACCTGGTAAATATAACTCAGAATCCTTAATATAACCTATTTTCAGAAATGGAATAGTCATTCTGCATCTATTCATGTAGCTAAAATCCTGATCTAGGTACTCTAGAAGCACAGGTCTGCGCTGCAACTGTCCTGCTATCACAATTTTTTTGAAAAAATGGCTAATTTTAAATCAGTGATAACTCCCTCATCCGGACTCCGATTTGAGCAATTTTTATTTTATTTTATTTTATTTATTTATTTTTTATTTATTTATTTATTTTTATTTTTTTTTAAATCAGGTGATTTATTAATAACATCTCATATCTATAATTATTTTTATGAAATTCTGCACCAAATTCTACAAAACAAATGTCATGAGAGCCGTCATACACAAATTGTCGTCAGAAACATTTCTACAACATAGTTGAATTTAAATCAATGATATCACGCTCATCCGAACTCCGATTCGAATGATTGTTTTTTTTAAATTGGGTATTTTTGCACAAGGAATCTATATCTTCTATTTATTTCTGAAAATTTTGCACCAAAATTATTATATCTGCTTTGCAAAATCGCCGCCCAAATATTTCCTGCAAAAAAATTAGAAAATGAATCTCCCAAACTCTACCCAAGAAAGTGCTCTGATACCACTTATAATAGATATAACAAGAAAATGTTTAGAAATTGAAAATATACCCAATAAATAACACCATAGATGATAAAACTTCAGATCTTCATTAATATCAAAACCCTTGAGGTAGGGCAACACCATATATTAACTCCTTAAGGAAGGAGATCACTCCACAAGCCATATGCTTGCCAATAAAATAATCCTTGACCCCTCTGAATGGAGAGTCTCTAGCCTATATATAGGTTTCATACATGCAATACCATGGGTCTCTCAATACTATACATCCAATACAATGGGATTATCACTTTATTCCCTAGCTACATGTGGTCCCTTGCATAATGTGGGTTAACCACTTTATTTATTAACTGTGGCCCATTTATTTATCATTATTACATTATTACATCATATTATTACCTTGGATACCTCCCTCTGTACTCTATATTATTCCCCCTAGGTATACTATAGTTACAAACGAAGATATGGAAACCAGGAGAAGCAAGGAAAGACATCAGAGTACATGGACATCAGTTGAAAGAAGCGAACAAATCGCTGAAGAATAAAGTATGGGATCCTGGAGGAAAAATATTGGAAGCACATGATGTGGAGATCATGCTTATTTTCTACCTTGAAAGTCTGATACAAGATCATCATGGTTCTGAAAATTTGTACATTTAGTAGAATATAGGGGGTCTTGTGTTCTTCAAAAGAGTTGGTTTCCTAAGTATTTAATTAATGTAATTTCAATTTTTTGAGTGATTTATGTGAGACATTTAGAATAGAATTTAATTAAATATTGAGAGGCATATTTTTAAATGTTCTTGAATGTAGGAGAACATGAGTGATTGATGAGTGATTGATGTGGATTGAGATATTATGAAATATTGTCAACCTTAGATTAGAAAGTAGTTCATGATTTATGGAGGATCCTTAGTATTTAGTTTAACGTTGAGCTCCTCAAGGGATAAAGAAGATATTTTAGGAATCAATTGAGGACTTAGAGGATTTTTACGATTTTGTTGACTAACTTATGGATCTAAACTAGAATTGGTTACATAACATTTTATATATATTTGTAAAGCGTCAAAGGGATAAAAAAGGGAGGAAAAAAGAGAGATAGATTCTTAGAGAGAAAACTTAATTGTAAGCCTTCAGGCTAAGAGAGAGAGGAAGAGAAAAGGGCCATGTAAAAGGCGCAACAGGCCAAAGCCAGATTGTAAAAAGATTTTATTTGTATTTGTATAAATTATTTGTTTAAGGAGAAATTGAATTTCATTTTGATTATGTGTCATTTCTATTATGTGCTGAGTGATCCATAATAGAGAGAATTCGATATCAGTGTCATAATTCCCTGTAACAAATTCTAGATTGAATTTATAAGCCTTTTTGAGTGATAAAATACTATATGGATGGGTAGAATCTGGACGATTCTAGTCTAGGAGTTAATTAGTTGTGAATGAATCTAATGGGAGTGAATTTGTGCAGATAAAATTATGTGCAGAATTGAATGGAATAAAACATGAATTCTGGCTTTTAACAATATGAAAAGGTGTACATTGAGTGTGATAACTCGGGACGAGGTTCAATAACAAGAAGAAGATCATGAGAGATAGCGTTAAAAAAACAGAAACACTGAGAAGAATGTCAAAGGAGGAAACAACATCAAGGATTGAATCACAGAATTGAGGTTTTAAGGTTTAACGGCAGAGATCAGTGCAGGGAGAAGAGGCGAAGGAGAGTCGTGTGAAGGTGAGCGAACGATCTTCACTAGATCGCAGATCTGAAGGTGAGAGATGAACGGACATGATGACTTCACAAATTAAATAGTATATGATGCAACGCAATGAAGGGTGAACAGTAAGGACCATTAGATCTTGTTAAACACCATGTTAAGGCACACACATGGTGTATGAGGAAGATGAACACACACACACAAGAGACTCAACACACAATGAAAGATAAGCGTGAGGATTTCTTATTTTTCCATTATACATGATGTACATTTATAATACAATGGTGTGACTCTTGGTTTCATATTCCAAGGTCACTTGGACTCCATTGTGACTTTTCGCATTCCACACCTACCCATGTAGGATTAGGTGTTCCAACATCCCCTCTTAATCCGAAGGGGTATGTGTGAGTCCAAGAAAAGAGTTGTAATACAAATCTGCAAAGTATACATGGCAGCACTTGGGCTGAATCAACTCTCTGAAATGTTGGAAAAAAGAGGTGGTTTAAGGATGACCACCAACACTGGAACGCAAAACTTGTTGCAGTTCCCGGAACTCTTCAAAAACTGGCAAGAAGCTGAAGGATTTTGCTAGAGGAATTGTCCCTCATAAAAAAGGGAGACCTTCGACCTAAAAGAAGGGAGGTCTACTACCTGTGATGGTTTTAGGATTAACAACAACACTGGAATGATTGAAGCATTTCCTGGAACTCAACCAAAGCTGGAAAGAAGCTGAAGGCTACTAAGCTGAAGGCTTCTGCTAGAGGAAGTGTTCCTCATATATGAAAGGGAGACCTTCAACCTAAAAAAAGGGAGGTCTACTACCTGTGACGGTTTTAGGTTATCCACCAACCAAAGATGATGGTTTAAGTTTGTCCACCAACTGAAGTCATGCTCATGGGCATCTGTGTCTCTGGCTACATCTCTGACTCTGGAATGGTGAATTGTGGCTCAGGCTCGCGTCAACTGCTGTGTCTCTTGCTACAACTCTGAACATGGAGTGAGAGATTGTGGCTCAGGCTCGATTGATCTGTCGTCAAATCTTGTACATGACCACCATTTTCCCCCCTGTCAGGGACAAGGTGAGATGATGGCGAAAACTCAACTGCAAGTTTTCTCACTATCCGTGAACAAGTTCTAACATGTGTCGTAAACATCTTCTTGGCTACTGATGCCATTGCCAAGAAGCGATCCATCCAAGATGAATATTTGTTCTTGCAGGAGGCTTGTTTCTGAAGCATCTGTGTGAAGAATGGGTGTGCCGACCACAGTGCTTACATGGATGAAGATCAAAACAGTGATCTTTCATATGGCCAACTCGATCACAGTGTTGGAATTTTACGATATGATGTTGTTGTGGAACAAGATCTGGAACAACTGCAGGTGAACTGTCATACAGGAATCCGACACTCTCAAATATGATGGGCTTTGTGTAGTATGGAATATGAAAGGACACATCCTTGTCATATCCAAGACTAGTTCGGTGCTTGTTGTGGACAAGCTCTTCCCAAGGTCTGATGATGGGCTTAGGAAGTGCAGGTTGAACTGCTGCATCTGCATGTACATCTGCTCTAGTACAAGGAACTGAATGGGAATCAATTGGAACTTTGTCTTCTTTCTTCTGATGAGAGTCCTTCACAATCTTCTAAATATAAACAGGTTTAGAATGGTGACTCTTTTGCTGAAGTTCGTCTTGCTGAAGCTGAGTTTCCAACTACAAAAACTCAATCTTTTCTTGTGCGTCTTGTAAACAACTGTGAATGTTAGAAAGAGCATTCTTGCTCATTTTTATCATGTCATCAACATTAGAATGAATGAGGCTATTCAACAACTCTAATGCCTCAATGATTTTAGCCATTTCAACAACTTAGGCTCAAAAATGAAAGGGTGTCGGCTTCAACCGAAAATGCACCCATTTACAATGTGATTCAACAAATACAAATGACTCCAAAGAATTTCCAACTATGGAAATCTCAAAGTACAAAATCTTCTCCTCAAATGATGGAGGGCAATCAACAATTTTTTAACTCAATTACACTTCAAGTCTTGAATGAAGATGCAAATCAATGTCATTTCAATACAATATTTCTGCAAAATATTTGTAAATATGTAGCTGAAAACACTTGTGCAAGAATCTTTTTATGGAAGCTGAATTTTCTTCTTCAAATAGTTGTTTTCAATGATGGCAAACTTGTCTTCAAATGTGAAATTCTTCAAAAAATCACCCTCATGTCAATGCCACAAATCACACAATGTCAAATCTGCAATTTTCTCTATGTATATAGTCCATTTTCTTCATATTCCATTTCCTTCATTTATGATGTTCATGTCTTCTTTCCTCTCTCTCTCTGCTGTTTTTTTTTTTTTTAATTAATTAAAAAAAAAATTAATGGGAATTAATTAGAAATGGGTGGAATTTAAAAATAAAAAGTCAAATTTTTAAAAAGTCGTGGAGGAAGGGGATTAACTTTAAAAGGGAGGGGAACGAATTTAATGGAGAGGGAATTTAAAAGAAAAGGGATGGAAATTTAAAAAGGGATGGAAATTTATTGGGATGGGAGAGGGCTTATATTAAAATAAATTTAAAAAAGAGGGGAGGGAATTTAAAAGAAGAGGCACGGGAATGTTTTAGAGTGGAGTTTAATTAAAAGGGATTAATAATTAAAAATGGAGGGGGATTTTTATTTTTATTTTTCATTTTTTTTATTTCTTTTTATTTTTTAAACAAATGAAGTGAGGGAATTAAAATGAAATAAAAATAAACGATTTAAATGTTGGAATTAAAAGGTAGGAGGGGATTTAATAAATAAAAAATGGATTGATTAAAAAAATTAGATGTCATGAGATGGGGAGGTTGTGTGTAAGCGTAGGCAGGGAGGAGTTTAATAAAATTTAAAATTATAAATGGGAGGGATGTGAAGGGGTGGTGAGGGCGGATTGCGAGTTGAGATGAGCGGGTTGAGTGGAGCGGGTAGGGCGCAGGGGAGCACAGGTGTTGAGTATATGGCGTGGGATGGGATGTGAGTGATGGTGTGAGCACACGGGAGAGGGGCCGAGTTAGGGAGGAGCCAGCGGTGGAGTAGCAGTCAAGGGTTGCGGTGGGGGATGTGTAGAGCAGGGCGTAGGTAGAGCCGAGTGGGTAGAGTAGGGCGGTGGTGAGTGCAGAGTGCCGATTGCAGAATTATTTTATTTTATTTTTATTTTATTTTATTTTATTTTATTATTATTATTATTATTATTATTATTTTTAATATAACAGCAGAGAGGAGTTAAAACAACTTGTAGAAATTGTAGAAATGAGGGTGACAACGAAAATTTCAAGCACTGAAATACAATAGCAGTTTGCAGAAATTACCAATATAACCCATAAATTTTTCCAATAGCTCAGCAGCAGAAAAACCCAGAATTGCAGAAATTTTTCAATGGAAAAACTCATAAACTTCTTCAGAAATTAACTTTAAACAATTTTTCCAACAGCTCTCCAAAATGCAGAATTTAATGGGCAAAAATTGCAGGAAGAAATCAACCTTCAGATGTGTAGTGCTGCTCTTCTTCAAAACCACTACTGCCAATTTCTGAACGCAAGATGCATAATGTTGCTCTCCTTCACAACCAATTTCTGAATGCTGCAGAAAGCTTGATGGATGCGGAAAAAAGACTGCTGCAACAATCTCTGAGTGCTGCAAAAATGCCAAGAATTTTTGCAGATATGCACAAGCCATAAACACAAATGGCTCACTCAAATTGGAGCAGGGCCAGCAATTGCCCGCTCTGATACCATGTTAAACACCATGTTAAGGCACACACATGGTGTATGATGAAGATGAACACACACACAAGAGACTCAACACACAATGAAAGATAAGCGTGAGGCTTTCTTATTTTTCCATTATACATGATGTACATTTATAATACAATGGTGTGACTCTTGGTTTCATATTCCAAGGTCACTTGGACTCCATTGTGACTTTTCGCATTCCACACCTACCCATGTAGGATTAGGTGTTCCAACAGATCTGAGTGCATATCAACGATGGACAGTGAATCACAAGTTTGCACTTCGCAAATATTAGCGGGTAGCATTTAAGACTTCATTGGGTAAGCTGTTTTTTTTGCGATGTGGTAAGGATGGAAAGATGCAATGCAATGAGGGTAGGCCATGTCTCATCACTACGCATTAGCACACATCACAGGTTTTATATTTTGTACTTCATTGTCGCACGGTAAGTTATGTTGGATGCGATGTGATGCGATCGCATATCATACAAGATAGGAGATACGTTTATTGCTAAACGTTCGAAGTTGCCGGTAAGCGAACTGCTATGTATTTTGATTGGTAAAGTATTGTGGGACCCGTAAACCCGAGTTCCACGTATATGTAAGGGATTTCTGTTATGTTTGTTCTATTATAAATTATGTGTTGTTTTATTGCTAAACGTATGTATGTTAATAAAACTTGAAAATTGTAATCCGCTAAGTTAAAAGGGAGTTTTTGTGGGTCATAACCCATAAGTCACTCTATATGTTAATTGTAGTGTTGTGCTAAAAAAAGTGGGTAATTTTGGGGTTAATTCCACTAACCCTGCATGTTTTGATATTTGAAGCCTTATGGTTGTATCATTTGGTATCAGAGCAAGTAAAATCTCTTTTGGGAGAAAATCATAACAAACAGAGTTTTTTGATGATGATGAAAAATTTAAACAATCCAGAAGATAGTTGGTAGTAGAAAATAATAATATTCAGCTTGAGTACGGATCATAGGAGAAGAAGTGAGATTATAAATCTGAAAAGGTGGAGACAAGTGTAGGAAGAAAAGTCAAACAGTCAAATCTAACAAAGTGATGGTTGTTTTCTTGAGAAGAATAGAGATCCATTCAAATGTGAAGAGTGGAAGAAGAATGATTTTGAAATCATACAAGTATTGCTTTATTTAAATCTGATTTGAGTTTTTCAGGTTGCAGACAAAGAAGGAATATCTTAGCAAGGACAATTGTAAAGAAAAGAAGAACCAGTTGTGTTCTTCAAGGGAGAGTAAAGTGGATACTCTGAAGAAAATTTGCAAAGAACCAAAATGTTCCAGTTGAAGGTTGGACAGACAGGACAAGAGTCTTCTCAGAAGAAAGTAGAATTGCAAAGTCCAAGGAGCAATGGAGTTGATCAATAGAGGTTCCAGAGATAGAGAACCAGTGTTACCAAAATACCGAGCTTAAATATGAGAAGGCTTGGTGAGGTACTTGCAGTAGGTATGGAGACTTGATGAGAAGGAGAGGCTTATTGCAGTTCACAAGTGAATAGATGCAGCTCAGAAGAGCGAGAAGAATGAGTACTGATAGTCATAACAGAGGTTTAGAGAGAAACCAAAATAGCAAAAGAGTGGAGAAATATGACAAGGTAAATAGCATAGACAAGATAACTCGAGAAGAGATTGACAAAGAGAAAGTTGAGATAAACTTCCAACTTGCATTATTGATGGATATGTTGCAGAGAAAGAAGGTAGAACAAAGGTATGGTTGGACTATGAGAAAGAAAGTGAAGTGGCATAAGCTACAAGAAAATAGAAAGAAGAAGGTGAATATGCAGCTAATATAAGAGATTAGGAAGCTTGAGAATATAATGAATGTTCAATTAAGGATAGAGAATCTTGAAGGAATTGAGAGACATGAATACAAGGTTCTTGGAGAAGAACAAGTTCCTTATGACCTTGAATATGGAGCAATGATGTCTGAAACATCAGTTGAGGCTACTGAGCCTTATGATTTTGAAATTAACAATTTGTGTATACTTGTAGGTGTAATAAATGATGATGGAAAATCTTTGGGTATTATCGAAGAAGAGGAAGAAAAGAGAGAGAATTTGAATTCTCTTTTAAATAAAAAGGATGAGACAGTCACGTCTCATGAAGACATTAACACAAATTTGAGATGAGATATTCCTTTTCAACATACTACTAGAGATGTAAGGAGAGGGAGTTTGGCTTATATTGGTAGCTAAAAGAAAGAAAAATAAGTTTACTTTTGTAAACTTGAGCAAGGTATTTTCTTTGATGAAGAAATAAAAGATGTGAAGGAAGGACAAGATGAAGATCTTGTGAGATGTTTGACTATCACGGGCCGCCAAAAATAAGAAGATTTGTTGGAGACTGTTATGAGAAGGACCAGAGCTGACTTTACACTTTTTAAGTGTAAGGAAGAGATTAGATTCCTAGAAGAATTTTTGAGAGAGCCGAAAAGTGAAGAAGAAATTACAACCAAAAGAGAAGATATGTTTATAACATCTAAGGAGACTGACATGAGTTTAAATTTCCAAGATAATGATGTGTTTACAGGTGATGAAGAAGATAAAAATGAGACTGTAATAAAGGAGATGGAGGAAATCTTATTGTTGTGGAGGTAAATCCCCTCTGCGGACAGAGGCGATCCCTACTAGCCCTGATCGGGTCTAGCAACAATCGTTCACACTATAGTGCAGGTTCCTAATTGCAAATAAACCAACTAGCGATGAAGGCTTACCTGGAATCCAATGTTGTCACTCGTAGAGGTAGCGCTCCCGTTCCTTAGCTTTGGCAGATCACAATCCTCACGATCTCCGTGATCGGACACCTACACACGCAAGAAACAAAACAAACGCAAGCGTAAAATCCAGTGCATACAACTATATGTCAGTCAGAGAAGACATAACTCATGATCATCAACAAGAACAAGAGTGGAAACATAACCAATAGTCGCTTATCATTAATCAATCAAAAGAAGAATACAACCATAGCTTTGACACTGAATTCTCCTTCGGAGGGTCATCAGTGGGACATGTCTCGATAAATCCTGTCAAGGATGGGACAAGCCTCTCTCTTCAGCTCTTGACGATAGTCTCCTTGCTTGAAATTATCCTGAAGGGAATTATGGAGGCTCTTGCAGCATAAGGCTCTTGGAAATTTGGGAACTTGAAGACTAGCTTGCAATGGAGATGGGCAAGATTTTATAGATAGAGGAAGAGGATTTGGGATCCCTATAATCATGGGATTGGTCCTATCATCAAGGAAGCTTCCATGAGAGGTGTAAAACCACTTCCTCTCTATGGAAATCCGTAACCAATCATAATAATCCACAAAATCGTAGCCTGGATTGCAAGAGACACAATCCAGGGTCTTGCGCTCCATCTCGACCCGAACAAAGTACAAGTTCAAGCATGCGAATAAATGAGCTGAAGTCGAACATGCAAGAACATCGTCTGATTACCAGCCAATGATGAAAGTTGTTAACAGACGCGAGAGGTACCACCAATAATGACAATGGCCCTCAAGGTACTATAGGTACAATCTATGGCATGTGAATCAATAAGCTGGCGTCGAACACCCGTAGAATCACTCGATCGGAGGCCGATAATGAAAACCTCGCATCGAATGCGAAGAACCTGCCATTGAGGCATGCATGCTCCAAGGCACCAAAAGGGAGTCTCTAGATCAGCTTCCCGGATAATGAGCTAGAGTCGACAGGAAGTGACCTTGATCGAAGGTGGGCCATAGTGTTTCCCACATCATCGACACGAGACAGAGAAACATAATTTTTTTGTGAATCACGATCAGATGAGAATCAGAGGGAGGTTGATATTTGCAGAGGTCAAATTCTCTTGAACATATGAACGGCACGACAGTGGACTTGGCATTATTTGTCATCAAAAGATCAAAGTTCATAGTGACGAGGCAGAGCAGATGAGAGGTCAAAAGGGATTACCCAAACCCACGGAGGCAAGTGAAAAATGAGATGAGATGTCCCCAACCCGACACGAATGTAGACAAGTGCCATGTTCAAGAGTGACATACTGTCGACATGACAATGATGTTGGTTCCATTTTTTCCCTTCCATTTCTGGCGAGTACCTCTTTATTTTTACACAAGCTTGAAGAGGATACCATATGCTTGTTGCATAAGTCCGTCCTAGTACATTTAATGAGCCCTAGGAACGAGTGACTCGAGTAGCGTCATAATGACTGAATCCGATGTCATCAGGGTTTAACGAGTCTGAAAAAGGAATAACTCAGCATCTTTTCATGTTTAGAGAGTTTGAAAAGACAGCTGAAAAGTAAACTCCAATGGTCCATTTTCGTAAATAGTTCCTCAGATCCGAAAAGGTAGAAAACTATGTCTGAGAAAACCTCCTAGTCGTGATAGGCTAGGGTATTCCTTTTTCATAAATAATCTATCACAGCCCGAAAAAGGGGTAAACGTATACTGGGTAGATGTCGTTTCGTGGCCACTTTAATGAGATCGAAATGACAAGGGCCT
The DNA here is from genome assembly GCA_034641835.2 of Pinus albicaulis. Lineage (NCBI taxonomy): Eukaryota > Viridiplantae > Streptophyta > Pinopsida > Pinales > Pinaceae > Pinus > Pinus albicaulis. Next base: position 867,656,015 of record CM076577.1, on the reverse strand, counting down.
CGGCAATCTTTTCATTTTTAGAGAGTCAGAAAAGAGCTGAAAGTTGACTCCTCCTAGAGGAACGAGTGGCATCAAGGGTAGCTACTGGTTCCGGTGATGGTGGAACTGCTCAGAACATGATAAAAGTCAAGAGGCTGGCTAACAAAGACCACTCATCGTAGCGGTTCCTCAGGAACGGGTAAAACAACCAAGTGAAGGCATATTATCGGCCAAGAAGATAGTGATGATGGAATGAGAAAACCAAGGCTCATCTGGCAAGAACAAGCTGATAAAAATGGCAATCAAAAGAGGTAAAATAGAAATGGTTTCATTTTTACACAATCTTGAAATCAAAAAACTCTGCTTGAAGTTGGTTTCATTTTTAGACAAGCTTGAAACAAAGATAAACTATGCTTGAAACCGGTTTCATTTTTACACAAGCTTGAAACGGAAACAAACTATGCTTGAAAAAGTAAGCATGCCCCCATCATGGTGACTCAATTAGAGGTACATGCCCCCCAAGCTTCAATCCATATGAGCACCAGATGGAGTGAAGGTTCAAATTACGAGATCAAGAGAAAGACTCGACTAGGATTTTACTAGATCTGATCAAAGACTCGAACTAAACAGCAACATGTTTCATTGTTTTAACGAGGTTGACACTTTAAAAGAACTATCCTCAAGACACCTTGTTTCATTTTTTAAGGAGCTTGGCACAAGACAAAGAACTCTGCTCCCCAACCTTGATTCATTTTTTAAGGAGCTTGACACAAGACAGAGGAACTCTGCTCCGACCAGCTTGTTTCATTTTTTAAGGAGCTTTACAAAATAAAATGAACTGTGTTCCGACGACCTCATCATAATGAACAAGAAGTCATCGCTTCTAAGATTTCCACTCCCGATGGAAGGAAAACATCCTGGAAGTCAGGACCCAATGCCCCCAGCACCTGATGCACGACGACACTGTCACTGAGCATAGGCACGGGGTAGGTAGCCACATAGTTGACCTGCGGTGGGGCAGATACAATGGGTGGATAAAAACCAGGAAGGGATGATGGCAGGCCAGCTGCCATATCAGGACCAAAGAAAGAAAGCTCATCAATGGTCATGATCCGTCCTTCATGCGGAAAACAGACCACACGAAAAAGTGAGGAGACAAGTGCTCCCATGGCATAGGTGTAATCGCGCCCCAAGGGCAGATTGAAATCCAAGGGGCCTAGAACAACCATCACGTCAATATGGACGGTTTTACCTCCCAAAGTAACAGGTAACCTTGGAAGGATCCCTAATGGTTGACTAGTTCTTCTGTTAAACGCCAACAGATTCTGCATAACAGGCACAAGCGGCGATGAACCGAAAGTGTGCCAAGTAGTTGAGGATAAAATACTAACAGACGCACCTTCGTCTATAATGGTGTTGGGTACGACCAGACAAAAGCCTATACTGTGATCTCGAAAGGCACATAAGACGGAAGGCGGTATCCTGAAAACTGATTCCAATCAAAGGAAGCGACTAAACTACTTAGAGGGGCTACCATCGAACCGAGAAGGTCTTCCCCTGGTGTTATGGAAGAAGAAGGAGCATCCTTCACGATGTCCATCTCGAAGGCGGGAGGAGTATCCTCCAGGACCTTCATCACGGGAGGCGGAGGAGCAACTTCTTGAGGTATAGGGATAGGAGAATCTATCTCGAGGTCCAAAGAATCTAATGAAACCAAAAGGACATGGGGGGTGTGAGATCCATTCTCAACGGAAAATACCTGGTGCACCATAGACGAGGCTAGTTCAATCAATCCTACGACCAATGGTTGGTCGGGAACGGATTCCTGAATTTGAATTTCTGAGGGAGTGGGATCGACCAAAGATGACTCTTGACCATTAATAGGATCGGCTGGTGGAGGACTCAAAGACAGCTGCTTATAACCAACCGGGAGGCATGGTGTAGAAATAGTTGAGTTGTCCAAAACTCGCTTGGCTTCATCCATATACGGACAAAGGTGAATGACATGGTGCCCTTCACACAACTTACAGGGATTGGTAATCTTACCCTGCTTCTTAGGAGCCTTACCAGCAGCAGCTGAAGACGTGCCCCCAACCTGACTCCCGGAAGCCAAAGGCAATGGCGTGCGACCATTGGACCATACTTTGAGTACCTCGGGAATGCCTGGGCAGTCTCAAAGAATATGGTATCCCGTGCACAACATGCAAGGGAACTTGACTTTCTGTGGAGGGTTGGGAGGTTTATCAAGAGGAGGTGCATTAGAAGCAGTAGCTGTAGCCTTACCCTCTCTCTTATCAGACTTCTTCTTCTTTGTCTTCTTCTTCTTCTTCTCCTTAGCCACCTGGTTACTCGAATCCAGACCTTCACCAGGCGAAGTAGAACATGATGACGCAGAAACAGGCAAAGAAGGGGAGAGGTCCACCTTGGAATCAACATGATGTTGTTCAGGTGGAGGAACTAATTGACCAGTAGCCGAGACATTTGGGACCACAGAGGTTGAAAACAACCAAACAGGAAACCCAATAGTTAACCCAGGAAGGGACAACATTTCCATATAAGGAGCAACAACATTTCCAAAAGGAGGAAAAGGACCAGGATTCCTATCAGAGGGGATTCCTTGGTTGGTGAACTCTGGAAAGGCTGCCATTAGAAACGATCTTAGAACAACACCCTAAGGAAACTAACTTTAACCAGGGATATTTCGTGGGCAGTTAATTTTTAAAACATTGAAACAAAACTCTCTACCGTTTCATCTTTTAAGAGTCGAGAAATAGGCAAAAGGTGACTCTATCACTTTCAGATTGGAAACAAGCGTGAAAGGACAAGCACTTGATGATCTTTTCAAATTTAAAGAGTCATAAATGATCAAAATGACTACTCGGGAATGATAGGCAAAGGGTGTACCAAATAACCATGAACTGCAATATACACCTTGGTTTCAAAATGAAAGAGAAATGAACCAAGGACTTAACGTACGTGCAGGCAATCTCCCCGAATGCTGTGTCCGGTGTATCATGGATATAGGGTGACAGACTCGGCTTCCTATGGATAAAGGATAGAAACTTAGTGGGGTCTCCCTTTATATACGCGACGGTATGGGGAGCACAAGTCCGTACTAGTTCTGTCTAAAGCCAACAGGCGAACGACAACTACTAGGTTTTAAGACGCCGGAACACGTCTCTAGCCTAGACCTCTAAATATTTCGTTAATGTTTCAATGCTTCCTTAGGTAAATTGAGTAAAGTTTAATGTTGATCTTCAATTATGTCTCAGTTTCAAGGCCCTACCGAATTTCATATGACAATCTCCTATATGCATCTATATGAGAAAAGAAAACTTTTCAATTCGATGAATGCTATCTAGTTAAAGGAAGAGCTTCAAACAATGATGCGACATAAAACAACACTGCAAACGAAATCTTTTCCAAACTAGATGACTTTCACTATCCAAAATTAATTTCAAACATTCAACGATGCGAATAACGCAATATAATCTATGCAAAATCCTCTTTTTTCGAAAAACTATGCAATTGTAATCTATGCACGATTTCTTCTTATTTTCAAATGATAAGAATGCACTCAATGCATTTTTTGATGAAATGAGAATCTACTTAATGCATGCTTTCAATGAAAGAGAATGCACTCAAAGAAATTTTTAGCTTTCAATCATTAAACAATGTGATCTAATTTCAATGATAAATCTCAAAATACTCTTCAATGCAATGTGATCTAATGCATTTAAACGAAAAGAAAACTATGAGACGAAAACTAAAAGAACGCAAATCTTCTTAATGAAGGATGAATGCAAAAGAGATGTAAACAAACACTAAGAATGCAATCGTTGTTTCAAACACTTTGTCACGAAATCCCTCAAAAGGAGACAAGGCATATGAGGTCAAACACAAAGAGGACTTCCAAAGCAGGAGATCAAAACAAGGCATTCATCCCCTTTTACATCAAACAATCATGGAGAGAAGACATCTCAAACAATGAGCAATGTAATCTATGCTCATATAGAGAAAAGACCGGAAGGGAAAGACACACTGGTGAAGGATTCAGGGATAAAGTCTCAATTTTCACACACCCTAAAAATGGCCCGACTTTGTCACTGACAACTAGCGCCAACGCCTGAAAATGAAAAAAACAAAGAATTTCTCCCAACCAAGACCAGACTCACCACTTCAAGCAGAATCTCCAACACTCAAATGAACCATGTGATCAAGGCTCAAAGCGAGACAGAGACAGATCAAGCTCAGAAAGCTCAAAACAGAGTAAACCCTAGTACCTTACAGGATTGGCGTGAATGTAAGGTTGAAACTAGCACCAGAATAGAATTGGCGCGGGTAATACACTAGCAACCTGTGCCAATGGGCGCGACTGTCAAGCTGAAAAGTGCGCCAGTCAAGTTTACCATTCAAAAATAAAAAAGAGCAATCCAACAAGCAGACTAGTGATAATCAAGCTATCCAAAAGCCAAATTCACAAAAAGAACCAGCCCAAAAGAGCTGATCAAGAAAGCAAAATCAAGAATCAACCGAAGAGACAAGACAGTGCTCCAAGCGTTCAGTTTACAAACTAAACCAGAGATTGACTGAAGCAGCTTTGATCTACTTCGCAATTGCAGAGAAAAATCATTTCGAAGGCTATCTGGCCAACTTCAGGCTCCGTCTATAGCTCATAAAACGAATGACAACAAGCTAACGATCCCCAGCAGAGTCGCCAATTTGTTGTGGAGGTAAATCCCCTCTGCGGACAGAGGCGATCCCTACTAGCCCAGATCGGGTCTAGCAACAATCGTTCACGCTATAGTGCAGGTTCCTAATTGAAAATAAACCAACTAGCGTTGAAGGCTTACCTGGAATCCAACGCTGTCGCTCGTAGAGGTAGCGCTCCCGTTCCTTAGCTTTGGCAGATCACAATCCTCACGATCTCCGTGATCGGACACCTGCACACGCAAGAAACAAAACAAACGCAAGCGTAAAATCGAGTGCATACAACTATATGTCAGTCAGAGAAGACATAACTCATGATCATCAACAAGAAAAATAGTGGAACCATAACTAATAGTCGCTTATCATTAATCAATCAAAAGAAGAATACAACCATAGCTCTAACACTGAATTCTCCTTCGGAGGGTCGTCAGTGGGACATGTCTCGATAAAGCCTGTCAAGGATGGGACAAGCCTCTCTCTTCATCTCTTGAAGATAGTCTCCTAGCTTGAAATTGGCCTTAAGGGAATTATGGAGGCTCTTGCAGCATAAGGCTCTTGTAAATTTGGGAACTTGAAGACTAGCTTGCAATGGAGATGGGCAAGCTTTTATAGATGGAGGAAGAGGAGTTAGGATTCCTATAATCATGGGATTGGCCCTATCATCAAGGAAGCTTCCATGAGAGGTGGCAAACCACTTCCTTTTTATAGAAATCTGTAGCCAAACCTCCCAACTCAAGATAGATATCAGTTCCTGGATTAGTTAGGATGAAACTTCCGCCATTTATTTTTTAAAAACACCTCTTAAATTGGCTTGTGCGAGTGCCACTCTGGGACAGAGCGCCAACGACCTCTTTGAAGTATTTTCCCCATTGGCATGGGTACTGAACTGCCTGCTCGCGCCAATGCAAAAAGGGCCATTTTTAGGGTTTTTCACAAGGAGATGTCTTCAGGGTTTTGAAAGCTCTTATTTAGAGGGATGTCATGAAAGTGGTTTCAGGCCATGTCACTTCTCACAGGTCACGAAATGAGCCCTCCAATGTGCGGGATGGGGATTGCGGGGACGGTGACAAATTACTTTGTAACACTTACCTTTTGAAGGTAACTACGAAGTTCAAAGCCAGTATGAGGATGAACAAATTTTTGTCTTGAAAAACAATAAAGATGAAGGAGAATGGAATTGTAGTCAGAAGCTGGAAGAAAATGTTATTTCAGTCAGGGAGTCAAAGAGAAATTTACTTTTTGAAAGTAAATTTGCAAGTAGTGAGCAAAAGGAGGATGTTGTAGAGGGAGATATCTTAAAAGATATTCAGGAAGTTTGGGAGGTAGCAATGTCCATAACAATATCTAAAACAGTATTTGGAGAAATATCAAAAATAGTAGCAGAAGTTTAAGACAACAATAGTTTTGAAACTCTTACACAAAGAAAAGGAAAATAGCAGCAAAGTAATTTGGACAGATAAATAGAGAATTTGGTGAAGCTTATGAGAAATGAACATAAGGAAAGGAACTGCAAGCAAAGACGAAAAAGAATCGGTTGTATGAAAGACTGGGTTGTAGCAAATATTGAAGGAGAATTCAATGGAGTGTTACAAATGAAGTTATGGAAACCAAGAGAAGCAAGGAAAGACATCAGAGTACGTGGAAAGTAGTTGAAAGAAGCAAAGAAATCGTTGAAGAATAAAGTATCGGATCCAGGAGGAGAAATATTGGAAGCACATGACCTTGAGATCTTGCTTATTTTCTACCACGGAAGTCTGATGCAAGAGCATCATGGTTCCGAAAATTTGTACATTTAGTAGAACCTATGGGGTCTTGTGTTTTTCAAAAGAGTTGGTTTCCTAAGTATTTAATTAATGTAATTTCAATGTTTTGAGTGATTTATGTGAGACATTTAGAATAGGATTTAATTAAATGTTGAGAGGCATATTTGTAAATGTTCTCGAATGTAGGTGAACATGAGTGATTGATCAGTGATTAGTGTGGATTGAGATATTTTGAAATATTGTAAATCTTAGATTAGAAAGTAGTTCATTATCTATGGATGGTCCTTATGATTTAGTTAAATGTTGAGATCCTCAAGGGATAAAGAACATATTTTTGGAATTAATTGAGGAGTGAGAGGATTTTTAGGATTTTGTTGAGTAAGCTATGGATCTGAAACAGAATTGGTTACGGAACCTTTTGTATATATTTTTAAATCCTCAAAGGCACAAAAAATGAGGAAAAAAGAGAGATATATTCTTAGAGAGAAAACTTAATTGTAAGCCTTTGGGCTCAGAGAGAGAGGAAGAGAAAAGGGCCATGTAAAAGGCGCACTAGGAAAAAGATAGATTGTAAATATATTTTATTTGTAATTTTACACAATATTTGTTTAAGGATTAATCGAATTTCATTTTGACTGTGAGTCATTTATATTATGTGTCGAGTGATCCATAATAGAAATAATTTTAAATCAATGTCATAATTCCCTGTAACAAATTCTAGATTGAATGCATAAGTATTTCTAAGTGATAAAAGACTATATGGCTGGGTAGAATCTGGATGATTCCAGTATGGGAGTTAATTAGCTGTGAATGAAGCTAACAGGAGCGAATTTATGTGGATAAACTTATGTTCAGGATTGAAACAAATAAAACATGAATTCTAGCTTTTAAAAATATCAAAAGGTGTACATTGATTGTGATAAATCGGGACGAGGTTTAGTAAGAAGAACAAGCTCAGTAGATATAGCGTTAAATAAGACATAAATACTAAGAATAATGTCAAAGGAGGAATCGATGATGAGGATTGAATCACAGAATAGAGGTTTTAAGGTCTGACAACATAGATCAATGCGGGCAGAAGAGGCAAAGAAGATTCGCGTGAAGGTGAACGGACGGTCTTGACTAGATGGAAGATCTGAAGGTGAGAGATGAATGGACTTGATGACCTCACAAATTAAACAATATATTATGTGATACGATGAAGGGTGAATAGTGATTACCGTTAGATCTGAGTGTAGATCACTGACGGATGGTGAATCGCAAGTTCGCACTTCGGAAATGTAGCAGGTAGCGTTTAAGACTTCGCTGGGTAAGCTATTTTTTTTTTTGCGATGCGGTAGGGATGGAAAGATGTGATGAGATGAGGGGAGGCCATGTGTTAACACTACACATTATTGCACTTCGTAGGTTTTATGTTTTTTACTTCAGGTTCGCAAGGTAACTTCTGTTGGATGCGATGCGATAAGATCACATATCGCACAAGATAGGAGATACATTTATTGCTAAACGTTCAAAGTTGCAGGCAAGTGAAGTGTGATGTATTGTGATTTTTCAAGTATTTTGGGAGACGTAAACCATTGTTCCGTGTATATGTATGGGATGCCTGTTATGTAAGTTCTATTATAAAGTATGCACTGTTTGATTGCTAAACGTATGTATATTAATAAAACTCAAAAATTTTAATCCGTTGAGTTAAAAGGGAGTTTTTGTGGGCCATAACCCATAGGTCACAGTATGTGTTAATTGCAGTGCCATGCGGCACAAAGGGGGTAATTGTGGGGTTAATTTTGCTAACTCTGCATGTTTTGATATTTTCAGCCTTATGGTTACATCAACAATAGTTCAAGCTATACCTATTTAAGGATCAGGAAGGGTTGGGATTCTTCCTGTACATGACCATCGAAAAATATTACTTTCATAATGTAAAAGGAATTGAAGAAGTATGGTATCTACAATTAATTAAAATACATAGCGAGATTGCTAATTAAATTGTAGAACTAAATATTAGTTATATGTTCTGAAGACTAAAATAGAGTACATGGTGTGTGAGTAGAATTGCAGAAATTAGGCAAATCTGGAAAAAGAAGTTGTTCTTGGATCAAAAGAGAACAATTTATTATGATAAATTTATAAAAACGAATTTTCAAGTCAGAGCACTATTTTATTATAAGAAATTAAAATATGAGTTATACTTTAGATATTTTATAGAATTATAAAATATTAAACAAAGAAAAGGGTAGAGTCATAACATAGTTATAGAAATAGGGAATTTGTCCATGATCTCAATTCATCATAAATTAAATTGACAAAGTGTTATATCTATGTTCAATGCACTACCATAGTTGTATATAAATCTTTGAATTTTGTATATAGAAGACTAAAAAGACAACCATAGTATTGACAGTACCTATATAAGATTTTCCATTAAATTGGAATACTAGAATAAATGGCAAAAGAAGTAAACGAAAACATTGTTAAATCTATTTGGAATTAAATGAAGTTAACGTTGGAAACCAGAAGTTAACGAGTTGAATGAAATAAATATCTTCACGTTCGAGGTAAAGTTTAAGGTGAAATCGAAATACATTATGAATAATCTTTTTAATTTCCCAGAGGATTGGAAAAAAAAACACATACACAGAGAATCTCCATGAATTAAATAACTGGAAAGTTAAGTTGGATATCAAAAAATCGTACTATTGTAATAATGAAAAAAAATGAAAATGATATATGTTGAGGAATAGACATGTTACAGTTAGACCAAACATAATTCATTTATAATCTCTTACAGAGGAGAAGTGGAATGAGTCTAGTTGTATATAAGAAACAAAAAATGGAAATGATGCATCAAACTCAGAAATAAATAAAGTATGTTAACGCAAACTAATTACGACAGTTAAAGTCAAAAATTACTGTAAGTTGCTACAAGAAAACCATAGTAAATTTCAAAACTAAATAACTTTAGAATGTAATGACTGCTCAGGAATTGGGTAAATGGATTTGGGGAAAATCCATTGTAATTTGCAATAAAAAACATATTGTTATAGTGATAAAAGTCTTCGTTCTTCTAAGGAGAATTAAAAATCAATTTGGGGTAAAGCCATTCGATTTAACTTACAAATTAAGGGACCAAAGACATTGGTGAATAACAAACCTAGCAACCAGATAATTTGTGGTAGAAATTTAAAGTCTTTATCCTACCAAAATTTGGAAGGCTGAGATGTGTTGGAACATAGTATACGTAAGGTAGAAAAATACCTCTATTGGCTGGAATGAAAATTCGGGGGTAATGGTTAACAAAGGCCAAAACTTGCAAAAAAAATAAATCAAGTAACTATACAAATTGGAATTTTAAATACGCATTATCCAATAAATTAATTGAAGGGGAAGAATTTTGAAACAATTATGGTGAATAGGAATGATAAGAAATGCATACTAATGTGCAAACTGTGAAAATCAAATTCTATGATGAACCAGAACTAATGGAATTATATACTGGCCAAAGAGTTTAGCTTTGAGTCATTCTCTCTGCGAAGAACCCAAGAAATGACAAAAGCCATATCAGATTGCCTCTATTAAAGTTTGAAAAATGACAAATGATGTGAACAACACTGAAACCCTAACCTTAGTCCCTCCAACATAGAGAGAAAATACAGATAAATATACATCGTCAAAAACTCAATATATCCACACTACAAATGTTCCCATCTTAATGAAGGCCATATGATGATGAGTACCAGAAGTACGAAAAATTAATAAGTGGTAAAACTGAAACGATAAGGGATAGTTGGTCTGGTGGTTGAGTTAAATGGGATGAAAGTGTTATTAAATGCACAGAAATCTTATTCACCCAAAAACAAATCATACATTATGTCAATCATCCACATAGAAGATTCATGGTTATTATATGGTTATGCCATTCAATATAATATTACATTTAGGTAACAATTACAAAGTGTCCTAGGGGGGCTAGATACACGTGAAAATGTTGGGTGAATATAATAACCCCAAATTTTGTACATAAGGAATATAATTATCAATTCGATTTTTAATATTCAATATGGGGTTGTGCACATAATTGTAATAAAATTTATAGTGATAGGCATACAAGGATAATGAAACATATATGTATTCGAAAACCATTAAAAGTATGGGTCATTACATATGAAGAACTAAGATAGGATACATATGGTTAATCTTTCTGTATCTACATTATATTTAGAATTTTAGATATATATATATATATATATATATATATATATATATATATATATATATATATATATGTTGAGGTAACTATTTATATATTATACTATACTATAATGTTGTGTATTAATACTCTAATTGTATACATTCATTAATATTAAATTTAATATCTGTATTATGAATTTAAGGATTCCTTGGGTAAGAACATGTAATAAGTGTCTTTAGAAATGTTAGGTGTACTGAAAACAAACTTTAGATCATACAAGGATAAGGATAGCGATAAATTTCGCTAGTGAAAATCTGTAATATTTTACTAATATGAGAAAATTAAGGGACGGAAAAGAATTATGAGCTGATAAAAATAGAAAAAAAAGGGTAAGTAGAGTTTTTACAGTGCGGGAGAATAGGAAATATTATAATGTTTAGTTGTGTGGAGCTTTTCCTATGCAGATTATGAAGTTTGTGTGGAACATAAGTTGCATAGGTCATTTGATTTTATAGATATGTATATTTTCAGAATGATAAATGTGTTTAGTTTCCATTGTGCATGTTGTTCCATAGGGTATTTTTCCAATTTTTTGATTTTCCCAAACCATACAGCCTTGATTGTCGTTATAAGATATAATCAATTAAATAAAAATATAAGATAATACAATGTTATTGAGAAAATATGTCTTATTTAATACATAATAAAGTATTAACAATAAAAAGCCTTTTGTGATAAGTGAGGAAGCCTACACATTGAAATTTGTTTCTACATAATGGGATTTTAAATTATTATCTATGGAACGACTTGTGTGGGGATGGTTATTCACGTGTGGAGGTTATGAAAAGAACAAATGCATGTGTAATATTTGTGAAGGATGAGGAAAATTTAAAGGATCATTTTACTTATAACATGGTTTGATATTGGTTTTAATTGATTTGGTTGAATGTGGAAGTGCATACAATGGAAGATTGAGAGTTTAAATGAAAAAATTGCTAGTTGTGCAGACAAACCTTTGTTGACCTGAAATAAGATGTTGTAAGGTTGTTTTCATTATGCATCACTAATAAGCTCATATAATAATAAATAAAGGTATGATAATATAGTATATTTTTATTTTATATCACACCAAATCATTATTGTAATGGATTAAGGATAAGATCCTCTTATATTCAAAATATTAATTCAATAATCCAGGTGTGTTGACAAATGGTATATGATGGAACATAATATGCTATGTATTACAATATATGTTACACTTCTAGATAAGATTAAAATGAAATGTGAATCGTGCATTAACGATTCACCTTTGTCGATTTCTGATTCACATTTCTGAGTTTCTTAGTTGATGAACTTGTTTTGTAAGGCTCATTGTGTGGAAAAGTGCATATGCTCTGCATTTTTATCCTTTACCAATCAATAGTTTCATTTTAATTTATTTTACCTAAACCAAATAATAATTATGAAAAAAATACAAAACATTTACTAATTGTGTGAAAGAAGTTGGGAAGAAGCAGCAATAATGAGAAAATGCAAGTGAGAAAAACACTCTTGAATAATGATTTAATAATGTATACATGAGAAAATTCATGTGTGGAAAATACTCACGAATAAGGGTTTAGTAACGCTTATAAGAGAAAATGACTATATTTACAAACAAATCTATCAAGAAAAGCATGTAATTCTTCCTCTACACAATATAACTCATATTCATTTTTGTACATATGCCTAATTGTTTACTATTGAAATATAATTAATAATTTTGCGGAGCTGTTTATATTATTTTATTATTGGAGAATGAATACGTCATTAACGTGGAAACACTATGCAAAAAAAATCAATTGTTTTTCTTTTACTTTATTATTTAAAACAAATACATAATTAGCGAGAAAAAAACTAATATATTTTGTGCGAGAATCTTAGCCTATTGTGCGGAAACGAGAAAATTTGCCTATTGTGTGTAACTTAGATCATTCTATGAAGGTATTTATTTTATTTTATTATTTGAAAACGAATATGTCATTACCTTTATTATTGGAAAATGAATACATCATTACCTTTATTATTGGATAAAAAATAAATCATTACCAAGAAAACAACTAAAAGTTTCATGCGACAAAATTATTCTATTTGGTGGAAGCGAGAGACTTAGCATATTTTACAGAAATTATCTCATTGTGTGGAACTTATAATATCTATTGTGCGAAACTTAGCTCATTTTGCAAAGCTAATTATTTTATTTTATTATTGGAAATTAAATATGTTTGTAACAAATCTACTTACCCAAAAAAAAAAAAAATCTATTTATAATCTTGTACTACTTTGATCATCATTGAATTAATTTAATTTCAACACTTTACTATCTCTTACAAAATTTCATTAAATGTTTTACTTTTTTTCGTTATCATATTTATTAGAACATAATGATTTTTAGAACTATGTGTATAATGACATCCACACTAAAAGAATTATCTTCCAATATTTGTTGCTTTAATGTATTACTAATTCGCCTCCTTTTCATGGCATTCATACATTCCTTTATAATATTTTATGTTGCTATTATATTATTAATTCTATACCCTTTCCACAACTCTACCTTCTATACAATTTTCATTAACTTTACAACTTTAATAAATATTAAAGTTAAAGTTACATACTAGGATATATCCCCTACATCCTAATTTCATATGTATTACCTTAGAGTATCAATTCGAATTATAACAAGGGAGTTTTCATCTTATTTTAGACTTATAAAATCTCTCTTAAGTATTAGCTAACATTTCAATAAGTATAGTCATACTAGTATGAAATTCCTATATCTATATATGAAAAGTACCCTTTAAGGGTTTCGTTGATATTGCATGGTCAACGAATTTAGTTTCATCAACCATGGCACTATCACTATTATGGAATTTGAAATATTTACAGTATGTATATGGACCTTTACCATAAACATTGACACATTTCCAACACATAATTTATCATAACAGATTCGAGTTTTATGATCTACATCAATATATTTGGATGGTTATACAACATGATTTCTATTTAATACATTTCTAGATCTCAACCATACCTCTATGGATTTCGTATTATATCCAATTAATGTGTTAGGATGGCATAACCTGAAATTTATGAACGTTTACTTGTCTTGAGGTTGTCATTGATTAAGGGGAGGTAATGCGTTTTCTCTATTCACATGGATGTATTAATATCTTTGAATAGGTGGAGCTCAGATCTTTCTTCAATCGACGATTGAGATCAACTTTTACTCCTTCCCTCCATGTATAGGGTTTAATGTACTCGTTTTTCTTCATTTTGTTTCTCATTTGTCAAGTTTCCTCTGAGGCTTTCGGCTCTGGTCTTTTCTGTAAGTTTGAAAATGTTAATGGATTCTCTCTAGAATTTTTTCCTCGCAGTCATGATTTATGGCTAAGGTAAATTCATGCCCTCTTTATTTTTTTCTCAGCATTTCAATTTAGACTCATAATTTGTTACAATAGTGTTTTCCTTTTAATATTTCTGAACTCATCGTATTAACTTTCGTTCTGACTCTTCATTTTTGAACATAGGAGTTCCATGAAGATTCCAAGTTGAAGGGCAGAAAACTATCACAAATGTTTATAGTAACTTCATGAGGTAATACCAATTCTGTCATAACGAAGGTAAGTTTGGTAATTATATTCCTTCTTAAGCATTATAACATTTCTATTTTCTTCATTGTATTGTTACCCTTCCTTCTAGCAATTTTTCCCATTCATGAAACGATACTGGTTGAGTTCTAAGTTGTCAATTAAAATTTTGGGTTCAAGATTATACAAGGATTCCACTACCCAAATCATTTTAACATTATTTCCCCAATTTTTATACTCGACTATTGAGTTATGAATTCATTCAATGTTTCCTCAGTCTTAACCCTCGTTTATTTTTTCAGAGAGGTCGTATTATGTCTTGTCTCTATCTATTGGATTCACCCATCAATATCAAGTGCTTTATGAATATTCATTTTGTGTTTTGGGATTTATTCCTGTGTGAATAAAATTTGGCAGTTGAAGTCGGCCCTAAATTTTCAGAGTCTCATGTATAGACTTATTTTTCGTTTTTGACTCTCTATTGGAAATTTACCATTCTAGATTAATGTTTTATTATGATTCCATATGGAATTCGTAATGGTTTCCTGTATGCATAGGAGTTAAAAGGTTGAATTCAAAATTATCGTTCTAGGATTTACCTTTGTTATAATCATTATGTGATACTATACTGAATACATTGTTCTCTATATTCTCCTATGTTTCAACATTGAAATAACTATTCCTCTCTGAGATACTTTACTTGTACTCTACAATTTTTCAAGTTACGCAGAGATATTTTCTTATTAAAATTTTGTAACATATTTAATCTATTAACCCTCATTTTTCCTCAACGATATGGTTAATTCGATTTCTATTTCTCCATAATACTCACATTATGTGAAAAACAAATTGCAATTTAATTCATTCAAATGAATTTGCTAATTCTTTAATGTTTATAACATTTTTATAATCTCTCTATACCAACGAATTTGATTGAAGGGTGTGACTCAGCCTTCATTGGTTTACTGAAGTCGAAATATATTTATATCAAATCTATGGACTATATATTTTCAATTAGTCTTTGTCTATATGTACTCTATTAAATCAGTACTTAAATTCTTTTTATATGTCTTATGTCTTTCTTATAAAATTTTGTAAACATTCATAATGCTAATAGATCATAAAGGGTATGTGAATACTTTTTTTATTAAATAATGATCATTTTGTTAATTTCCTCAACTAACAAAATGTTCTGTTACATGGGAACTCCTCTTTTCCTACTTTTGTACCATTCAGGGATTTGCATCAAATACCCAGTATACCACAATTGAGGTAATTCATTTTCTATACTTATAATACTCTTACAAAATTATAATATCTTTCTCAGTTTTCCCCACTAAAATAGATATTTGATTTTCTTGTTCATACACAGAAGAGACTTCATTGCCTCAAAATTGACTAACAAGATAAATTCTTGTTGTAACTAATATTGGTAGTTTACAAGGTTCTATGTATTTATTTTAATTTTGTTATTAGATATAAATATAACTCCTCTTTATGTGGATTTGTTAAATAGGTATTTCACATCTTGTAATTTACAACACAACTACTTTTGCTTTCATTCTCCAAAATAATTGACAATAAATTTAGTTTCATCTATTAACAAGTTCATCACTTTGATTCACAGAATTGAGTCCGTTGAATTCAATCATATTTATTCATGCATACAATAGGTAATTAATAAGAATAATAGTTGGATTTCAGTCAATATAACTGTAACAGTATTTGATATCATTTTATATGAATATTAATACATATTTTTGTTCTCATTAAAATTGATGAACCTTCATCCCTATAATAAGTTTATACATGGTTTCCAAGTTGCTTATAGTATTTCAACTACATGTATAAGTTAGGAATAATTCCTATTTTATGTTGTATTTAAAATTATCCTATCCACATAGTACTTCAATATATAAAATAATAGTATATTTCTTCTTTCAACATAACAAGTAAGTGGATATATATTGCTTTTATGTTTTATGTACAAGATGAGTTTTTATACATAGTTTGTATAAAATATTTTCTTCTTGATTTAATAATAAATATCATTGTATATATATCTTTGTTTCTTCATTTTTTATAGAATTAACTAATTATGTGTCATTTTTATATTAACATCTTTAGAATATTTTCCACTCCTAATGATGTATTGTATGCTTGTAATATATTAATTCTTACAAACCTAAAAGAAAAATTAAAACCTTATAATTTGGTTTAGACATTTTTCCTGTTGGTTAACTAATTTAACTAGTCTATGTAACTATACATAACTTCAACTATACCTACTATAGTTATGTTTTTTCTAAATACATCAAAACTTTACTCTCAAGTATAAAATAATTTATTTTACAAATTAATAA
Organism: Pinus albicaulis; assembly: GCA_034641835.2. Lineage (NCBI taxonomy): Eukaryota > Viridiplantae > Streptophyta > Pinopsida > Pinales > Pinaceae > Pinus > Pinus albicaulis. Next base: position 867,639,376 of record CM076577.1, on the reverse strand, counting down.
TTTAGAAGATAAACCTTTCCACTTATCTTCCTAATTTAAAAAAAAAAAATTACTCTCATTCAATGATAATCGTCATAACAAGAGAATAACAAGTAAAATTTAATAACTGTGCATCCAATTCTGGTAAATACCATTTTCCACCCAACCTTGAGCTTTCATCCACAGCTACCCCCGAGGTGTAGACAACCTCTTGTCTACCCAGAATTGGCTTATTTAAGCCTGATTCCCCTTCAGCATGTTTCCATAATTGCATCCAGTTAAATCAGGATGTTTTTTTCCTTTAGCCTAAGCCTTATTTTTTTTTCGACAAAAGCTTTATAAAACTAGCTTTTTCCTCTTTCTAGTTTTATTTCACCTCTTCTTAATAAATTTCCACTTTACTAAGGTATATTTTAGAGTTTTATCTCCAATCTAATATATTTATTTATTTTATTTTATCCAACAATTTTTGGAGATTTTGGGAAAGTATTTGGATTTAATTCCATCATCTTTGACCTGAAATCCAGGTCTCCAATTTACTCTAGTCTTTTCACAATAATTAAAATTCCACATTTATTAATTTAAAAAAAAAATATGCCAACACATATATTTTTCCTTTAGGTCCACTTAACCTTTAGGATTTTCAATTGTCTAAATAAAATCAGCAAAATAGGGATACTACATATTCCCCCTCTAAAACAACACATTGTCATCGGTGTTGCAAATTATCAGTTCACCTCTCAAACAGTGATAGATATTTCTCTTTCATTTCCTCTTCTCGCTCCCAAGTAGCATCCTCAGGTGTAAAGTGCCTCCACTGCACTTTCATATTAGCTACGGTCCTATTCCGGAGCTCGATTTCTTCTCGCGCTAGTATAGGAAGGGGCTCTAGAAGAAATTCCCCTTTGGTCTCAAGTTGTACCATAGTCTAATCAATTACATGAGTAGGTCCATCAACATACTTTCTCAATAAGGAAACATGCAAAACATTGTGAACCTTAATATGATTAGGTAGAGCTAATTTATAAGCTACTAGCGCCAATCTTTCAAGAATTTAAAAGGGTCCACAATAGCCTGGTGCTAACTTAGCACAAATACCAGTATATAATGTAATATTTTAGGCTTAATCCTCAAATACACATGATATCCAACTTTTAATTATCTATGAATTCTCTTTTTGTCTGCGTATCACTTTTGTCGATCTTGAGCTATTTCAATTTTTTGTTGAATTTTCTTCACAATTCTTTCCATCTCCTACAATACATCATGTCCAAGAATTATATTATCTTCTACTTGACTCCAACTAAGTGGCATGTGGAATTTTCTGCCTACATTGCTTCAAAATGACTCATCTCAATTGAATCTTGATACCTATTATTTTATGAAAATTCTGCCAAACACATAAAATCTTCCCACCTTGTAGGTCTGTCTATCACATACATGCGCAACATGTCTTCTAAAATTTGGTTAGTTCTTTTAGTTTCCCCATATGTTTTGAGGATGGTATGTGGTACTAAATTTCAATTTGGTACCCATTCCTCCAAAGAGAGTTCTCCAAAATACTGAAGTAAATGTTGCACCTTTGTTAGATATAATCATTTTTGGAATGCCATGTAATTTCACAATTTATTTCATGAATACATTAGCTACTTTAGTTGTGCCAAAAGTAGATTATACTAGTAAAAAGTGTGTTGCCTTTGTTAATGTGTCTACAACCACCATTTTAGAGTCATGTAGATAATTATTTCTAGGTAATCCAATAATGAAATCTATGGAAACTGCTTCCCACATCCAGTCTGGAATAGGTAGAGGGTTTAGTAATCTTGCAGGATGTTGATGTTCCGCTTTTACTTGATGGCATTCTAAACACCTAGCTAGATAATCAACAACATATTTTTTCATACCTGGCCAAAACATGTTCTTCTTCAATGTTGAAATCTATTTTTGATAACTAGGATGACCTGCATAAGGTCTTTAATGATACTCATCTTAAATTTCCTATTTTAAAGATGTCACATTTTGAATATACAATATTTGTTTATAATAAATCAATCGTTTCCAGTTTTTAGTATATCCCAAAACTTTAGTTTTCTTCAATTTCTCTTGCAATTTAACGTATTGTTGGTATTGCATCATCACTTCCTGTATCAGTTCTTCTATTTCAAATTTCACACTACTTGTTGCATTGGTCAAAACTTTATGAGAATTTCTACTCAAAGGATCATCAATATTTTGCTTTTTTTCCTTTAATGTGTTTGGCTTCCATATCGAACTCACTAAGGAAAGATAACCATCTAGCTTGTCTAGCATTTAAATCTGGTTGAGTAAAGAAGTATTTCAAACTTATGTGATCTGTCATTAATATGAACTTATTTCCCAACAGATAATGTCTCCACATCTTCAATGCATGTATCACAACAGCTATTTCTAAGACATAATGTATAATTATGTTCATGTTTCTTCAATTTTCTTGACTCATATGCTATGACTGAATTATCTTGCAAAAACACTCCTCCTAACTCTTCCACACATGCATGTGTATACACTACAAATTCCTTATTTGGATCAACAATTTTCAATATGGGGGCAGTTGTTAATTTTAGTTTTAATTGTTAAAAACTAATTTGACATTTTTCTGTCCATTCAAACTTCACTCCTTTTTTCTATAAAGAATTAATAGGAGACGCTAAGGCTGAACATCCTTCCACAAACCTACAGTATTATCCAGCAATACCCATAAAGGATCGTATGGTGGGACACCAGTGGGTACAGGCCAATGCATTATTTCTTGTATTTTCTCTAGTGGTACTGCTAAGCCATCCTTTGAAATCATATAACCCAAATACTAAATTTTATCCTTGTAAAATTCACATTTGCTGAGTTTTTCATATAAATTATGTTCTCTAAGTGTTTGCAGGACTATTCTAAGATTTTCTTTGTGTTCTTCTTCATTTTTGGTGTACACCAAAATGTCATCAATGAACACTACTACAATCTTGTCTAAATAATTGTGTAATACACTATTCATGAAACACATCAATGTACTAGGTGCATTATTAAGTCCAAGGGGTAGGACTACATATTCAAGTGTCCATATGTAGTCCTGAATGTTGTTTTAATGATGTCATCATCCTTAATTTTGAGTTGGTGATATCCTATTCTTAAATCAATCTTAGAGAAGATAGTGGCTCCTCTCACTTGATCAAATAATTCATCTATCCTTGTCAGAGGATATCTATTCTTTATATTCAATTTATTCAAATTTATGTAATGTATGCACATTCTAAATGTGCCATCCTTCTTTTTAGCAAACAATGTGAGTGCTCCCCAAGGAGAAATACTTGTTCTGATGTACCCTTTGTCTAACCATTATTCCAATTGCAGTTTTAGCTATAATAGTTCAGGAGTGTTCATTATATAGGGTTATCTAGAGACAGGTGTAGATCCTGGTACTTGTTCAATTCAGAAATCAATTTCTCTTTTAGGAGGTAGATGGGGGATTTCCTCTGTAAATAAATTCTTGAATTCTCTGATTACTAGTAGATTTTCTACAAATTCCTTTTTAGTTTGTTGTCCCAATTCTTCCACTTGTACCACATACACTTGATAGCCCTTTCTTGTTGTCCTTTTTAACTGTAATGCTGAAATTTGTCTGATAGATATTGGTCTTTGTTTTCCTTTCACTATCATAACTCTTCCCTCACGATCTATACAATGAACTATTTTATCTAAGAGATTAACTATTTCTTTCTACTTCTCTAACCAGTTCATTCCTACTAACAATTCATATGATCATAGAGGAAAACTGTTTAGAAGAATTTCAATTTCATACCCATTTAAATTTAGAGCAGTTTTTGGAAGTTTATGGGTTAATTTCCTTTTGTTCCTGTAGCTAACTGAATTAACCATGCTTGCTGAAATTTTTCTGACGTTAAATTGCACGTTTCTGTCATCTGTGGACTGGCATTAACTTAAATTTTCTCCTTGATCTATCAAAACAGAAACAGGTTGTTCAAAAATCATACCTTCGATTTCTATCATGGTTGATTGGTGTTCATCCTGGAAATCTTCAAGTGAAACACTGATCCTAGGAATGTTTCAAGCAATGTCGTTCACAATATTTACCTCTCGTAACACTTGAATATTCTAAATTGTTCTGTTAGGAAAGTCACATAACAAGTGAGGTTCTCCACATCCCCAACACTATAGCAGTTCTTTCATTTTTATAGCAGTTTCCTTTTTGTTGCTTGCATCCTTCTTCTTAGATCTAGTATGTGACTATGCTGGCTGGTTTTCTCCAGCTTTATTAAATTTCTTCCTTTGGTGGGTTTTCCCAAAAAAAATTCAAATAGGTGGGTTTTACTCTTTTTACATTTGAGTCACCCTTCCCTTTCTCTTTGTTTTTCCAACTTTTCAGCTGGTCATTTTTTCCTTTGAACTACTGATAACACAGTCTTGCTTTGTGAATAACTTCATCCATTATCTTTCGATTGTCAAATTTGATCCTTTCTTTATAGAGAGTAGGTAGGAAGTTTAAAAATCGTTGTACCTTTTCCTTTTCCTCTCTGATATAAGGCACATATCGAAGCAAGTTAGTGAATTTGGTAACAAAGTCATCAATTGTGAGCTGTCCCAATCTCAGCTCATGGAATTATTTGGTTTTCTCATCATAATATCTCTCATTCAGGTATCTAGACTTAAATTTAGTTTGGAAGTCTTCCCAAGAAACAGTTTTTTTCATCTAACACATGTACCATTTTTGTTTCTTCCCACCAAAGGGTACCTTTAGGTTGAAGTTGGTATATTACTAATCTGGATTTCAGGTTACTTCCGTATTCATATACCTAGAATTAATTAACCATGTTCAGAAGCCAAGCTTATGCATCCTCCTCCTTTTCACCATCAAAAGTTGGAGTTTTCATTTTCCGGAATTCTCCTTGCAATTCCTTTTTATTTTTGGAATATTATCCACATGCTTGCCCACCCTGAGATCCTTCTAAGTTGGTTTCAACTTCTTTCGTCTTTTTTCCATGGTATTCACTTTCATGACTAGACCTTGAGGTTAACTCTTTGATCAACCTTTCTTGCTCTTCACTGGATTGCAACAATTGTTCATTTCTATTTCTCAACTGAACCATTTCTCGTTGCATATATCTTGTCATGTCCAACAATTGAGCATTTTGATCTCGTAGATTTCCCTCACCCCCCCAGATGCTCGTACAACCCTCCTCCGTCACTCATAATAGCAGCTACTCTTTTTCTGCACTTAAATCACTGTACACAGAAATAAATTAGAGCATCACAAAAAATTTATCACTGCATAATTTCTTTCAAAAATAAATTATTGCATCATAAATAATTTATATCAACATTTCTTTCTTTTTCTGTGTGGGAGCACATAGTCCCAGTGTTTTCAACATTGTCTCTGATACCATTTATAACAACTCTAATTACCCATTTTTTCTATTTATAATGTTGTACTACTTTTGTCATCATTTAATTAATTTAATTCCGACACTTTACTATATCTTACAGCATTTCATTAAATATGTCGTTAGTATATTCAATACAACATAATGATTTTCAAAACTATGCATATAATGACATCCACACTAATCGAGTTATCTTCCAATATTTATTCCTTTAATGTATTACTAATTCACCTCCTCTTCATGGCATTGGTACCTTCCTTTATAATATTTTATGTTGCTATTATCTTATTAATTCTATACCCTTTCGACAACTCTACCTTTTATAAAATTTTGATTAACTTTATAACTTTAATCAATATTAAAGATAAATTTACATATTAGGACATATCCCCTACATCCTAATTTCACGTGTATTACCTTATCGTATCAAATTGAATTATAATAAGGGAATTTTCATCTTATTTTAGACTTATAAAATATCTCTCAAGTCTTAGCTAGCATTTGAATAAGTATAGTAATACTAGTATGAAACTCCTATATCTATATATGAAAAGTACCCTTTAAGGTTTTCTTTGTTATTGCGTGTTATTTTGTGGTCAACGAATTTAGTTTCATCCACCATGGCATTATCATCGTTATGGAATTTGAAATATTTACACTATGTATATGGAACCTTACCATAAACGTTGACAGTTTCACGACACATAATTAATCATAACAGATTCAAGTTTTATGATTTCCATGAATATCTTGGATTGTTATACGGCATGATTTCAATTTAATATATTTCTAGATCTTGACCATACCTCTACAGATTTCTTATTATATCTAACTAATGTGTTAGGATGGCGTACCCTGAAATTGATTAATGTTTACATGTCTCGAGGTTGTCATTGATTAAGGGGAGGTACTACGTCTTCTGTGTTCCAATGGAGGTATTAATATATTTGAATAGGTGGAGCTCAGATATTTTCTCAATCAACGATTGATATGATTTTGTACTCCTTCCCTCCATGTCTAGGGTTTAATGTACTCATTTTTCTTCGTTTGATTTTTCAATTGTCAAGTTTCCTCCAAGGCTTTCGGCTCTGGTATTTTTTGTAAGTTTGAAAACGATAATGGATTCTCTCCAGAATTGTTTCCTTATAGTCATGATTTATGACTAAGATAACTTCATGCCCTCTTTATTTTTTCTCAGCATTTCAATTTACACTAATAATTTTTTACAGGAGTGTTTTCCTTTTAAGATCTCTTAACTCATTTTATTAAATTTCATTCTTCCTCTTAGTTTTTGAACATAGGAGTTCCATGTGGATTCTACATTGAAGGATAGAGAACCCTCATGAATTTTTACAGTAACTTCATGAGGTAATACAAATTTTTTCATAACACAAGTTAGTTTGGTACTCGTCTCCCTTCTTAAGCATTATAACATTTTGATTTTCCTCATTATATTGTTACCCTTCCTTCTGGAAATTTGTCACATTCATGAAATGATAATTATTGAGTTATAAGTTGTCAGTTTAAAGTTTGGGTTCGAGATTATACAACAATTCCACTAACCAAATCGTTTTAACGTTATTTCCCCATTTTTACAGTCGGTTGTAGTATCCCTATTTTTACTGCCTTTATTAGACAGTTGAAAAATCCTAAAGGTCAATTGGACCCAAAAGGAAAAAAATTATTATGGAGATATTTTATTATTTTAAATTTAATAAAAGTATAAATTGAATTATTGTGCAAATACTAGAGTATAAATAGAGATCAAGAATCCAAGTCCATGAGGATGGATAAGATTCAAAGACTTTCCCAGATTCTCAAAAAATCCTTGGAGAAAATTAAATATTAGATTGGAGATAAAAATCAAAAAGAAAAAATATACCTAATTAAAGTGGAAATTTACAGGGAATAGGTGGAATAAAACTAGAAAGAGGAAAAAGCTAGTTTTAAAGTACTTTTGTGGAAAAAACAAAAGGAAAGCCTAGGAAAAAAGGAAAACAACATCTTGTTTAACTGGACATAGTTATGGAAACATGATGAAGGGAAATAACGCTTAAATAAACCATTCTTGGGTAGACAAGAGGTTGTCTACACTAGGGAGAAATTAGTCTCTACTCGGGGGGAGCTGTGGAGAGAAAGCTCAAGGTTGGGTGGAAAATAGTCTTACCAAAATTGGTATGCACTATATATTAACTTCTAATTTGTCATTATGTTATTCTGATTAGAGTTAGAGATATGATGGTTTAGGTAGAGATATATGTGGTAAATTATATTTTTGTGTTATTACATAGTATCATAATTTTATGTTAGTTGTAAGTTACAAAGTCTGATGTATTTAAGAGAACCCACTATAACATATATAGCGTATTCATGTATAGTTACAAAGACAATTATAAGAAATAAACCAACTCTCAGAATGTCTAAACCTCTATAACAGGTTTAAATATGAGGTTAGGTTGTGAATATTATTATTATATACACATGAAGATAGATAAATACATGGGAAGGAAAATAAATTTAGTGTATTTATCAATTGAGCCATAATAACATAAACGGAAAAATTTACATAGAATGAAATTATTTTCTCTTATTAAACATGAAATCGTGAATTTCAAATAATATCTTCTATTGTAACATATTTAGAATATTTTTAGATATCTACACAAAGCATAGCATTATCTAAGGAATAGATCAAAGGTCAAACAAAACCTAATACATGTTGAACAATAAACATAGCTTAAATTTTTGAAAATAACATATATTATATTATATTGAAACAAATTAAGTCTAGAGATTTATATGTGCATAAATTTCAATTAAATACTATCATAAAATTTAGACAGAGTCCGGGATTCAGTCCCATGATTACAACAAAATTTTCCCTTTGAATTTTTTTCAGAATACAAGAGGAGGAAGTCCTTAAAGAATTATGGACCAACTAGTGAAGATGAAATCAAATTCTATTGTCAATGTATGAATTACATAATTTCAAATTTGTTGTATCAGTGAGCAGGAAAGGAAAAAGAGCACCTACACATAAACAATAAAAGATTAATTAATAAATGTATTTAAATTCAAGTAAAGTAATGAATGCAATTAATTGAAATTGGTAATTAAATAGGAAAACATTACTATTTTGTTCATAACATACAGAGATAGTAAACATGTATATAAAAATGAAGAAAATGATTTAATGTGAGAACGAGAGGAACATTATAGCAAGAAGAAATTAATACAGAGGGAAAAATATTACCGAAAATCTTGACAACAGAGTGCTTGTCAAACTATGAGGAATATTATAAAAATTATTGTTCCTGCACATAGTATGAATTTATTAAATTCATAAGTGTCATAATATCCTATTCTTGGAAATTAAATATATAAACATAAATATAAGAAAACTATACAGATTATCAATCTGTAATACGGTGGTGTTAAGCTCATTTCGAATAAATAACAAGGAACGAAACTTCCTGAACCAGATAATGTTTAAATAATTCGAAAACCATCAGAATTTGAAAATCCTCACGAGGAAAAGAGGAATTATAAGTCGACTTAGAAATCAAAATTCTAAATATAGATTGAACATCTAAGAGCTATAGTGATTTCTACAAGTTAACTCGATTCAATATAAATAAGGAAATATATCAAACGTCCTCCAAAAAATTGAAATTCCAAATTCCTGAAATGTTAACGAAGACTACGTAGATGAAAATTATCTAAATTTTATAACGAAGTTTTATGTTCAGTTGGAAACCAAAAAATCATAAAATAAAAAAATGAGGTGATGATAAATGTAGGGAAAGAAGTCAGAAGCAATTTTACTTTCAATGATTGAAGGCAAAGAGTCACATTTCTCTCTGTGTGAAGAAACTGTAGAGGAATAACATGAATTAGGAATACAAATTTCAGTGACTGCTAAGTGATAGTAAATTCACGGCCATATGTAAATCATCCTTGTCTTAACGCAGACATAATTTGTTATTAAAATCACAGAGGTAAATAGAAATATCAAAATCCTGTATGAGGAGAAAAATTAAGCAACTAACTATGTTACAGGTATTGTAACCATAAAAATTTCAAATTGAAATATTCCACCATACATTTAGAAAAGGTTGAAAACACTTACCTAGGTGTTGGCTGAAGACGTTAATGAAGGATAGCTCCTAACCTGGGCTAAAAATGAAAAGTCTACAATCACAACGAAAATAGATATATATAATTTTCATAGCATAAAAATTCAAAGAAACGTATTTCAAGTTAACTATAATCCATATAAAAGGTACATAGCATCGAAACAAATTTCAACTAAATCGAAATGTTACCTCAAGCAGACGTGAAGGTATTCGATCATGAAACCTTAATGGGAACCAAATATTTCCTGCGTCGTGATTCTGGAAAGGTTGAATGGCTGGCTCGGAAACATTTCTAAACTGAGGGTTTGAGAAAGAACCAGAGCCGAAGAGCCACAATCACGAAATCAAAATGAAAACAATTTTAGGTTTTTTCTATGATCTAATCCGAGACCGAAACAAAAACCCATCATAATTGTCCACGTCCAATGGATCTAAGGTGGGTGAGTAATCTTCCACATGAGAGGTATGCCCTCAGATCCATGTGATCACATTAACAAACATAGTTCATTTCATAAATGATGACAAGCTCGAGAGGATAAGAATTTAAAACCATATGACTTGTAAACTATGGATAGTAATTCTGAATCTCAATATCATAAATATGCATCGTTATGTGTAATATTATGGTGTTAAAATGATTTTTGATTAATGCATAATTCCATCCTAAGCTAAGAATGGATGGGTTAATACAGTGTAATGTATTAATAATATATATGGTGTCATTCCAATTATATAAAACCCAATCTATTAACATAAAATCCCATTGTAACGAATGGTAAATGAGTAGCATTATGTTAAGGTAAAAGGGATGAAATATATATATTACAAGTCGAATCTTAATGTGTTGTTTATAAATTATGAAATAAAGAGAAATACTTTTCAACTTCACGAAGGTTTATTTATAACCAATGACTTTGCACACAGGAGAGTTAGGATAATAATTACATTAGTAAGTCGGTTGCAAAGGTGGAACTTTGTAATGCCTCTCATCCCAGATTTTTTTTTCTAGTCTTTTAATATCTTTAACTAATTTTTAAGTTAATGATATTTTCAATCAATATATTTTATACATATCTTTGTACTTCTTAAACTTGTGCATCATAATAGAAGTTTCATTCCCTTAACATCTTAAAGAATTTCTATTAAGACTATATTCCTCTTATAATACCCTTTGGAATAAATACCTCAACATATTTATCCACCTTATAACGAATGATTTAATTTAATTTCATAATAGCATGGAGCATTTTATAATTATTACCACATGTTAAGGTAACCATATAATGGAGAACTATTTTTTTTTCTACTCATTACCTATATCCTCGTATTATAATCGCTTTATTTTATGGTTAGTATTCATCATCCTTACGTGGACCTTTTTAAGTTATAACTCTTTGATACACATATCATTCCAACTATTGAGATGACTTCTCGACTACTTCAGTTCATTCGTTTAGTAGTTAGGGTTTTATTTTTTTCGTTTGGATAATTCTGATACCAGTACAAGACTACCGTCATATGTCAGCTCCTTTAATGCATTTTATTGTTATATGGATTCGATTGTACTTATGCGTTTTCGATTATGGTTTCAAGGCATTCATGTCAGTGGTGTGTTTATAGCGACTGATTATGTGGCATTTGTTATTACTATCCTCATAGTGTAGTTGGTTGTAATGGTATTATTACATTAAATCATGAATCTGAATATGTACTACAGAGATTTTTCTTGGATTTCGAGGAATTATTCGTATGATCGATATTTGATTTGGGCATCGCTCTCCACGTGGACGATGGAGATAAGCGATGTATTAGGGTTTCTCCACTGTATATTACATGGCTCCTCTTATTTATGGTTTCATTTTTCATGTTAAATTTATTCGAAAACTTCGAGGTCTCTCTCTCTCTGCGCTTAACTTCATCTCTCAGGAGCGCCAACATACCAGTCAAGAGTATGCTATGTCATGAAGTTTCCAGAGTTCCAGGTAACTTATACCTTCTCTATCTATCTCGACTTAAAGATTTATGCATTCGCATTAGAATATTTCACTTCTTATATGGAGGGCAAATACAATACTAGTATCGATTTGGTGTTGTCTCTATTATTGAGAAATTTATTTCCAACTCTTGTGAAGCGTATATTGTAAAATTTATTTTCATAACCATATCTTAGTCTATCTTCTAGTTAAAAAAAATTATTTAATATATCTCCTATCTATATATATATATATATATAAATAATATTATTTATATATATATATATATATATCGTCACTACTGTGCAATTTCTATTAGGTTGATTTGTATCATTATCGCTTAGAAATATAAGTGATTTTGACAAATTTCTAATAAGTAGTTACGGAATGAAACTTAACAGTTTACAACTTCCATTTTAATTCTACTCAGATTTGAACTAACTCGAGTTTTCATTTCACATTTCGGAATGAAATTATGTATCCTAAGGGTATATTCGTTTTTCATGCAGGTAAATACTCCATCCTAATGGTTTGACATTTGTGGAAGATGATGCTTATCTCCCTATTAAATGTATTCTAATAACCTATTTTTCGTATGGTAACAGGTCGGTATATGCGCATCTTTATTTTTCGAATATGGAGATAGTAATACCTCCCGAGTGTCTACACTCTAATTCGAATCATTGTTTAAAATTTTAACTGTTAATAAGGAGTACAATATACTCAAGTTCTGTAAAAAAATTTATTTAAAAACCCCAGAGATGACTATCATTAATCTCTCTCTGCTCTGTCTATTAAATTTTCTGTTAGATGAACTATATATTTCAAGTCAAATTTTATTTATTTATGTTACTTCTCCTTTGCATAGTACCAGACACCTTTTATAAGTTAAATAAATTGCAAATACTAGATACCGGCTTGTATGTTTCCCTTTTGTCAATGAGTGATTATTCTCTTTAGTACTACTCTACGGAAAGTTATTTTCCAATACCCAATTTCGAAATATATATATTTGTTTGTTGTTTTTCCAATAAAATAAAATCTCATATAATTATTTCCAATTGGTTTATACAGGCATGTAATAATTCCAACCAGAGTTCTGTAAACTAAAATTTATAAATTTTTATTTAGAACGCAATTACAGGATGGAAGGATGATTTAGTCATAACTGAAGGCATTTATTTATTAAGCCTATACTTTTAAATGTTTCTTTTCCTATATCAATGTATTTGTATACAGTGATCTAGTACCCTTTTTCATAAACTGTATTATAGTTTAGGGTTATTAAATTTTATTTCAAATATGAAAATGGTTAACCTATTACATAGCAAGATAAAAAATCAGATAATTATCGGTTTCATATAATGAAAATCTTCTATTCTGTATGGGATGCAGCTTCCTCATACACACAACAATACATCTTAGATCAATTTAGTAATTAATTATGTTATCAGATAGCAATCCCATGCTTTCTTCTTTGCATAACAAAACAGAGTTAATAATTTTCTTTCATAGATTTTAATCTTAATAGTGTAGTCCTGAAATAGATATAACTAGAACTACTATTTCACATACTTGAATGTTCACAATCAGTGGCTCTACTTAGTTACTTATCTATTTTTCATCTGTCACTATTTTTCTTTCATGTTACTATACTTATTCTTGAAGATAGAATAATAATTTTCTCTCAGGAAATCCATTAATTTCTGCTTAGAAATAATTAAATAGAGCTTTCTATTTTATACCCTGTCACTAAAATTTTAATTTCTTTTCCTGTACCTAAATTTATATACTAAAAGCAGATTAAAGTTACAAAATTCAATCTTCTGTGAGAATAACATATATATTAATATTTAAACTAATATTAGTTTATAAATTCTGATTGATATTTTCTCACAAATTTTTATTTCTACAACTATACAGATTTTAGAGGATTTTACCTTCAACAAAATCTGTTAAATGTGAGGAATCTAACATTCATAACCTGAACTTAACACTGTTTAATTCAGTATAAATAATCACCATAAAACTAGAGTTAACATATTATAGATTGGATGTGCATACCACTGCTTCTAATGACCAATCCTCCCAACCGTAGAGTTCATCTATCTCTAGAACTCACCCTCGAGCTGAGATCCCTTCCCCAAAACCGACCAACCCCAATCTTTTCTGGAGTAGCTTATTTAAGCTTATGCTCTCCCCAAGCCTATTTCTAATTCTGCGTCCAGAATTTCAGGATGCTTTTATTCCTGTTTGCCTAGGCTTCCCTTATTTAGGGACTTTAAAGCTCCTTTCTACTTTTCCAGCTTTTTACCTCTTCCCAACTACTGTCCTCATCATTCGAGGAATTTATATTTTTCCTCAAAAAACTAAATTAGAAATAAATTCTTTCAAGGATTTTTGAAAGATTTTGGGGAAAGTCTTAGCCTCTTTCCATACCTCATGGATTAGGCAAGTGATCTCAAAAATCTCATTTGGTCACAGTGCACAGAATTTTTTTTATTTTTTTTTCATCATTAATAATTAATTACATCCACACAATAATTATCCATTGGGGTCCACTCCCCTTTGGACTAAAGTTAAAATGTCTAACTTGAAAAACATAAAACTAGGGGTGTTACATATTCCCCCTCTGAAAACAAACACCATCCTCGGTGTTAGCAACTAACTACTAGAGTTTATTTTGAAAATAAATATGGATATTTTTCCATCATCTCAGCTTCTCTTTCACACATAGCTTCTTCAGCAGTAAAGTGCTTCCACTGCACCTTTACTCTGGCTATCGTTCAATTTCTCAATTCAATTTCTTCCTGCTCCAATATTTGAAGCGGCTCTGGAAGGAACTCCCCTTCTGGTTCCACCTATATCACATTCCAATCAACAATGTGAGAAGCATCATGTACATATATTTTTAATAACGAAACATGAAACACATCATGAACTTTAACATGAGGCGGTAAGGCCAGCTTATAAGCCACTGGTCCCACTCTTTCTAACACCTCAAAAGTCCCACAGTATCTAGGGGCCAATTTTGCATAGCTTCCAGCATAAAGTGTACTCTTTTTGGGTTTTATACGTAGATACACATGATCGCCCACTTTGAACTCTCGATGCACTCTCTTCTTATCTGCATAACTTTTCTGTCGATCTTGTGTTGTCTTGATGTTTCCCTGTATTTGTTTGACAATACTTTCCATTTCTTGTAAAGTATCTAGCCCTAGTACCAGCTTATCTTCTCGCTGGCTCCAACTTAAAGGAGTACGACACTTTCTTCCATAGAGTGTTTCGAATGGACTCATTTTGATGGAGGATTGGTAGCTATTGTTATAAGCAAATTCAACTAAATGTAAGTAGTCTTCCCATTTGGATGGCTTATCTATCACATTCATTCTCAGCATATCCTCCAAGATCTGATTTGTTCTCTCTGTTTGACCATCCATCTGAGGGTGATAAGTAGTACTAAAATTCAATTTAGTACCCATGCCCTCAAACAGACCTCTCCAAAAGGCTATTGTGAACTTGGCGTCTCTATCTGAAATAATCATCTTTGGGACCCCGTGTAGCCTTACTATTTCTTTTAGGAACACATTTGCTACTTGGGCTGTCCCAAAAGTAGATTTTACAGGTATGAAGTGTGCATACTTTGTTAAAGTATCTACCACTACCATCACTGAGTCATGCTGATACTTTGTTCAGGGTAACCCGATTATAAAACCTATAGAAACAGTGTCCCATTTCCATTCTGCAATTGGCAAGAGATTTAAAAGACTTGCTGGATGCTGATGTTCAACTTTGACTAGTTGACATTCCATGCATCTGCCTAAATAGTTTGCTACATCCTTTTTCATTCCTGGCCAAAAAAATTTCTTTTTCAAGGCTGTAAGCATTTTCTGATATCCAGGATGTCCTAAATATGGTTGTTTATGATATTCATCCAGGATTTCTTTTTTTAAAGAATCCACATTGGGGATGTACAATCTGTTTCTATAGCAGATCAGCCCTTTCTAGTTTTGGGTGTATTTAGCCATTTCCTTTTTTATCATTTTCACTTGTAGATTTTCATAGTTGGGATCTTGATCTACTACTTTTTTAACTAATTCTTCTAGATCAAAACTAGCACTACTCCCAATGTTGCTTATGTTTTGGCAAGCATTTCTGCTTAGAGCATCAGCAATTTTGTTTTCTTTCCCTTTAATATGTTTTATGTCCATATCAAATTCACTCAGAAAATACAGCCATCTGGCTTGTCAAGCATTCAAATTGGTTTGAGAAAAGAAATACTTGAGACTAATATGATCTGTCATCAATGTAAAAAAAATTCCAAGAAGATAGTGTCTCCACATCTTCAAGGCATGAATTACAGCAGCCAATTCCAGATCATATACACTGTAATTCTGTTCATTTCTCTTAATTTTTCTGGATTTATATGCAATAACATAATTCTCTTGCAACAGAACTCCTCCCAGTCCCTCTCTACATGCATCCGTACACAAAAAAAAATCTTTGTCAGGATCTGCAATTTTCAGTATAGGGGTTGTAGTAAGTTTTACTTTTAGTTGTTCAAAGTTGTTTTGGCATTTTTCAGTCCACTCAAATTTGGTGCCTTTTCTCTATAATGAAGTTATGGGATATGCTATTGTAGAAAATCTTTCTACAAACCTTCGATAATATCCTGCAATCCCCATAAATGACCTTACTACGGATACGTCAGTAGGCACAAGCCACTCTCTTATGGCTTTTATCTTTTCAGGATCAACAACCAATCCTTGTTCAGAAATGATATGGCCTAAATATTTAATTTTATCCTTATAAAATTCACATTTGCTAAACTTGGCATATAACTGATTCTCTTTAAGAGTCTGTAACACAATTCTAAGATGTTTGTCGTGCTCTTTCTCACTTTTTGAATAGACTAGAATATATTCTATGAACACTAGTATGAATTTATCTAAGTACTTGTTCAAAACGTTGTTCATTAAGCACATAAAAGTGGCAGGGGCATTTTTCAAACCAAAAGGTAGAACTACAAATTCGTGGTGACCATACCTGGTTCGAAAAGTTGTTTTACTGATATCTTCCTCCTTAATTCTGAGTTGGTGATAACCAGTCCTCAAATCAATTTTAGAAAATACTGAAGCCCCTCTCACCTGATCAAAAAGTTCATCTATTCTGGGCAATGGGTACCTATTTTTGATTGTCAACTTATTTAGTTGACGGTAGTCAATGCACATTCTAAAGGTTCCATCCTTCTTTTTCACGAACAACACCGGTGCTCCCCAAAGAGATACACTCGGTTTGATGTAACCTTTATCCATCAATTCTTGTAATTGCATTTTTAACTCCACGAGTTCAGGGGGGCTCATTTGGTAAGGGGCTCTAGAAACGGGTGTCGCTCCTGGCACCAAATTGATTGAAAAATCAATCTCTCTTTTGGGGGGAAGATGAGGAATCTCAAGTGGAAAAAATTCCTTAAATTCTCTTACCACTGGTAAAGTGTCTAGCAAATTTTCTTCAGGTGGCTGTCCTAAATCTTCAACATGTACAGCATATACTTGATATCCTTTTCTAGTTGTTCTTTCTAATTGTAGAGCTGATATTTGTCTTACAGAGATTGGTTTTGGTTTTCCTTTGAGTATAAAGGGTCTCCCCTCCTCATCTATGCAATGCAGAGTTTTATCCCAACAATTCATCATAGCCTTTATTTTCTCTAACCAGTCCATTCCTATTAGCAAATCAT
Organism: Pinus albicaulis; assembly: GCA_034641835.2. Classification (NCBI taxonomy): domain Eukaryota; kingdom Viridiplantae; phylum Streptophyta; class Pinopsida; order Pinales; family Pinaceae; genus Pinus; species Pinus albicaulis. Next base: position 867,622,119 of record CM076577.1, on the reverse strand, counting down.
ATGAGCCTAAGGGCAGAATGTTTAAATTTACTTCTGTCTGAAAATCATTTAATTTAATTGCTGTTTGAGGTAACTTATGAGTTACTTTTCATTTGGTACCAGTGGATAGCTGGACCAACCAAGACTGTTTAAATTTTTCAGTTTTGAGATTGCATTTCTCTTCAACTTGTGGACTAATGTAACTCAAGGAAGCACCCGGATCAATTAAAACTATAACAGATTGATAAGAAATTTTACCTTCCATCTCGACCATAGTAGCCTGGTGTTCTACTTGTCGGTTCTCCAAGGCTACACTGATAGTGGGTATGTTCCTTGCTATATCATTCATTGTGGTAGCTTCTCTATCTCTCATAATCATCTGAATATTTTGGTGTGGACAGTCTCTCAACAGATGAGGTTCTCTGCAACCCCAACACTTCAAAGGTTCCTGCATTTTAACTGTTCCTTCCTTCTTATTATCTCCATCTATTTGTTTTGAACCAACTTGGGACTGAGCAGTTTGACTTTCCTTTGGTTTGTTAAATTTTTTCCACTGATGATCCCTACCAAAGTTCTTCAAATAAGCTGGTTTATGTTTCTTTCCTTTGAATTCACCTTAGTTATCCAGCTTTTCCCATGTTCACTCTTTCGTTTAAACTGTTGGTAGCATAATCTAGTTTTCCTCACCACTTCGTCCATAGTTTTTGGATTATCGAACTCTATTTTCTCCTTGTACATAGTAGGCAAACAGTTCAAAAACCTTTGTACCTTTGCTTTCTCTTCACGAATATAAGGAACATACCTTAGCAAATTTGTAAACTTGGTGACAAACTCATCTATGTTTAGTTGTCCCAATCTGAGTTCATGGAACTCCTTTGCTTTATCATCATAATAGCATTCATTTAAATAATGATTTTTAAACTTTACTTGGAAATCTTCCCAAGTCACTGTATTTTCTTTAATGGCATGAACCATGTTTTTCTCCTCCCACCACAAGGTAGCCTTACCTTGCAACTGGTAGATAGCTAATTTGGCCTTCAGATTGCTTTCATACTCGTATACCTGAAAATACTTAATCATATTCAACAGCCATGCCTCGGCATCTTCCTCCTTCTCTCCATCATAGGAGGGAGGTTTAATTTTTTGAAATTCCTCCTGTAATTCCTTCTTCTGTTTAGACTGATGTCTAGTAGTGTCATCTTCCTTAGAATCATCTGAGAACTTTCCCTTCCTCCTCCTCCTGGAACCTTCACCTTCTTGGTTGTTCCGCGAAGTCAGTTCTCTTATCAGCTTTTCCTGCTCCTCATTGTCTAATGATAGCCTGTCATTCTAGCTTCTTAGCTCAGCCATATCCCGTTGCAACTTGTACAACATAGCCATCAAAGGAGCATTGGGATCTGGCGTTTTATCTCCACCAGCAAGATCAACATAAATTTCATCTCCTTCAACCATTGACTTTTCAGTTTCAGTGCCTTTGTACACTAAAACAAAACAACATCAGTAACAATTTTTTTTCAAAAAAAAAAATATTTTTTACAGTGAGCACTACAATAGCCCAGTTTTTTCTAACATGAGCTCTGATACCATTTGTAATGCCTCTCATCCCACATTTTTTTTTCTAGTCTTTTAATATCCTTGAATAATTTTTAAGTTAATGATATTTTCAATCAATATATTTTATACATATCTTTGTACTTCTTAAACTTATGCATCATAATAGAAGTTTTATTCCCTTAACATCTTAAAGAATTTCTATTAAGACTACATTCCTCTTATAGTACCCTTTGGAATAAATACCTCAACATATTTATCCACCTTGTAACGAATGATTTAATTTAATTTCATAATAGCATGGAGCATTTTATAATTCTTACCACATGTTAAAGTAACCATATAATGGAGAACTATTTTTTTTCTATTCATTACCTATATTCTCATATTATAATCGTTTTATTTTATGGTTAGTATTCATCGTCCTTACGTGGAACTTTTTAAGTTATAACTCTTTGATACACATATCGTTCTAACTACTGAGATGACTTCTCGACTACTTTAGTTCGTTCGTTTAGTAGTTAGGGTTTTATTTTTTTCGTTTGGATAATTCCGAGACCAGTACAAGACTACCATCATATGTCAGCTCCTTTGATACATTTTATTGTTATATGGATTTGATTGTACTTATGCATTTTCGATTGTGGTTTCAAGGCGTTAATGTCAGTGGTGTGTTTATGGCGACCGATTATGTGGCATTTGTTATTACTATCCTCATAGCATAGTTGGTTCTAATGGTACTATTGCATTAAATCATGAATCTGAATATGTACTACAAAGATTTTTCTTGGCTTTCGAGGAATTATTCATATGATCGATATTTGATTTGGGCATCACTCTCCACGTGGACGGTGGAGATAAGCGATGTATTAGGGCTTCTACATTGTATATTATGTGGCTCCTCTTCTTTACAGTTTCATTTGTCATGTTAAAATTTCTCCGAGAACTCTGAGGTCTCTCTCTCTCTGCACTTAACTTCGTCTCTCAGGAGCACCAACATACCAGTTAAGAGTATGCGACTTCATGAAGTTTCCAGAGTTCCAGGTAAGTTATACCTTCTCTTTCTGTCTTGACTTACAAATTTATGCATTCTCATTAGAATATTTCACTTCTTATATGGAGGGAAAATACAATACCAGTATCGATTTGGTGTTGTCTCGATTATTGAGCAATTTATTTCTAACTCTTGTGAAGTGTATACTGTAAAATTTATTTTCATAATCATATCTCAATCTATCTTCTGGTTAAAAAAAATTATTTAATATATCTCCTATCTCGGTTTGTGACTTACATTCTTCCTAATACTTCTTCATATCCGAAGAACAAATATAATGAGCTCCGCTTCGTATAAAACTATGTATTTGTCTCTGTCGTTCATATATGTTTATTTTTTTATTCCAGTTACGAGTTATTTCATTGTCTTCATACGTTTATATATATATATATATATATATATATATATCGTCACTACTGTGTGATTTCTATTAGGTTGACTTGTATCATTATCGCTTAGAAATATAAGTGATTTTCACAAATTTCTAATAAGTAGTTACGGAATGAAACTTAACAGTTTACAACATCCATTTTAATTCTACTCATATTTGAACTAACTCGAGTTTTCGTTTCTCATTTCGGAATGAAATTATGTATCCTAGGGGTATATTCGTTTTTCATGCAGGTAAATACTCCATCCTGATGGTTTGACATTTGTGGAAGACGATGCTTATCTCCCTATTAAATGTATTCTAATAACCTATTTTTCGTATGGTAACAGGTCGGTATATGCGCATCTTTCTTTTTCAAATATGGAGATAGTAATACCTCCCGAATGTCTACACTCTAATTCGAATCATTGTTTAAAATTTTAATTGTTACTAAGGAGTACAATATACTCAAGTTTTATAAAAAAAATTATTTGAAAACCCCATAGATGACTATCATTAATCTCTCTTTGCTCTGTCTATTAAATGTTCTATTAGATGAATTGTATATTTCAACTCAAATTTTATTTATTTATGGTACTTCTCCTTTGCATAGTACCAGATCCCTTTTATAAGTTAAATAAATTATGAATACCAGATACCGACTTGTATGTTTCCCTTCTGTCAATGAGTGATTATTCTCTTTGGTACTACTCTGCAGAAATTTATTTGCCAATATCGAATTGTGAAATATATATATTCTTTTTTTGTTTTTCCAATAAAATAAAATCTCATATAATTATTTCCAATCAGTTTATGTAGACATGTAATAATTCCAACCAGAGTTCTGTAAACTAAAATTTATAAATTTTTATTTAGAATGCAATTACAGAATGGAAGGATGATTTAGTCATAACTGAAGGCATTTATTTATTCTTCCTGTACTTTTAAATGTTTCTTTTCCTGTATCAATGTATTTGTATACAGTGATCTAGTACCCTTTTTCATAAACTTATTATAGTTTAGGGTTGTTAAATTTTATTTCAAATATGAAAATGGTTAATCTATTACACAAAAAGATAATAAATCAGATAATTATCGGTTTCATATAATGAAAATCTTCTATTCTGTATGGGATGCAACTTCCTCATACACACAACAATACATCTAAGATCAATTTAGTAATTAATTATGTTATCAAATACCAATCCCATGCTTTCTTCTTTGCATAACAAAACAGAGTTAATAATTTTATTTCATATATTTTAATCTTAATAGTGTAGTCCTGAAATAGATATAACTAGAACTACTATTTCACATACTTGAATGTTCACAATCAGTGTCTCTACTTAGTTACTTATCTATTTTTCATCTGTCACTATTTTTCTTTCATGTTACTATACTTGTTCTTGAAGATAGAATAATAATTTTCTCTCAGGAAATCCATTAATTTCTGCTTAGAAATAATTAAACAAAGCCTTCTATTTTATACCCTGTCACTAAAATTTTAATTTCTTTTCCTGTACCTAAATTTATATACTAAAAGCAGATTAAAGTTACAAAATTCAATCTTCTGTGAGAATAACATATATCTTCAGATTTAAACTAATATTAGTTTAGAAATTATGATTGATATTTTCTCACAGATTTTTATTCCTACAACTATACAAATTTTAGAGGATTTTACCCTCAACAAAATCTGTTAAATGTGAGGAATCTAACATTCATAACCTGAACTTAACACTGTTTAATTCAGTATAAATAATCACCATAAAACTAGAGTTAACATATTATAGATTGGATGTGCATACCACTGCTTCTAATGACCAATCCTCCCAACCGTAGAGTTCATCTGTCTCCAAAACTCACCCCCGAGCTGAGATCCCTTCCCCAAAACCGACCAACCCCAATCTTTTCTGGAGTAGCTTATTTAATATTATTCTCTCCCCAAGCCTGTTTCTAATTCTGTGTCCAGAATTTCAGGATGCTTTTATTCCTATTTGCATAGGCTTCTCTTATTTAGGGACTTTAAAGCTGCTTTCTGCTTTTCCAGCTTTTTACCTCATCCCAACTACTTTCCTCGTCATTGGGGGAATTTAGATTTTTCCTCAAAAATCTAAATTAGAAATAAATTCTTTCAAGGCTTTTGAAATATTTTGGGGAAATTCTTAGTCTCTTTCCATACCTCATGGATTAGGCAAGTGATCTCAAAAATCTCATTTGGTCAGAGTGCACAAAAAATATTTTATTTATTTTTCATCATTAATAATTAATTACATCCACACAATAATTATCCATTGGGGTCCACTCCCCTTTGGACTGAAGTTCAAATGTCTAACTTGAAAAACATAAAAATAGGGGTGTTACAAACTTTAACCTTACTTTAGTACAAAGATATAGTTATCAACTAGTGGTAGTTGATAATCTAAACGAAGGTAGCTTTAGGCATGATAAAAGCGAATTAAATAACAATAATGGTAAATATAATTATATATGTAAAACTACAATGGAATTAACAATTGTAAGGATATTGTATAAGGAGTAATTTCACTAAAATAATATTCTATAAAATGCATTAAAATATTAGGGTAAAGAATGGTATTTGAAATACATGTAGCAATGAAAATGAATGATGAATTCAAAAAAATCGAATTAGGAGAAATTGAATTTACATGAATTTATAGTTGTGAAGGAAGTCATAATAATAGAAAATAAGACGAAAGGGTGTAGTAATGCAAGAGTACGTCAATTACTGATGAACTACATGAATATACTTAACGATATTTTTTAATTATGCTATACAAAGAAAAAAATTCGTGGAAGTAGAGTTGTTACAAATGGTATCAGAGTCCATGTTAAAATATTGGGAAGATATTTTACCTCACACATAAAATTTAAAATCCAAAATTTTACTGCTGCAAATTTATTTACATTGAAAAATTTTCGCACTAATTTAATTTATGTGTACACTGATTTAGTGCTGAAAAGTACAACTAAAATTATGAATGAAGGGGAAGAGTTGTATGTATGTCTGGGTGGTACGAAAAATCCACCAGATGAAAATGCTTTTTTGTGGGCTACATTACGAGAAATGCAACAAGAAATTATTTAGCTGAGAACCAGTAATGAAATATTGTTACAAGCGAGCGAAGAGCAAGAAAAGTTGATCAAAGAACTAACCTTTGGGTCTAGTCACGAAGGTGAAGACTCTGGAAGAAAGAGAAAGGAAGTTGAAACCAACTCAGAAATATTTAAGGAAGGTGAAGCCTCTATACGGAAGTTCAGAAAGAAAAAGGAATTGCAAGGAGAATTCTAAAAAATTAAACCTCCTACTTATGATGGTGAAAAGGAGGAATATGTAGAAGCTTGGCTTCTAAACATGGTTAAATACTTTCAATTTTATCAGTATGGAAGTAACCTGAAAGCAATATTGGCTATTTACCAACTACAGGCTAACGCTTCCTTGTGGTGGGAAGAAACCAAAATGGTACATGTACTATATGAGAAAATTGTTACTTGTGAAGACTTCCAAACTAAATATAAATCAAGATATCTGAATGAAAGATACTATGATGAAAAAGCCAAAGTGTTTCATGAGATGAGATTAGGAAAACTCACCATAGATGAGTTTGTTACCAAATTCGTAAATATGCTTCAGTATGTACCTTATATTAGAGAGGAGAAGGCTAAGGGAGAATGATTTTTAAACCTCCTACCTACTATCTACAAGGAGAGAATAGAATTTGATAAACCCAAGACAATGGATGAAGTTGTGCGCAAATTAAGACTCTACTATCAGCAATTCAAAGCCAGAAATGATCATCTGAAAAACTAGAAGAACAAATAAAATGGGAAAGGTGAATTTAGTGGGAGAAGAGTAAAAAGAGCATACTTGAAAAACTTTTGGAAAAATCATCAAAGGAAGAAGTTTAACAAAACTGGAGAAAATCAACCAGCCCAATCACAAATTGGATCTAAATAAGTGGATGTAAATAGCAAGAAATAAGGAACTGTAAAAATTAATGAACCATTAAAGTGGTGGGGTTGTGGAGAACCTCACTTGTTATCAGACTGTCCTCATCGAACAGTTCAAAATATTCAAATGTTGAGAGAGGAAACTATAGTTAATGGTATTTCAAGATACATTCCCAGAATCAGTGCTACACTAGAGGATCAGCAAGCTAAACACCAATCAACCATGGTCGAAATTGAAGGTATGACTGTTGAACATCCTATTTATGTTTTGATATAACCAGGAGAAAAATTAAGTTATATGATTCCTTAGATGTTGGAAAAGTGAAAATTAATATCAGAAAATTTCAGCAAACATGGTTAGTTCAATTAGCTACTGGAACAAAAGAAAAGTGACCCATAAATTACCAAATATTGTTCTAAATTTAAATGGGTACGAAATTGAAATGAATTTAAATATTTTGCCTCTAGGTTCCTGTGATGTATTAGTGGGAATGGACTAGTTAGAAAAACATAAAGCAATAGTTAATTGCTTAGATAAAACAATACATTTTATAGATGATGAGGTAAAACCAGTGATAGTAAAATGAAAACCAAGGCCCATATCAATTAGACATATTTCAACACAATAGTTAAAAAGGACAACAAGGAAAGGCTATCATGTGTATGTTGTACAAGTGAAATAATTGGGACAGCAGACTGAAAAATAAGCTGTAGAAAATTTACCACTAATAAGAGAATTCAAAGATGTGTTTCCAGATGAAATTCCTCAACTACCCCTAAAAGAGAAATTGATTTTTCAATTGAATTAATACCTAGAGCTACACATGTCTCTAAAGCACCATACAGAATGAGTACCCTGGATTTGTTAGAATTAAAAATACAACTACAAGAGTTTCTGGACCGAGGCTATATCCAGCCAAGAGTGTCTCCATGGGGGGCACCTATATTGTTTGTTGAAAAGAAGAATTGCACATTTAGAATGTGTATATAATATAGACAACTGAATAAACTGACTATCAAGAACATATATCCTCTACCCATAATAGATGATTTATTTGATCAAGTGATAGGAGCTACTAAATTTTCAAAGATTGATTTAAGAACATGCTATCATCAACTAAGAATTAAGGATGAAGACATAAATAATAATGCATTCAGGACTATATACATACACTATAAGTTTGTAGTTCTACCTCTTAGTTTGAATAATGCACCGCAACATTCATATGTCTAACGAACAGTGTCCTAAGTAAGTATCTAGAAAAATTTGTTCTGGTGTTTATTGATGACATTATAGTATATTCTAAGAATGAAGCAAAACATAAATAACATCTCAAAATTATCTTACAAGCATTTAGAGAACATAAGCTATATGCCAAACTTAGCAAATGTGAATTTTATAAAGATAAAATTCAGTATTTGAGTCATATAATTTTAGAAAAAGGATTGGCAGTGGACCCGGAAAATGTACAAGCTACCATGGATTGGCATGTTCCTACTGATGCTCCAACCATATGATCATTCATGGGCATCACTAGATACTACATGAGATTTTTAGAAGGATTTTCAACCTTATCTTCTCCTATTACATCGCTACAGAAAAAGGGACTGAAGTTTGAGTGGACAACAAAATGTCAACATGGTTTTGAATAGTTAAAACTTAAACTAACAACTGCTCCTATTTTGAAGATTGTTGACCCAATAAAATAATTTGTAGTAAGTACATATGCTTGTGCAGAAGGATTAGGAGGGGGTACTATTACAAGAAAATTCAGTCATAGCGTATGAATCGAGGAAATTAAATAAATATGAATGGAATTACACTGTGTATGACTTAGAGCTAGTTGATCTAATAAATGCTTTGAAGATGTGGAGACATTACCTACTAGGAAATAAGTTTGTATTGATGACAAATCACATAAGTTTGAAATAATTTTTCACACAATCTAATCTAAATGCTAGACAAGTTAGGTGGTTGTCTTTCCTTAGTGATTTCGACATAGAAATAAAACATATGAAAGGAAAGAAAAATAATATTGTAGATTCTTTGAGTAGAAATTCTCAACAAAATTTTAATAGTATTGGGAGTAGTGCGAATTTTTACATTGAAGGATTGATACAAGAAGTAATGACTCAAGATTCAAACTATGAAAAACTTCAAGAAAAATTGCAAAATACTGAGATATTGGGATATACTCAAAACTAAAAAGGACTTATTTGTTATAAAAACAAATTGTGCATTCCCAATGTGAGCTCCTTAAAAAAAAAATATTAGATGAGTATCACAAACGATCCTATGCAGGGCATCCTGGTAATCAAAAATTTATTTCAATATTGATAAAGAATATGTTTTGGCATGACATGAAAAATAATGTGGCTAATTACCTAGCTAGATTTCTATAATGTCAACAAGTAAAAGTGGAGCATCGGCCTCCATAAGGATTGCTAAATCCTTTACCTATTCCAGAATGGAAGTGGGAAATGGTTTCCATAGTTTTTATTAATAGTTTGTCTAGAACTAAATATCAACATGATTCTATAATGGTGATTGTAGACACCTTGACTAAAGTTGCTCACTTTTTACCAGTACAATCTACTTTTGGTATAGCTCAAGTAGCTAATATATTAATGAAAGAGATTTTAAAGTTACATGGTATTCCTAAAAGTATTATATCTGACAGAGATTCAAAGTTTACTTCAGCTTTTTGGAAGACTCTTTTTGGAGGAATAGGTACCAAATTGAACTTTAGTACTGCATGCCATCCCTAAACATATGAACAAACTGAAAGAACAAATCATATTTTAGAAGAGATGTTGAGAATGTATGTTATGGACAGACCAACAAGGTGGGAAGACTTTCTACATTTGGCAGAATTTTCATATAATAATAGTTATCAAGCCTCAATAAAAATGATTCCTTTTAAAGAATTGTATGGAAAAAAGTGCCACATGCCTCTTAGTTGGAGTCAACCAGAGGATAATTTAATAATTGGACCAGATGCATTGCAACAAATGGAAATAATTGTGAAGAAAATTTAGAAAAATATTAAGACAGCATAAGACAGACAAAAAGGGAATTCATAGAGAATTGAAAGTGAGATTTCATGTTTTCCTGAGGATTAAGCCCAAAAATATTACTTTATATATGGGTAGTTGTGTTGAACTAGAACCATGCTACTATGGACCATTTGAAGTGCTAGAAAGAGTGGGACCAGTAGCTTACAAGTTGGCTTTACCTAGTCACATTAAGGTTGACAATGTTTTTCATGTTTCATTACTAAAAAAGTATATACATGATCCTACTCATGTAATTGATTGGAATGTGATACATGTGGAACTAGAAGGGGAATTTTTTCCAGAGCCACTTCATATCCTGGCATGGGAAGAAATTAAGCTCTGGAATAAGACGGTAGCCAGAGTGAAAGTGAAGTGGAAGCACTTTGCACCTAAAGCAGATACTTGGGAGTGAGAAGAAGATATGAAGGAAAAATATCCATAATTGTTTGAAAAGTGAATTCATATTTTTCAACACTGAGGACGGTGTTCTACTTTAGAGGGGGAATATGTAATATCTCTATTTTTACTGCTTTTATTAGACACTTGGACAATCCTAAAGCTCAAGTGGACCCAAAGGAAAACAATTATTGTGGACAAATTTTATTACTTTAAATTTAATAAAATTAGAAATTGAATTAGTGTGCAAAGACTAGAGTATAATTAAAGATCGTGAATCTAAGTCCATTAGGATGGATAAGATCCCAAAGACTTTCCTAGATTCTCCAAAAATCCTCAGAGAAAACAAAATAAAAAATTGAATATTAGATTGGAGATATATATATATATATATATATATATATATATATATATATATACCTCAGTAAAGTGGAAATTTACTCGGAAGAGGTGGAATAAAACTATAAAGAGGAAAAAGCTAGTTTTAAAGTACTTTTGTGGAAAAAACAAAAGGAAAGCCTAGGAAAAAAGGAAAACAACATTATGATTAATGGAATACGGTTACAGAAACATGTTGAAGGGAAAGAAAGCTTAAATAAGATGTTCTTCGGTAGACAGGAGGTTGTCTACACTGGGGAGAAATTAGTCTCTGCCCATGAGGAGTTGTGGAGAGAAAGCTCATGGTTAGGTGGCAAATAGTCTTACCAGAATTTGCATGCAAAATATGTTTACTTTTAGTTTATCATTGTGATTAGAGTTAGAGATATGATGGTTTTGGTAGAAAGATTATGGTAAATTATATGATGTATTTAACAGAACCCACTATAACAAATATTGTGTAGTATTGTATAGTTATAAAGATAGTTATAAGAAATAAACAAACTCTCAGAATTTCTAAACCTATGTAACAGGTTTAAATATGAGGTTAGGTTGTGAATCTTATGATTATATAAAGAGAAAGTTAGATAAATACATGGAAAGGACAATACATTTAGTGTATTTATCAATTCAGCCATAATAACATAAATTGAAAAATTTACACAGAATGAGGAAATTCTTTTCTCTTATTAAACATGAAATTGTGAATTTCAAATAATATCTTCTGCTGTAACATATTTAGAATATTTTTAGATATCTACATAAACCATAGCATTATCTAAGGAAGGATCAAAGGTCAAACGGAACCTCATACCTACAGATTATTAAACATAGCTTAACTTTTTGAAAATAAAGTATATTGTATTATACTAAAAAAAATGTATGTCTGGAGATTGGTATGTGCATAAATGTCAATTAAATATTGTCATAACATTTAAACAGAGTCCGGGATTCAATCCCATGATTACAACCAAATTTTCCCTTTGAAATTTGTTCAGAATGCAAGAGGAGGAAGTCCTTAAAGAATTCTGGACCAACCTGGGAAGATTAGATCAAAGTTTATTGTCAATGTATGACTTACATAATTTCAAATTTGTTGAATAAGTGAGAAGGAAAGGAAAAAGAGTACCTGCACATAAAAAATTAAAGATGAATTAATAAATTCCTTTAAATTCAGGTAAAGTAATGAATGCAATTAATTGACATTGGTAACTAAATAGGAAAACATTACCTTAATGTTCATAACATATAGAGATAGTAAACCTATATATAAAAATAAATAAAATGATTTAGTGTTAGAACGAGAGGAACATAATAGCAAGAAGAAATTAATACAAAAAGAGGGAAAAATATTACTGGAAATTGCGACAACAAAGTGCTTGTCAAACTATGAGGAATATTATAAAAATTATTGTTCTTGCACACAATATGAATTTATTAAATTCATAAGTGTCATAATATCCTATTCTTGGAAATTAAATATATAAACATAAATATAAGAAAACTATACAGATTATCAATCTGTAATATTATAGTGTTAAAATCATTTCAAATAAATAAAAAGGAACGAAGCTTCATGAACCAGAGAATGTTTAAATAATTCCAAAACCAACAAAATTTGAAAATCCTCATGAGGAAAAGAGAAATTCTGAGTCAACCCAGAAATAAAAATTCAGAAGATAGATCGAACATCCAAGCGCTATAGTAATTTCTACAAGTTATCTCGATTCAATATAAATAAGGAATTATATCAAATGTCCTCGAAAAAATTGAAATTCCAAACTCCTAGAATCTCAACGAAGACTATGCAGATGCAAATTATCTAAATTTTATAACAAAGTTTTATGTTCATTTGGAAACCCCAAAATCGTAAAATAACAAAAAGAGGTCAAGATAAACATAGGGAAAGAAGTCGGAAGAAATTTTACTTTCAATAATTGAAGGCAAAGAGTCAAGTTTCTCTCTGTGTGAAGAAATTATAAAGGAATAAAATGATTTGGAAATAAAATTTCAGAGACTGCTAAGTGATAGTAAATTCACTGCCATACGTAAATCATGGCTATATAAATGGAGACAAAATGTGTTATTAAAATCATAGAGGTAAATAAAAATATCAAAATCTTGTACAAGGAGAAAACATAAGCAAGGAATTATGTTACAGGCATTGTAACCATAAAAAATTTGAATTGCAACAGTCCACCATACATTCGGAAAAGGCCGAAAACACTTACCTAGGTGTTAGTTGAAGACGTTAATGAAGGATAGCTCCTCACCTGGGCCAAAAAGGAAAAGTCTGAAATCACAACGAAAATAGATATATATATATAATTTGCAGAGCATAAAAATTCAAAGAAACACATTTCATGTTAACTATAATCCATATAACATAAACATAGCATCGAAAACATTTTCAACTAAATCAAAACGTTACCTGAAGCAGGCATGAAGGTATTCAATCATGAAACCTTAACGGGAACCAAAGATTTCCTCCCTTACTATTCTAGCAAGGTTGAATGGTCGGCTTGAAAACATTTCTAAACCGAGGGTTTGAGAAAGAACCAGAGACGAAGAACCACAATGACGAAATGAAAATGAAAACAATTTTAGGGTTATTTTATGAGTTAATTTGAGACTGAAACACAAACCCATCGTAATTGTCCACGTGGTGTGGATCTATGTCACGTGAGTACTCTCGCAGATGTAATATCCCGTTTCAGGGATATCTCTATAACACGACAAACTCCAACCAGAGATTGACTATGAGGGCATTTACTGGATATGTCGCCTCTAAAAGAGGATGAGATCCGGAGGCTATTTGGCCCTTTCCAGACTCTTTCTAGGAGTGAAAGATAAACACACCAAGTGGTATATAACTAGAGTGCTCAAAAACAATAATAGAAATAGAAAGATAATACAGCAGCAACGACAACAATAGCAACTATGGCAACTCAACCAGAAAACATAGAGAGAAAATGTTGAGCCATTTTATTAATCTGAGAAATGTAAGGAAGTATAAGAGGTGATCTTGCGCAAGGCAAGTGAGAAAACACTCTCAAAAAAGACAGGAAATGGCAGCTCTATGAACTACGTCCCAGCTGCTAGAAAAATGTCGTGTAGCTGCTACTGCTAGAATCGACTGAAGATTAGGGGCTAATCCCCTTGCCAGAATGAGATGAAAATCGGCAAACCTCCTCTCCTCGACAACCCAGACAAGATCCAAAAACCATTCCAAGAATGGCCAACCACAGAAATCACCAGAGACTGCCTCCCCAATGAATTACGCTGGCCTCCAAGGCACTGCGCAGTGGCTAGATAGAAATAGCTGAAATACTGCCACAAACACCGCCAAAAACCTTCGATGGGCAAAGGTTTACACTCTTCTCAAAATCCCGGTGAAATCACCTGCAAAAACCCCAATTCGAAGCTCCTCCACAATGGACTGCGTCCTCTCTCCCAGTGACTGCGCAGTCTCTATAAGCTCCAGCTCTGCAACATACCCAAATAATGAAACGACTCACAAAATGCTGGAAAAACAAACCTTTCCTGAGTAGGCACTCAAAGTCCCCTGGGGCTAAGGGCGATATCTTCGACCAGAGACACTTAATGCACTAAACAGTGCTGCAGACAGGCTAAACAGCTAGCATGCTCAAGAAGACAAAAGTCTCACTCCAAAATCATCAACTCAAGAATGATCCAAATGAGGAGGCTCCTCCATCTTTTATAACATTGGTTTCCCTCCAAAACACGTCATAGCCTCTCTCTCCTCCACATCCTCATCCTTATCTACGTAGAAGCTTCTAGAGTGCACGTAGGCCCCTCCTCCTCTACATGGTGTTTGGCCCCCTTGACCCTCCCTTGAGTCACAACGTTGTGCTACTAGGTGGATGTCTTATTCTACTAAAGTGAGTTAGACCCTCTTCACTCACTTTTTATTTATTTACAACCCATAGATAGAAAAACTATACAAAATCGAATATTCCAATTAGTTGTCACTAATTAGGAATATTACAGTCCCCCCTGGAAAAAATGTTGCTTGCCCTCAAGCAACTGAAGTGATGGATGTTGCAGAATCTTCTCGCTCTCCCAAGTGGCATCCTCATCCGGAAAATTCTTCCACATCACCAAGAATTCCTGAACCATCCTACTCCATAACCGCCTCTCCCTCGTATCAATAATGGCCTCTGGCTGCAACACCAAGTTCCCCTCATCATCTGTAGGTGGTAGCTCCTCTGTCACTGTCACCTGCTGTCCTAGTGCCTTCTTCAGGCATGATACATGGAAAATGTTGTGGATCTTGCCGTCTTGGGGCAGCTTCAACTCATATGCAACTTGCCCAATCCTACGTATCACCCTGTATGGCCCGTAGAAACAAGGCTTGAGCTTCTCAGCTCCCTTCTGCTTCAACGATGATTGTCAGTATGGCTGTAAGCGTAGGTAGACCAATTCTCCTACCTCAAACTGTCGCTCCACCCGACCTCTGTCAGCATACAGCTTCTGTTGGTTCTGCGTTGTAGCCATGTTGTCCTTGAGAGCTCGAAGGATGTCCTGACTCTCTTGGATCCACATCTTGGCTCTAGGAGCCTTACTCGCACCGAACATCACATCAGTAAATGATAAATGATGGTACCCATACAAAGCGTAAAATGGTGACATACCAATAGACATGTGATGTGTTGAGTTGTAGCAGTACTCCCCCAAATGCAACCATCTCAACCATGCTCGCTGCTACCCACTGACATAGTTATGCAAGTAGCCCTCCAGCCACTTGTTAACTATCTCCATCTGTCCATTCGTCTGTGGGTGGTAACTAGTACTCGGTGTCAACTCCGTCCCCACTAGCTAGAAAAGCTCTTGCCAAAATCCGCCCATGAAGCGGTTGTCCCTGTCACTGATGATGGTGTTAGGAAGACCATGCAGCCTGAAAATCTCTCGGAAGAACAGCCCGGCCACCTGTGACGCTGTGTAATGCCCGGATATGGCGAAAAAATGCGCATACTTTGTCAGTCGATCAATGATGACAAAGATACAATCCTTGCCCTGCACCATGGGCAACCCTGTGATGAAATCCATCGAAATGCTATCCCATTTGCCCTCTAGAATGGGAAGAGGCTCCAACAACCCTATGGGATGGCTCATCTCCCCCTTGTTCCTCTGACAAACATCGCACTTCGTGATATGCTGGAGTACGTCCTCCTTGAGGCCCTTCCATGAGAACCTCTCTCTAATGGCCCTGTAGGTTTTATTAAACCCCTGATGGCCTGCCAACGGAGAATCATGTGATGAATGGAGCATCTTCTTCTTAAGCTGATATCCCTCAGTCAAAAAGATCATGTCCCTATAATAGATGATCTCGTCGACCACCCTGTACCTGTCATCCACCACCTATCCGTCCAGCACCTCACATGCAAACCTATCCTTGGAGTACTCAACTAAAAGTCGAGCCCTCCAATCTGTGTCCAAGCTCATAAGAGATAATGTGGCTGGTCTACGTGAAAGGGCATCTGCTACCACATTATTCTTACCCTTGACATACTCAATGTCAAAGTCATATGCTTGGATCTTACTAATCCACTTCTGCTGCCTCTCATGTAGCTGCTTCTACTCCAAAAAGAACCTGAGGCTGTTGTGGTCAGTCCTCACCCTAAATTTGTTCCCTACCAGATACTGCCAGAATTTGGCCAAGGCATGCATGATGGCCAACATCTCCTTGTCATATATGGAATACAACCTCTCATGCAAAAGGATCTTTCGGCTCTCAAAAGCTATAGGGTGTCCCCCTTGCATCAATGTTGTCTCGATCCCCTCTCCCGACGCATCACACTCAAAGACAAATGGCTGCGTAAAATCTGGAAACACAAGCACTGGGCATCTACTCATCACCTCATTGAGCCTATCAAAGGCTTGCTGCATTGTATCTGTCCAACTGAATGTCCCTTTCTTCGTCAGATCTGTAAGGGGTGCAGCAAGTTGTGAGAACCCTTTGATGAACTTCTTCTAATAGGCACATATCCCAATGAACCCTCAAAGTTTCGTCACATTCTTCGGCTCTGGCCAATCTCTAATGGCTCTAATCTTCTCCTTGTGGACCCTCACTCCATCCACCCCAATGATGTGACCCAAATATAGCATCTCTATCAACCCAAACTCACACTTGGAGAGCTTAGCATAGAACTGTTGCTCTTCCAAGATGCATAGTACTGCCTCTATATGTTGGATATGCTCCTCCCACGTCCTGCTATATATGAGTATGTCATCAAAGAAAACCAATACAAACTTCTTCAGATGACTGTAGAAGATATGGTTCATGCAAGACTGAAAGGTGGTTGATGCATTGGTCAGCCCAAAAGGCATAACCAAAAACTCAAAATGCCCATAATGACACCTGAAGGCGGTCTTGGGAATGTCCTGTTCCCTCACGCGAATCTGATGGTACCCTGATCACAAATCAATCTTTGAGAATAACTTAGCTCCTCTCATCTCATCCATTAGCTCATCAATCTTGGGTATAGGGTACCTATTCTTCAGAGTCTTCTTGTTCAGGGCCCTATAGTCGATACACATCCTCAAGGTGTCGTCCTTCTTCTTCACCAGCACTACAAAATAAGCAAATGGACTCATGCTTGGTCTGATGTGTCCAAGAGCCAATAACTCCTAGATGGCCTGCTCAATCTCATCCCGATAGGCTTTGGGATGCCTATAGGGTGTAGTGATCACTGCCTGGATACCCTGCTCAAGCTCGATGGTATGCTCAAACCCTCTATCTGGTGGCCAACCTGGTGGTATATCTCCAAACACTACCTCATGCCTGTCAAGGATAGCTTGTATCCCTAGATGAACTACTCGACCGGTGGTCTCTGCCTCTAATGCCCGCAACTCAACCGCCCACTCAATGCTTCCCTTTCGGAAGTCTACCTCCATCCGGTGTGCCAAAGCTATCTGAGGTGGGTAAGTATGTATCCCACGGATCGTCTCATGCTTCCTGGTCTTCTTGCCATCCCACTCCATCTATAAGGCCTCCCAATCCGTGGTGACCTTCCCCAGAGTGATCAGCCACTGAACACCCAGTACCACATTGGTATCTGGTATGTTGACCACGAAAAAGTGAGCAGTCACGATGTAAATACCCATCGTCACTGCTAAATTTGGAACATACTGGGCACACTGCATCGTCTGTGCCCCTGGGACCAAGACTGAAAATCCGTCAAAACTCTCGGTCGGTATACCCCTCCGCTCAACCATCTGCGCATCAATGAAGTTGTGGGTTGCCCCATTGTCAACCAAGACTGATACTTTTTGGCCATGTATTTTCCCACGTACGCGCAGCATCAAATACTTAGGAACTCCTCATAAAGCTGCAAGGGCCCCTCCTGTGGGTGCAAAAGTTGCACCTCCTGTCCCTGGAGGTGGAGGCGGCAACTGATCCTAGGCCATCTTATTATCTCCTACTTCCTCATCATCCTCCTCATCCTCTTCCCCGCTATCATTGGAGAAGACATCAATGAAGTGTGCTTTGCCAGCAGCACACCTATGCCCTAGTGTCCATGGCTCCTGACAATTGAAGCACAGCCACTTCTTCCTCAACTCCCTCCTGGCCCCATCATCTACCTATGCCCGTCCTGGGTTCCCCTTTGGAGGAGGAACCCTCACATCCTTCCCCTTGGGCTGGAAACCCTATCTTTGGGGGTAAGGTGTCTGCATCCTAGACAATGCATCCTGCAAATCCCTGGTCCTACTGATAGCATCCTGGAGTGTAGCTGGTCTAGTGGATCTGACTAGACCCCGAAGTGGCTCTGCCAATCCCTCCACAAACATATAGATCATCCATGTCGTGGATAGATCTGGCACCATCACCGAAACCCTCAAGAAATCTGCAATGTATGTCTCTGGGATCCCTGTCTGTTTGAGCTTCGTCAGCTCAACAAAATTTTGTTTTGGATCCCTTTGGTCAAAACTCTCTATCAATCTCCTAATAAACTCAACATATGTTGTCACTGTGGAATTCTTGAGTGTCACCATCCCATGGAACCACCAGTCCTGGACCTAACCATCCAAATGTAATGTTGCCACCTTGATGGCCTCCGTCTCCAACATCTGGTTAAGATGGAAATAGATGTCCAGCTTCTCCACCCAAGACTTTGCCGAACTGTTGATGATCCATCAAATGTAGGCAAATGAAATCTACTAGAGGCACGGTGGGAATCTCCATCATGGTAATGTCGGTGCCCTCTATGATGGTCGCAGGGTCTACTGTCCCACTGGAGCTGCAAAAAATCTCTGAATGTGAGAGCATCCCTGAACTCCTACCCGTAGGTCTGATACTCTACAAAATACTCATCTAAGTGTCCAGGCTCTGCCTCCTGCTGGGCTCTTTCCCCTGTATCTACTCCCAAGAAAGTGGGCATGGTAGAGCGGGTAGGTGCATATGAAGCCGTCGGCTGAGGAGTATCATGCTGAGAAACACCCTACTTCGGCAAATGATGCAAGGTAACTAATCCCTCTCCAACCTGGAAAACCCCTGGAGTCTCACGCTGCCTAGCCTCCACAGCTGTGAACCTCTGGCCCATCACCTCAATCTATCTAGCTAAATCCTGCACAAAATTGAGTGCCTCTCCAAACTATTTGGCCTCTGTGTCATCTTCCATTGGTTCTTTCTCTCTTAAATCTACTAAAAGCTTCACCTGATCTGTGTCTGTCACAGGCTCTCTCTCCTGATCTGCGTCCTCTACCCAGGTACAGTCTTCCTCTTCGTAGGTGGCCTCCAACCTATGCTCACAGTCTCTATACTTCCTGCCTCTGTACGGTCTCTTTCTTAATGTCATAGAACACAGGCTGAGCTAGAACTATGCTCTGATACCACTGTAATATCTCGTTTCGGGGATATCTCTATAACACGGCAAACTCCAACCAGAGATTGACTGGGAGGGAATTTATCGGATATGTCGCCTCTAAAAGAGGACGAGATTCGGAGGCTATCTGGCCCTTTCCAGAATCTCTCTAGGAGTGAAATATAAACACACCAAGTGGTATAGAACTAGAGCGCTCAAAAACAATAATAGAAATAGAAAGAGAATACAGCAACTACGGCAACTCAACCAGAAAACATAGAGAGAAAATGCTGAGCCATTTTATTAATCTGAGAAATGTAAGGAAGTACAATAGGCGATCTTGCGCAAGGCAAGTGAGAAAACACTCTCAGAAAATACAGGAAATGGATGTTCTATGAACTGTGTCCCAGCTGTTGGAAAAATGCCGTGTAGCTGCTACTGTTGGAATCAATTGAATATTAGGGGTTGATCCCCTTGTCGGAATGAGCTGAAAATCGGCAAACCTCCTCTCCTCGACAACCCAGACAAGATCCAAAAACCATTCCAAGAATGGCCAACCCCGGAAATCACCAGAGACTGCCTCCCCAGTGAATTACGCTGGCCTCCAAGGCATTGCGCAGTGGCTAGATAGAAAAAGCTGAAATACTACCACAAACTCTGCCAAAAACCTCCGATGGGCAAAGGTTGACCCTCTGCGCAAAATCCCAGCGAAATCACCTGCAGAAACCCCAATTCGAAGCTCCTCCACAATGGACTGCATCCTCTCTCCCAGTGACTACGCAGTCTCTATAAGCTCCAGCTTCACAACAAACCCAAACAATGAAACGACTCACAAAATACTGGAAAAACAAACCTTGCCCGAGCAGGCACTTGGAGTCCCCTGAGGCTAAGGGAGAGATCTCCAATTGGAGACACTCAATGCACTACAAAATGCTGCAGACAGGCTAAACAGCCAGCGTGCTCAAGAAGACAAAAGTCTCACTCCAAAATCATCAACTCAAGAATGATCCAAATGAGGAGGCTCCTCCATCTTTTATAACATTGGTTTCCCTCCAAAACCCATCATAGCCTCTCTCTCCTCCACATCCTCATCCTTATCTGCGCAGAAGCTTCTAGAGTGCATGTAGGCCCCTCCTCCTCTACGTGGTGTTTTACCCCCTTGACCCTCCCTTGAGTCACAACGTTGTGCTACTAGGCAGATGTCTTATTCTACTAAAGTGAGCTAGACCCTCTTTACTCACTTTCTATTTATTTACAACCCATAGATGGCAAAACTATACAAAATCGAATATTCCAATTAGCTGTCGCTAATTAGGAATATTACAGCTGACAAGAGGTAAGTCCTCGGATCCATGTGATTACATTAATCAACATAGTATGTTTCATAAATCATGACAAGATCAAAAGGATAAGAATTTAAAACCATCTGAATTGTAAACTACGGATAGTAATTATGAATCCGAATGTCATAAATACACATCGTTATGTGTAATATTATGATGTTAATACATAATATTAATGCATAATTCCGTCCTAAGTTAAGAATGTATGGGTTAATGTAGTGTAATGTATTAATAATATATATGATTTCATTCCAATTATATAAAACCCAATCTATTAACTTATAAATCATGTTGTAACGAATGGTAAATGAGTATCATTATGTTAAGGTCAAAGGGATGAAATATATATACTATAAGTCATATATTAATGTGTTGTTTATAAAGTATGAAATAAAGAGAAATACTTTTCAACTTCGCGAATGTTCACTTATAACCAATGACTTTGCACACAGGAGAGTTAGGATAATAATTACATTAGTAAGTCAGTTGCAAAGGTGGAACTTTAACCTTACTTTAGTACAAAGATATAGCTATCAACTAGTGGTAGCTGATAATCTAAATGAAGGTAGCTTTAGGAATGATAAAAGTGAAGCAAATAGCAATAAGGGTAAAATATAATTATATATGTAAAACTACAATGGAATTAACAATTGTAAAGATATACTATAAGGAGGAATTGCATTAAAACAATATTCCACAAAATTCATTAAAATAAGAGGGTAAAGAATGGTATTTGAAATACATGTAGCAATGAAAATGAATGATGAATTCAAAAACTCAAATTAGGATAAATTAACTGTACGTGAATTCATAGTTGTGAAGGAATTCATAATAACCGAAAATAATATGAAAGGGTTCAGTAAAGCAAGAGTGCATCAATTAGTGATGACCTACATGAATATACTTGACGACATTTGTTAACTATGCTATATAAAGGGGAAAATTTTTTTGTGGAAGTGGAGTTGTTACATTTGCTATTGAGTTATGACTTTGTTTGATGTTTCTTCAGTCTTAACCCTCGTTTACTTTTTAAGAGATGTTGTATTACGTCTCGTCTCTATGTATTGGATTTACCCTTCAATATCAATGGTTTTATGAATATTCATTTTGGGTTTCGGGATTTATTCCTGTGTGAATAAAATTTGACAGTTGAAGTCTGCCCTAAATTTCCATAGTGTCATGTATAGACTTACTTTTCATTTTGGACTCTGTTTGAAATTTACCAATCTGAATTAAATTTTTATTACGATTCCATATGGAATTCGTAATGGTTTGTTGTATGCATAGGAGTTAATATGTTGAATTCAGAATTACCGTTCAAGACTTTAACTTTGTTATAATAATTATGTGACATTACATTGAATACGTTGTGCTCTGTATTCTCCTATGTTTCAACATTGAAATAACTATTCCTCTCTAGGATACGTTAATTGTACTCTGCAATTTTTCAATTTACGTAGAGATGTTTTATTATTCAACTTTTGTACCATATTTAATCTATTAACCCTTCTTTGTCCTCAAAGATATGGTTAATTCAATTTCAATTTCTCCATACTACTCATAGTATGTGAAAAACGAATTGTAATTCAATTCATTGAAATGAATTTGCTAATTATTTAATGTTTATAACATTTTTGTAATCTTTGTATACCAACAAATTTGATTTTAAGGGTGTGGCTTTGCCTTCATTGGTTTACTAAAGTTGAAGTATATTTATATAAACTCTATGAACTATATATTTTCAATTAGTCTCTCTCTATATGTACTCTATTGTTATATGTCTTTTGTTTGTCTTATAAAATTTTATAAACATTCAAAATACTAATAAATAATAAATGGTATGTGAATACTTTTTCTATGAAGTAATGATCATTTTTTTTATTTCCCCGACTAACAAAATGTGTTGTTACACATGAAATCCTCTTTTCATGCTTCTGTACCATTCATGCATTTTCATAAAATAACTAGTATACCACAACTTAGGTAATTCATTTTATATACTTATAATACTATTACATAATTATAATATCTTTCTCTTTTTTCCCCACTGACATAGATATTTGATTTTCTTGTTCATACACAAAAGAGACTTCACTACCTCAAAATTGACTAATAAGGTAAGTTTGTGTTGTAACTAATATTAGAAATTTACAAGGTTCTGTATATTTATTTTAATTTTTCTATTAGATATAAATATAACCACTCTTTATGTGGATTTGTTATACAGGTATTGCACATCTCGTAATTTACAACACAACTAGTTTTTCCTTCTTTACCCAAAAGGATTGACAATAAATTTGGTTTCGTCTATTTATAGTTTTGTCACTATCATTCATAGAATTTAGTCTGCTGAATTCAATGATATTTATTCCTGTATACAATATGTAATTAATACCAAGAACAGTTGCCTTTCAGTCAATATAACTGTAACAGTATTTGATATGATTTTATATGAATATTAATATATATTTTTCGTTTCATTGAAATTGATGAGCTTTCATCCGTGTAATAAGTTTATATATGTTTTCCAAGTTGTTTATAGTATTTCAAATACATTTATAACTTAGGCATAATTCCTATTTGATGTTGTATTTGAAATTATCCAATCCACATAGTACTTCAATATGTAAAATAATATTATATTTCTTATTTTAGCATAAGAAGTAAATGGATATATATTGGTTTTATTTTTTATGTACACGATGAGTTTTTATTCATAGTTTGTATAAAATATTTTTTTCTAGATTTAATAATAAATCCCATTATATATATATATATATATATATATATATATATATATATGCATGTTTCTTCATTGTTTATAGAATCAACTAATTATGTGCCATGTTTTTATTAACATTTTTAGAATATTATCCACTCCTAATAATGTTTTTTATGCTTGTAATATATTATTTCTTACAAACCTAACAACAAATTTAAACCCTATAATTGGGTTTAGACATTATGCATGTTGGTTAAATAATTTAACTAGTCCATGTAACTATACAGAGCTACAACTATACCTGTTGTAGTTATGTTTATGTTAAATACTTTAGACCTTCTCTCTCAAGAATAAAATAATTTATTATACAGATTAATAATTCAGAAGATATACTTTTCCACTTATCTTCCTAATTAAAACACAATTACTCTCATTCAATCATCATCATCATAACAACATAATAACAAGACACAATTTAATAATTGTGCATACCATTTCTAGTAAAGACTATTTTCCAACCAACCTTGAGCTTTCATCCACAGCTCCCCCTGAGCAGAGACCAATTCCTCCAAGGTGTAGACAACCTCTTGTCTACCTAGGAATGGCTTATTTAAGCTTGATTTCCCTTCAGTATGTTTCCATAACTGCGTCGAGTTAAATCAGGATGATTTTTTCCTTTAACGTGTGCTTTACTTTTGGTTTTTCCACAGAAGCTCTTTAAAACTAGCTTTTTCCTCTTTCTAGTTTTATTTCACCTCTTCTGAGTAACTTTCTACTTTACTGAGGCATATTTTAGTTTTTTATCTCCAATCTAATATATTTTATTTATTTTATTTTCTCCAAGGATTTTTGGAGATTTTGGGAAAGTCTTTGGATTTAATTCCATCCTCCTGGACATGAAATCTTAGTCTCTAATTTACTCTAGTACTTGCACAATAATTAAAATTCCACATTTATTAATTTAAAAAATAATATGTCCACACATATACTTTTCCTTTAGGTCCACTTAACCTTTAGGATTTTCAACTGTCTAAATTAAAGCCGTAAAATAGGGATATTACAACGTCATTACCTTTATTATTGGAAAATAAATACATCATTACCAATAAAACAATCAATACCTTTTGTGGGAGAAACTTATCCTATTGTGTGGAAGCAAGAAACTTAGCCTACTATGGGAAACTTAGGTCATTGTGTAGAGCTTATTTCCTATTCTGCGGAACTTAAATCATTGTGAAAATCTTATAGCCTATTGTGAGGAGCTTAGCTCATTGTGCAGAGAAATTTATTTTATTTTATTATTGGAAAATGAATATGTTTTATTATTGGAAAATGAATACGTCCTTGCTGAGAAAACACTATGTAAGAAAATCAATTAAATAGCGATAGCGATAGGGACTACATTACATTGTAGATATTACCCTTGTTAGCTTATTTTCTTACACATGAAGAAAATAAAACTCTAGAAAATGAGAAACACTTATAAAAAATCTACAGAATTTACATGAAAAAATATTTTTTAATATTAATATTTTAAAATTTTTAATATAAATTATTAAATATAAATAAAAAGATTGTTATTTCAATACATTTTTTTTCTTATTTTAGGTGATAGGGTGAAATTAGAAAAGACAGGTCATATCGATTGGGTGAATGGAAACATGGTAGGTGGTAATTAATAGATATAATGGTTTGATCAGATGCCCAATATTATGCTAAAAGATTAAAATTGTTGGAATGGTGTGGAACCTGAACAACCGTGTAGATCTCATCATTCTGAATCGAGTGCAACTCTTTTTGCGGAAAACTAATACCATATGCTCTGAGAGTCTTGTTCTGTCCACTTTGTCAAACACGCAATTTTTTAAAAAAAATGCAAGTTAGCCCAATTAGCAGTCTGTATAGCTGGCTAGGCATGCATAGTGGAAATTTGACTTGGTCAACAGATTGTCTTCGGCGAATGATATCGTGACACATGGCACTACCTAGTTGGTTTGATTTGGTGTGTTGTGATTGGTTGGGCAAGTGGAAAACCACATCCTGCCATGTGGCCCAACCAGAGGCCACCACGTGGCAACACGGGAGGCCACAAAAATTTGGTTATAGTCTGAGCAGAGCAGGAGGGGGTCGAACATGCCACCTCCAAGTACCAAGTACAAGCCCTTACCATTGCTCCACGCATATGTTTCTTAACATATGTTGGTGTCAGCATAGTTTTAATTTAATGTGGCTTCCATCGTGGGGGAGGGATTTGGGGTCTAGCCCTAACCATTGTCACCACTGGGGGCGGGAGGCTAGCTTTGCGTCCCCCCCATTAATCATAACATATAAATGTTAACATAAACCACACCATGTGACATTCCATTGAGACCGCAATTGTAACCAACTCCGTTAAGTTGTTGCCGAGCTCACGGAAACATTACATGCCACTATCACCGCCAACATGAGACCTCACCGGTGCTAACCATCGACGGTTAGCTAAACGTTCGAAAAAAAATTATTAAAAAAAAAATATAATATGTGTCACCGGTAATGTTGATTTTTTTCTTCTGTAGGTGTTATTGGGAAAATTAATGTCCCGACAATTTTTCCCCTTTTTTTGTGGAATTGGAGCTTTGTTAGTGCTTTTGGGGGTGAAATTTTGGGTTTCGTGCTGTATTTTGAGGGTTTTGTAGAACAAATAGTGGAGGAACTAGGGGAGATCATAACTTGAGGAATTGTTTACCAAATTCGATGTAGAAATATGCTACACATGAATTTTGGAGCTGATGGAACAGGTTTCACAGTTGTTTGAGAATTGTAAACATATGTAATCACACTTTTGAGCATAATAGAATAGGGCCAAGCCATTGGAAGTTGCACCAAGGAGATGCAGCCCAGGCGGGGTCAACTCCTTCATCATGTGTTGTTGTGTTATTATTTATGGTTATGTTCATGTTTGTTAGATGCTGATGTTCAATGTTATATTTATGTTAATTTTCTCAAGAAATTCACATAAAAACTCATGGAAATCTTGCAATTACCTCCCAATCTTGAAGCACTTTGTTTATATTCTCAATTGGATCTTAGCACAACAAGCAGTAATATTCCCATTAGGATCATTGTTGAAAATGTGGAGGTGAGGAAAAATGATTTCCATTATCATTCAACATTGTTATCTTGTGTACATTTCTTCATGATGCTTGAGAAATAATTGATATCCTAGATGAAATATGAGATTGCATAGGCATGATGTTTAAAAATCTATGCAAACAATGTGAAAAAGTTGGAGTATACTAGAATCCATTAAATATATCGGAGGTGTGAGTTTCTTATGTGTTACTTTTATGTTTATTTTTGTTTCGAGGATGGCCTTCCCTAATGTTGGACATTCTCAAGTGGGGAGAGACATATTTTGTTTTCCTTAGATGGTCATTACTAAGGAGAAGGGTCATTTTAATTTGAACTTAGCAGTTGGTGGTGTTAATATACTATGTGGTAATGGAGAAGGGTCATTTTAATTTGAACTTAGTAGTTGGTGGTGTCAATCTACTATGTGGTAATGGGATTATAGAGTTGATAACTATCAATTTATAGACCTTGATTTGTGGCAATTGGATTTGGAGGTGAGGGGTTTGTTAGTGTAAGTAAATGGAAGTTAGGTGAAAGGAAAGCATAAAATATATATACTTAGGACCAATGCAAATAAAGGTGAAGTATTTGGACATGTAAAGCCCCAAATTACAAGGGCCCTAAGCTAAATAAAAATACAGCTAAAGTGCATGCCATGGATTTAAGAGAGGAAGTCCATAATAGATTTTCTAGGTTAATTAGGTGGGAAGTGGAAATAGTTGAATTTTTTTTTTAGTGAAAATCATGATAACATCTCCATTGGCATTGTGATGCTAGCTGCTCAAATTAGAATCGAGATAGGAACTTTCTTAAAAGATAAAACATTAGCTAAAGTGTATGCCATGGATTTAAGAGAGAAATTCCATAATAGATTTTCTAGGTTAATTAGGTGGGAAGTAGAAATAGTTGAAATTTTTTTAGTGAAAATCATGATAACATCTCCATTGACATTGTGATGCTAGCTGATAAAAGTAGAATCGAGATAGGAACTTTCTTAAAAGATAAAACATTAATATGTTAAGATAATGGAACTTTCATAACGCAATAAATCTTTTTATTTTACAAGTGGTAGTGGAGAATTAAATTCATATAAGTTGAATTTTATAACTAAAAAATAAATTAAACATTTATTAAAAAAAAAAAAAAAAAAAAAAAATCCTATTAATCACATCATTAGGATTTGGTCTTAATTATGGATCACAAGTCTTAGTGATGTGATTAATCTCGAAGACATCTATCTAAATTATGGATCACAAAAGTCTTAGTGATGTGATTAATCCCAAAGACTTATATCTAAAATATGGACCATAAAAGTCTTAGTGATGTGATTAATCAAAGACATCTATCTAAATTCTAGATCACAAAAGTATTACTGATGTGATTAATCCCAAAAACATTTATCTAAATTATGGATCACAAAAGTCTTAAATCTAACAATATAAATTCTTATTTAAAAATATAAATTATAGTTTAACAACTATTTTAAAAATCAAATTAAACTCAGTGACTACTAAGTTATTAGATCTTTTTATAACATAAACATAAAGAAATGCAAACTTGCAACCCAATGTAATTATCTATTTTTTTTATCCATAATTTGAAATTAAATAATTGTTTTTATTTTATATAATAATAAATTAAAATATAGATAATTATATGAATAATTTTGATTTTTAAGTGTTAAATTTTGCAACAACTTTACATAATGAAGAAATAAATATATATATATATATATATATATATATATATATATATATATATATATATATATATATATATATATAATTTATTGTCTAATTGAATGCAAAGTTATGTGAAGTCAAAGTTATCTAGATATATCCAAACAATTTACATGAAAAGGTAAAAGAAAACAAACGTGAAACATCGAGGCTGAGGATGCACAGTGTGGATTCTCACTTAGTGAAAAGGACTTTAAATACTTGAACATAAAGCAAATCTCATGATCGCGAACATGTAACGAAACTATCAAGCAAAGTACATCGCCATAGCGTGTAAAACAAGCTTGAAGAACATAACGGGAAGAAAACTAGCACCCAACGGTGAGTTGGTGGATCCTGTTATTTATACAATTTATTGAAACATAGTGCAAATGTCAGAATGACCATAGTGGCCAAAACGTTTAACATAACCAACCAACACAAACATTGCCACAACACACCATTAAGGAAAGAGAAGCTACTTGGCCAACGCTGAAGTTGGGGGACAATCACGAAATCTAGTTACCAAATTTCTTAAGACAATTGAAGGGCAGCCTTAAGCTTGGAAACACATAGAGAGGCATTTCCCTCGACATATTAACTGTATTCGCTTCCTTCATATTCATCTAGGACGGATCACCTTCAACTCTCCAGTTAAAAATGTGCATCAAGCTGAGCCAATGCAAGCGAAATTGTTGAAATAGCCATAGGGGCCCCGGGGCATCCTCTTCGTCCCGACCCAAATGGAAGCATCATGAACTCTTCAGTGCCTGTCAAATCCGTATAATCATCATGCCCATGTAATTCCTCCATGAATCTTTCCGGTTTGAACTCTGAAGCATCATTCCCCCCAACATTAGGGTCCCTTCCTATCGCCCACACATTCACCATCAGCATTGTTTTCTTCGGTATGTGATATCCCGCTACTGTCACAGCTTCTGTAGATTCATGAGGAACCGATAGCGGCCCTGCTGGGTATAATCGTAGCGTCTCTCTCACCACACTGTGAAGGTATTTAAAGCTTGCCACGTCGGAATAATTCACTTTGCGTTGTTTTCCAACGACAGATTCGATTTCTTCCTGCAATCTCTTCATTGCATGCGCATGTCTGAGTAGCTCACTCATTGCCCATTCTAACGTAGTGGCCGTTGACTCAGTTCCGGCGGCGAACATGTCCTGACAAATTCACACAAATTCGATTCATTTTCATATCAATAAAAAGGTAATTGATGGAATTTTAAGAACCAGCATAAATCTAATATAAGTTAAGAGGATAAATTAAAAAAACTGAAAGATAGAAATGAAGCCCCAGAAACTTACAAACATAATTGGCTTGATGGTTTCCCTTGTAATTTTGGCGTCCTTGTTATCACTTTGGATCTGAACAAGCACATCAACGAGACCTTTACTATCATTTTCTGCCTCTGTACCCTCCGTCTGCCCATCCGAGGTCGAGTCGATGCAATGGTCGTCCATCACTTTCTCAGCGAATGCATCGAATATTTTGTTGGCCTCCTTCATGCGTCTATTCATACCTTGCAAATCAAGCCAATCCAAATAAGGAATAAAGTCTCCAATGTTAAAAGCTCCAGCCGCAGCGGCCACTTCTAACACCAGATCTCTGAATCCTTTGCCATCGCCACCCAAATCATCGTTAGAAAATTTCTTCGTCGCCAGTATTCGCCAAATTATGTTGGTGGTGAGTGTAAAGAAGGCCTTGCTAACTAACATTCACGCGAACTGAGCCGGTCTCACTGTCCTCCCAAATGGAACGGATCATGACAGATACCTCTTCCTCTCGCACACCCTTGAACGACTCAACTCTTTTGGCACTCAGCAATTCTGTCACGCACAATTTTTTCATGCGTTTCCAATAATCCCCATAGGGAGTCAATATGACACCCTTGAAATTGTAGGATAAGTATTTTCCTGCCGTTGCTAGACGCCGACTGGCAAAGACCAAATCATGTGTTTTGAGAAAGTGCTTAGCCATCTCAGAAGACGAAACGACTACGGTCGGAACAGAGCCCAGGCGCAGAAACATGATGGGGCCATAGTTATCCGCGAGATTTTTGAGAGCACGCTGAGGAGGCAGACTCAATTGATGAAGATTTCCAATGATTGGCGAAGGAGAGGGTCCTTGAGGCAACCTACCGCCCTTTCTTCCTCTCTTGTGCTGCAACATCCAGAAGATGAAAACGAGAGTCGCGAATCCAATCACTGCTGCACTTAATATAATTGCAGACAGAGTCGGAGTTCGAACCAACTCGTAAAGCAACATGTCGAACCGTCTGGACTGCATACTGATGAAAGGAAATATTAGCATTCTTCAAAGGGTAATGCGAATTTCAAAACTCTTTCATGCTTCATGCACACAACACGCTACATTCACGAATAGAAAACTGCCCCATCCATTGAAAGAAGATTGTGATTTTATAGTCCAAATTGGAGAAGCGCGCTGAGCTTGGCGTTGCACAGTTAAATCTGAATACGATAAATATATGGTGTAATTCATGGCCCACTAGACTAGGATGTCGACGAACGAAGCTTATCACATTATTTTCAATTGAGCACATGTTAAATCTTGGTTATTTTGTTCAGTTTCACCCTTTGGTCAATGACCACCTTCAGTTTAAAGGACTTCAAATGATTAAATGTTACAGTCACAATATATTTCTAATGTAAAATGATTAAATGTTGGAGTTATGGTATATTTGTGTTGGAATAATTTCAGAACAAAACAGAGAACAAAACAGAGAAAATAATGTTGTCCTCTAAACATAGAGAAATTAAAACAAAAATTTGCTTGCAGAAAGAGATGGCATGAAAATGCTTTCTTCTATTTCATAAACATAAACACTATTACAAAAAAAACTTCTTCTTCCTCTCACAAAGGGATTACATGGAGACTGCTACAAACGCAGTGCTGAAAACTAACACTCTGTCTCACTGTCTCTGTTCAAAATACAACACTGCTGTGTAATAAAACAATGCATTACTATGAAATACATTTCCGCCTCTCGGGCCTTCTCTTTTTATATGCCGCAACACTTTTTAATAAAACAAAACTATATATGAAAATAAATTTTCAAAACTAAAACTAAAACTATATAACGCCCTTTCGGGCCCACCATTACAAAGCGCGGATATATATTAATCTCCAAAGGTTTCAAAACCTTTTGTCGCACAATAATAAACAAAAAACGTTTATAACGTAAAACATTAATAAACATAACAAAACTTAACACAAACTTTTCTGTCGGACTTCAAAAACATAAAACCAAAATACATTGGCGAATTCGTGTTACAAACTGCCCCTGCTGACATAAGCATTTATGTGCGCGATGGATTATTAAATCCAGTGCATAAACTAATATCGCATCCGAAAATTGGTTTTGGGTATGGGCCCAAAGTGTAACCCGAAACTTCATTCAACCTGGCCCATAAAAATTTCGAGTCCGGTTGTTCAACGCTGTGGACGGCTAAATGAAAAATTGCGATTGTGATTGCACGATTGCGCCAATCGCATCGGAGGATAAGCAATAAGTGGAACAATTGACAAACGAACTTGCGATGTTGCGATTGCGATTGGATCGCATCGCACCATCGGCATCGGCGGATGACTTAAGCGGATAACATAAGCGAAGGACATATCATGCGACAAGCGATTTGCGATTGCGATTGTGATCGCATCGGAAAGACTCAATGAAACACAACATATGGCGAAACATGTGACATGCGATTTGTGATTGCGATCGCATCGCAATGTTCAATCGGCGGTAATACATTTGGATGGGCGGAACACTTGTGACAAGCGATTGTGATTGCGATTGTGGTGGGACCACATCGCATCGCGTCGCAACTCTTCCATATCAACAAGACACTTAACACTTTGCAGCTGCGATTTGCGATTGCGATTGTGATCGCATCGCATTGTATCGAAACTCCATATCAAGAAGACACTTACAAAAAACTTTTGCGATTGCGATTAGCGCTTAAGTGGTGGGGACCACTTTGTCGTACCTTATTCAAAACTTTTAATACTTTCGCCGTTTAAACAGATTTTCTTCATTTTTGGTTGTTGAGGGCTTAAAAGCCCGAAATGATTGTTTTCACTGGAAACATGTTGTTGCGTGGTTTGACCATGAAAGAACTTCAATTCCTCCTCTGCAAAACACGGCTATGCCCACATACATTAAATTCTACTGCAAACTCAGTTGATGTCCATCAACATTGATTTCTTCCTTACGATTTTCCCATTCTTCTTTGAATGCACAGTGCTATGTACCCTCAACCTTCTGATGCCCCTTTGTACTCTGTTTCTACCTGCTTAGGGTAAACATGTGACTTTAATATTTTCAACAATTTGGACTGTGAAGAGAGTGAAAACGTTTTAGACATCTTGGATTTCATTCGCTTTGAAATGATTTATCACATTCAAATTAGACTTAGATGCCATTATTTATATAATTTTTTAATATGAGGGCTAAAATAAATGCTTGGATGCCATCCTTTATATATATTTTTAATACGAGAGACATATGGTTTATTTTAATATATTCATAGCAATTAAAAATAAGGTATATAAATAGACTACTAAATTAAAAATAACGAATATATTTATTTTTGCAACTTTTTGTGCGACATGTTAACAAGTTATAAGGTAAATATGATACTATGTGGTTTTAGGTATGAGATTTTTAGTCAGGATTAAAATGGAAATTGATTTGTTTTCAAATATTACTTTAGTTAACATTACTTCAGTTTTTGGAATAAGATTTTATAATTATATTTTTTTGAAAGAGTGGAAAAATTATTAAAATTTGGTTGTCAAATTAATTGTCAAGAGTATTTTTATTAGTTGAGATCAGGGAAAATTTTAAGGATTGAAAATTATCTTGAAATTTAAAAATATCTGTGACTATCACTAGTTTTTAATAAGCAAAATATAAAATGTTTATTGATATATTTGTAAAATTATTCAAATTTATATTGATTTTATATATAGCTTTTATATAATGTTCGCAATTTTTGAGATAAAATAATTTTATATTGTAAAATTTGGGCGAATCATTTTTGGAAAAAATGGAAATTGACGAATCTTTTTTTTTTTGAAAAATCATGGAAAATTAACCCACCTACTAATATTAGCCCCTAAAATTTTCCATGATTAAGAGTTCAATCTTTTCAAACATAAGAAAAGAGTACTTTTATTAGTTAAGAATTCAATCTTTTCAAACATAAGGAAATAGATGAATGATCCAATATTTAAAAACTATCACAATTGAGTTATAAAACTAGCTATCAATAGTCCTTTTGTTTACTTAGGAATTTATTTTTTTCAAACATAAGGAAATAGACTAATGATCCTACATTTTGGAGGCATCTAGTGAAAGTATATCTTTTATAGATTAATAAAAAAATATGTTTTATGAGTTAATTTTATTTATGTAAAGTTGTCATTGGCTACTAAGAACCAATGATAATTACCTTTATTCTTCATTAATCACTAAATTTTAACAAATTTTAACACTATATAAATAGATATTTAAAAATTCTCAAGGATAACCGTAGCACTATAATCCCCGCCATCGAATGGAATGCTTCCACCATGATCGCGCACCTCGCCAAAGGTTTGTTTGGAAAATCGTATTACTTTCAGGGGTTTGATCTCCATCACGATGTTTTTCATCTAAAGGATGGACCCTTCAATCTGATTAAATACCATTTGCGACTTCACAGGATCATCTCATCTATTTGTAAGTGTGCTAAGATCACTTTCCCATCACGGTTCTAGTTGCCTTGTCCTCACATCATAGTCTCTATTTCTAGTTGAGAGGGGACCAAGTGGGCTTCAACTTCCTTCTGAGTACCACCATCGTGGACGACCCCAGGAAGGTTTGCAACTTTCATATTCGCAACATTTCGAAAGGATGTTGCTTCTGCCATTTGACTATATATGAGACTTTGGAATCAGACATTGCAACTTAGGCAAACCGAGACAAAAACAAAGCGGTGGGTCAAGGCCTTTCATGTGCAATTGTGGTTTATTGAACTTGTAAGACGTGTTAGAGGCCTTTCACCATGATGAATGGAAACTCAGATCTCAACGCCCTTCGTGCTATCAATCTCTTTCTACTAGTAGGATGAGTATACTCCATCATATTTGAAGATTTTTTCAACTTTTGTGAAACCAATCTCAAGGGATTCCCTTTGTTTGCAGATTAAAGCTACATATCTTGTCTCCTCATTTGAAGCGACTATACATGATACACTAAGAATTTCATATAGTTGTATTTGTCTCCTACATGGAGGTTGGAAGCTCCAGGATCAAAAATCCCTTAAGATGGTGACATCAACAATTTCCCAATGAGAGCGTGACATGTGGGAGTCATATTCATTGTTTTTTGCGGTAACCGCTATGTTCCATTTCTGGTTAACACATAGACCAAACAAAGGATGACATGTGGCACAAGAGATATGACCGTGATGTCATCTTTCGGGTCAGACCCCGAAAGGTTAAAGAGAAGCACCCAAGGGAACCACATGACAGGACGCATTAGGTTGACGAGGCAGTCTAAGAGTTGACTCATCCTAGGAGAATTTCTATTTGCTCTTGGTGGCTGGGAGGAAATGCAACGAAAACACTAGGAGGAGATTGTTGGGAGATCTCGGGTTGAGAACAAGCATCTATGAATTAATAAGAGTCAAGAAAGGATGGCCTCACTTACAACTAGGTCTGCGAAGAGGAGCAATAAGGGATTAGACGGATGCACAAGAAAAAACATCGAGATAATGGGGCTCTAGACTAAGCGCCAGACGAACACACATGCACGTATGAACACTGAATACATGGATGTTTATAAGGGGAAATAAGCCCACGATGGGCTAAAATCAGTTAGGCACCTAGACGTTTGATCCAAAGGTAACCAGACCTAGTCCAATGGCGGAAAGTGCATACAAATACAATCAGAATGGGCTTAAGGGAAAAATTGCCAGATTTCACAGTTATTTATTTAATAAAATAAAAAGGCCAAGGAATTTAATTTAGAAGCTTAATGTGTCTACCTTAATGGATGAGTCGACATCTAATGTGGCAACATGATTTTTTTAGCATATCCTTTGGGCTTTGGAAAAACGAGTTAACAACTTTGATAAGTAACAGTTTAATAGTGGAGTTTGGAAGTTAATCCAAACATAATTGTAAAGCATCAAAGTTTGAAAAGTGTGGGCATGTAGCGAATTAGCAATTTTGCATAGAAAAATAGGTAGTTAAGAGGTAGAGTTAGCAGTTTCGACAAATATGGAGATTCACAAAAAATAGGAAGTCCAAGCTAAAGTATGCTAAAATGCTAGAATAACTAAAAATTGCAAAATTAATTAGTTTAATTTAAAGAAACAAATGGTTAATGTATGATAGCTTGGTGGGAATTTCCAGAATACTAAAATAAACTAGAGATAGGAAAAAAAATAAAAAATCCATGCAAAGATCAAAGAACAAGTTAACTAAACCTTTAATCCAAAAATATCAATCCAAAATTTATTAAAAGTAGAATTCGAGCTCCAAAGTAGGTGGATGAGAATGAAAATTAGAGGTTGTTGGTGCAATGTGATGCATTGTGGTGGTATTCATCAATGGTGATGAAGAGATTTGATAGGTGAATGATGAATTGGGTTAGTGCTTTGATTTGTTCATCAAAGGTGAATTTTGGTGTTGATTTTTCTATTGCATATAGTTTGGTGATTTGTTTAGAAATGAGAAATTATTGAAGGGGATGGGGTTTTATGAGTAATCTAATATAATATAATGCAATGAAAAAACCCTGCATACTTATATAGAAAGAGTAAATGGAGCTCTACTTGAATGGTTCATGACGCACAATACTTGGTAAGGTTTTGCAAATGGTGTATCAAGCTAACTGGGATTGATTGGGGCGGGGGGGGGGGACTCCATAGTTAAGCGCGCTTGAGCCAGAGGAATTATGGGATGTGTGACCTCCCGGAAAGTCCTAGTTACCAGGTGCAAGCTCGAGAAGTGATGATTGACGCTATGTGATTCATTCACTAATTTCAATCCCACTTCTTCACCCCAGTGAGCATCACCCGATGCAACAAGAGCTAAGTGGACAATTCAAAAATCATAAGAAATTAGTCAATTATGACTACCTCTCATGGAAATGGTCATAGATGAGTGACTATGCAGTTGAGTCTCAAAAAATGATATCTAATATAATGCACTACGAAAACCCCTAATACTTAAATACAATGAGTAAAGTGAGCTCTACTTGAATGGTTCATGAGGCACAATACTTTCTAAAGTTTTGCAAAAGGGGTAGCAAGATAAGTGGGCTTGATTGTGGGGAAAACTCCACAATTAAGTGTGCTTAAGCCAGAGGATTTCTGGGATGGGTGACCTCCGGGGAAGTCCCCGTTACCGGGTGCAAGCCCCGGAAGTGATTATTGCCACTATGTGATTCATTTAATAGTTTCAATCCCACTTCGTCAACCCTGTGAGCATCACCCAATGCAATGAGTGCTAAGTGGACTATTAAAAAATCATGAGAATCTAGTCAGTTACGACTACCTCTCATGGAAATGGTCATAGATGAAAGACTAACTTAACACAGTTCAATCCCAAAAAATGATATCTAATATAATGCACTGCAAGAACCCCTCATACTTAAATAAAAAGAGTAAATGGAGCTCTACTTGAATGGTTCATAAGGCACAATACTTGCTAAAGTTTTGCAAATTGGGTAGCACGCTAAGTAGGCTTGATTGAGGGGGAAAATCCACAGTTAAGTGCGCATGAGACAGAGGAGCTCTGGGATGGGTGACCTCCCGGGAAGTCCTGGTTACCAGGTGCAAGCCCCAAAAGTGATGATTGACTCTATGTGATTCATTCACTACTTTCAATCACACTTCTTTACCCCTGTGAGCATCACCTGATGTAATGAGTGCAAAGTGGACCATTCAAAAATCATGAGAAATTAGTCAATTACGACTACCTCCCATGGAAATGGTCATAGATGAATGACTAACTTAACACAGTTGACTCCCAAAAAATGATATCTAATATAATGCACTCTGAAAACCCCTCATACTTAAATACGAAGATTAAATGGATCTCTACTTGAATCGTTCATGAGGAACAATACTTGCTAAGGTTTTGCAAATTTGGTAGCAAGCTAAGTGGGCTTGATTGTGGGGAAAACTCCACAGTTAAGCACGTTTGAGCCAAAGGAGTTCTAGGATGGGTGACCTCTCGGGAAGTGTTGGTTACCAAGTGCAAGCCCTAGAAGTGATGATTGACGCTATGTGATTCATTCACTAGTTTCAATCCCAGTTCTTCACCCCTGTGAGCATCACCTGATGCAATGAATGCTAGGTGGACTATTCAAAAATCATGAGAAATTAGTCAATTACGACTACCTCTCATGGAAATGGTCATAGATGAATGACTAACTTAATGCAGTTGAATCCCAAAAAATGCTATCAAATACAATGCACTGTGAAAACCCCTCATACTTAAATACAAAGAGTAAAGGGAGCTCTATTTGAATAATTCATAAGGCACAATACTTGCTAAGCTTTTCCAAATGGGGTAGCAAGCTAAGTGGGCTTGATTGTGGGGAAAAATCCACAGTTAAGTGCGCTTGAGCCAGACGAGTTCTGGGATGGGTGACCTCCCGAGAAGTCCTCGTTACCGAGTGCAAGCCCCGAAAGTGATGATTGACGCTATGTGATTAATTCACTAGTTTCCAGCCCACTTCTTCACCCCTGTGAGCATCACTTGATGCAATTAGTGCTAAGTGAACTATTCAAAAACCATGAGAAATTAGTCAGTTATGACTACCTCTCATCGAAATTGTCATAAATGAATGACTAGCTTAACCCAATTGAATCCAAAAAAATTATATCTAATATAATGCACTGTGAAAACCCCTCATAATTAAATAAAGGGAGTAAAGGGAACTCTACTTGAATGGTTCATGAGGCACAATACTTGATAAGGTTTTGCAAATGGGGTAGCAAGCTAATTGGGCTTGATTGTGGGGAAAACTTCAAGGTTAAGCACACTTTAGCTAGAGGAGTTCTGGGATGGGTGACCTCTCGAGAAGTCCTAGTTACCGGGTGCAAGCCCTGGAAATGATGATTGGCGCTATGTGATTCATTCATTGGTTTCAATCCACTTATTCACCCCTGTGAGCATCACCCGATGCAATGAGTGCTAATTGGACTATTAAGAAATCATGAGAAATTAGTCAGTTACGACTACCTCTCATGGAAATGGTCATAGATAAATGACTAACTTAATGCAGTTGAATCCCAAAAAATGATATCTAATATAATGCAGTGCGAAAACCCCTCATACATATATACAAAGTGTAAAGGGAGCTATACTTGAATGGTTCATGAGGCACAATACTTGCTAAGGTTTTGCAAATGGGGTAGCAAGCTAAGTGGGATTGATTGTGGGGGGAAGTCCACAGTTAAGCATGCTTGAGCCATAGGTGTTCTAGGATGGGTGACCTCCTGGGAAGTCCTGGTTACCAGGTGCAAGCCCTAGAAGTGATGATTGACGCTATATGATTGATCCACTAGTTTCAATCCCACTTATTCACCGTTGTGAGCATCACTCGATGCAATGAGTGCTAAGTGGATTATTCAAAAATCATAAGAAGTTAGTGAGTTATGACTACCTCTCATGGAATTGGTAATAGATGAATGACGAACTTAACACATTTGAATCTCAAAAACTGATATCTAATATAATGCACTGCAAAAACCCCTCATACTTACATACAAACTGTAAAGGGAACTCTACTTGAATGGTTCATGAGGCACAATACTTGCTACATTTTTGCAAATGGGGTAGCAAGCTAAGTGGGCTTTATTGAGGGGAAAACTCGACAGTTAAGTGTGCTTTAGCCAGAGGAGTTCTGGGATGGGTGACCTCCCAGGAAGTCCTAGTTACCGGGTGAAATAACTGTAAGTGATGATCGACGCTATGTGATTCATTCACTAGCTTCAATCTCACTTCTACACGCCTTTGAGCAACACCCGATGCAATGAGTGCTAAGTGGATTACTCAAAAATCATAATGAATTAGTTAGTTACATATACCTCTCATGGAAATGGTCATATATGAATGAATAAATTAATGCAGCTGAATCCAAAAAATGATATCTAATATAATGCACTCTGAAAACCCCTCATAATTAAATACAAAGAGTAAAAGGGATCTCTACTTGAATGGTTCATGAGGCACAATACTTGCTAGGGTTTTGAAAATTGGGTAACAAGCTAAGTGGGCTTGATTGTGGGGAAAGCTCCATAGTTAAGCGCGCTTGAACCATAGGAGTTCTGGGATGGGTGACCTGCCACGAAGTGCTAGTTACTGGGTGCAAGCCCCGGAAGTGATGATTGACACTATGTGATTCATTCACTAGTTTCAATTCCACTTCTTCACCCATGTGAGCATCACATGATGCAATGAGTGCTAAGTGGACTATTAAAAAATCATGAGAAATTAGTCAGTTATGACTACCTCTCATGGAAATGGTCATAGATGAATGACTAACTGAACACAGTTGAATCCCAAAAAATTCTACTGAATACAATGCACTGTGAAAACCACTCATACTTAAATACAAAGAGTAAAGAGAGCTCTACTTCAACGGTTCATAAGGCACAATACTTGGTAATATTTTGAAAATGGGGTAGCAAGCTAAGTGGTCTTGATTGTGGGGAAAATCCACAGTTAAGCACACTCCAACCAGAGGACTTCTAGGATGGTTTACCTCGCGTGAAGTCCTGGTTGCCATGTTCAAGCCCCGAAAGTGATAATTGACACTATGAAATTCATTCACTAGTTTCGAGCCCACTTCTTCACCCCTGTGAGCATCACTTGATGCAATGACTGCTATGTGGACTACTAAAAAATCATGAGAAATTAGTTAGTTATGACTACCTCTCATGGAAATGGTCATACATGAATGACTAACCTAAGGCAGTTCAATCCAAAAAAATGATATCTAATATAATGCACTATGAAAACCCCTCATAATTCAATATAAGGGGTAAAGGGAGCTCTACTTGAATGGTTCATGAGGCACAATATTTGCTAAGGTTTTGCAAATGGGGTACCAAGCTAAGTGGGCTTGATTGTGGGGAAAACTTTACATTTAAGCGCACTTGAACCAGAGGAGTTCTGGGATGGGTGACCTCCGAGGAAGTCCTGGTTATTGGGTCCAAGCCTCGAAAGTGATGATTGACGCTATGTGATTCATTCACTAGTTTCAATCCCACTTCTTGACCCCTGTGAGAATCACCCCTATGAGCATCACCCGATGCAATGAGTGCTAAGTGATAATTGATGCTATTAAATTCATTCATTAGTTTCAAGCCCACTTCTTCACCCCTGTGAGCATCACCTGATGTAATGAATGCTATGTGGACTATTCAGAAATCATGAGAAATTATTCAGTTACAACTACCTCTCAAGGAAATGGTCATAGATTAATGACTAACTCAACGCAGTTGAATCCCAAAAAATTATATCTAATATAATTCACTACGAACACCCCTCATACTTAAATACAAAGAGTAAAGGGAGCTCTACTTGAATGGTTCATCAGGCACAATACTTGCTAAGGTTTTCCAAATGGGGTAGCAAGCTAAGTGGGCTTGATTGTGGGGAAAACTTCACAGTTAAGCGCACTTGAGCAAGAGGTGTGCTGGGATGGGTGACCGCCCGAGAAATCCTTCTTACCAGGTGCAATCCGCAGAAGTGATTATTGAAGCTATGTGATTCATTCACTAGTTTCAATCCCACTTCTTCACCCTTATGAGAATCATCCAATAGAATGAGTGCTAAGAGGACTATTAAAAAATCATAAGAAATTAGTCAGTTATGACTACCTCTCATGGAAATGGTTATAGATAAATTATATATAATATAAAGCACTCTGAAACCCCTCATACTTACATACAAACAATAAAGGGAGCTTTACTTGCATAGTTCATGAGCCACAATACTTGCTAAGGTTTTGCAAATGGGGTAGGAAGCTAAGTGAGCTTGATTGTGGGGAAAACTCCACAGTTAAGTGCGCTTGAGCCAGAGGAGCTCTGGGATGGGTGACCTTTCGGGAAGTCTTGGTTATCGGGTGCAAGCCCCGGAAGTGATGATTGACGCTATGTGATTCATTCACTAGTTTCAATCCCACTTCTTCACCCATGTGAGCATCACCCGATGCAATTAGTGCTAAGTGGACTATTCAAAAATCATAATAAATTAGTCAGTTACGTATACCTCTCATGGAAATGGTCATAGATGAAAGACTAACTTAACACAGTTGAATCCCAAAAAATGATATCTAATATAATGCATTATGAAAACCCCTCATAGTTAAATAGAAAGAGTAAGGGGAGCTCTACTTGAATGGTTCATGAGGTACAATACTTGCTAAGGTTTTGCAGATTCGGTAGCAAGCTAAGTTGGCTTGATTGTGTGGAAAAATCCACAGTTAGGCATGCTTGAGACAGAGGAGTTCTAGGATGAGTGACCTCTCGAGAAGTCCTGGTTACAGGGTGCAAGTCCCGGAAGTGATGATTGCTGCTATGTGATTCATTCACTAGTTTCAATCCCACTTCTTCACCCTTGTGAGCATCACCCGATGCAATGAGTGTTAAGTGGAACATTAAAAAATCATGAGAAATTATTCAGTTATTGCTACCTCTCATGGAAATGGTCATAGATGAATGACTAACTTAACAGAGTTGAATCCAAAAAAATGATATCTAATATAATGCACTGTAAAAACCCCTCATACTTAAATACAAAGATTGAAGGGAGCTCTACTTGAATGGTTCATGAGGCACAATAATTGCTAAAGTTTTGCAAATGAGGTAGCAAGCTAAGTGGGCTTGATTGTGGGGAAAACTCCAGAGTTAAGTGTGGTTGAGCCAGAGGAGTTTTGTGATTTGTGACGTCCCGGGAGGTCCTGGTTACCAAGTCCAAGCCCCAGAAGTGATGATTGATGCTATGTGATGCATTCATTAGTTTCAATCCCACTTCTTTACCTCTGCGAGCATCACCCGATGCAATGACTGTTAAGTGGAATATTCAAAAATCTTGAGAAATTAGTCAGTTGCGACTACTTCTCATGGAAATGGTCATAGATGAAGGAATAACTTAACACAGTTGAATCCAAAAAAAAGATATCTAATATAATTCATTGTGAAACCCCTCATACTTAAATACAAAGAGTCAAGGGAGCTCTACTTGAATCGTTCATAAGGCACAATATTTTCAAATATTTTTCAAATGGTGTAGAAAGCTAAGTGGGCTTGATTGTGGGGAAAATTCCACAGTTAAGCGTGCTTGAGGCACAGGAGTACTGGGATGGGTGACCTCCCGGGAAGTCCTGGTTACCCCGGGTGCAAACCCCAAAAGTGGTGATTTCTGCTATGTGATTCATTCACTAGTTTCAATGCCACTTCTTCACCCCTATGAGCATCACCCGATGCAATGAGTGCTAAGTGGAGCCCCGGAAGTGATGATTTCTACTATGTCATTCATTCGCTAGTTTGAATCCCACTTATTCAACCTTGTGAGCATCACCTAATGCAATGAGTGCTAAGTGGACTATTCAAAAATCATGAGAAATTAGTTAGTTACGACTACCTCTCATGGAAATGGTCGTAGATGAAAGACTAAATTAACACATTTGAATCCCAAAAAATGCTATCGAATACAATGCACTATGAGAAGCCCTCATACTAAAATAAAAATAGTCAAGGGAGATCTACTTGAATGGTTCATAAGGCATAATACTTGCTAATATTTTGAAAATGGGGTAGCAAGCTAAGTGGTCTTGATTGTGGGGAAAAATCCACAGTTAAGCAAGCTTCAGCCAAAGTATTTCTAGGATGGTTTACCTCGCGTGAAGTCTTGGTTACCATGTTCAAGCCCCGAAAGTGATAATTGACGCTATGAAATTCCCACTAGTTTCAAGCCCACTTCTTCACCCCTGTGAGCATCACCTGATACAATGACTGCTATGTGGACTATTTAAAAATCATGAGAAATTAATTAGTTGTGACTACCTCTCATGGAAATGGTCATACATGAATGACTAACTTAATGCAATTGAATCCCAAAAAATGATATCTAATATAATGCACTGTGAAAACACCTTATAATTAAATACGAGTAAAGGGAGCTCTACTTGAATGGTTCATGAGGCACAATAATTGCTAAGGTTTTGAAAATGGGGTAGCAAGCTAAGTGGGCTTGATTGTGGGGAAAACTTCATAGTTAAGTGCGCTTGAACCAGAGGAGTTATGGGATGGGTGACCTCCAGCGAAGTCTTGGTTATAGGGTACAAGCCCCGAAAGTGATGATTGACGCTATGTAATTCATTCACTAGTTTCAATCCCACTTCTTCACCCGTCTGCCCATCACCCAATGCAATGAGTGATAAGTGGACTATTCAAAAATCATGAGAAATTAGTAAGTTACGACTACCTCTCAAGGAAATGGTCATAGATGAATGACTAACTTAACGCAGTTAAATCCCAAAAAATGATATCTAATATAATGCACTGCGAAAACCCCTCATACTTAAATACAAAGAG
The DNA here is from genome assembly GCA_034641835.2 of Pinus albicaulis. Lineage (NCBI taxonomy): Eukaryota > Viridiplantae > Streptophyta > Pinopsida > Pinales > Pinaceae > Pinus > Pinus albicaulis. Next base: position 867,578,001 of record CM076577.1, on the reverse strand, counting down.
TAAAGGGAGCTCTACTTGAATGGCTCATGAGGCACAATACTTTCTAAGTTTCTTCAAATGGGGAAGCAAGATAAGTGGGCTTGATTGTGGGGACAACTCCACAGTTAAGCGCGCTTGGGCCAAAGGTGTTCTAGAATGGGTGACCTCCCAGGAAGTCCTGGTTACCATGTGCAAGCCACAGAAGCGATGGTTGATGCTATGTGATTCATTTACTAGCTTCAATCCCACTTCTTCACCCTTGTGAGCATCACCCGTTGCAATGAGTGCTAAGAGGACTATTCAAAAATCATAAGAAATTAGTTAGTTATGACTACCTCTCATGGAAATGGTTATAGATGAATGACTAACTTAACACATTTGAATCCCAAAAAATGATATCTAATATGAACTGTGAAAAACCATCATACTTACATAAAAATAGTAAAGGGAGCTTTACTTGAATAATTCATGAAGGACAATACTTGCTAAGGTTTTGCAAATGGGGTAGCAAGCTAAGTGGGATTGATTGTGGGGAAAACTCCACAGTTAAGTGCACTTGAGTGAGAGGAGTTCTGGGATGGGTGACCTTCTGGGAAGTCCTGGTTACTGGGTGCAAGCCCCGAAAGTGATGATTGAAGCTATGTGATTCATTCACTAGTTTCAATCCCACTTCTTCACCCATGTGAGCATCACCCAATGCAATTAGTGCTAAGTGGACTATTCAAAAATCATAAGAAATTAGTCAGTTATGTATACCTCTCATGGAAATGGTCATAGATGAATGACTAACTTAACACAATTGAATCCCAAAAAATGATATCTAATATAATGCACTGTGAAAACCCCTCATACTTAAATACAAAGAGTAAAGGGAGCTCTACTTGAATAGTTCATGAGGTACAGTACTTGATAAGGTTTTGCAGATTCGATAGCAAGCTAAGTGGGCTTGATTGTGTGAAAAGTCCACAGTTAGGTGTGCTTGAGACAGAGGAGTTCTAGGATGGGTGACCTCTCGGGAAGGCCTGGTTACTGGGTGCAAGCCCCGGAAGTGATTATTTCTGCTATGTGATTCATTCACTACTTTCAATCCCACTTCTTCACCCCTATGAGAATCACCCAATGCAATGAGTGTTAAGTGGACTATTAGAAAATCATGAGAAATTAGTCAGTTACGACTACCTCCCATGGAAATGTTCATAGATTAATGTTGAGCTTGTGTAAGCACGTCAAAATTCATGATGCTTGGTAGTCCTGTAGGGTATGCTTTGTTTCTCTACATCCTATTTACTGGATTTGGTTTCGATATAAAGACCCCTTGCTTGTTTCAGGGAAAAATGTTAACTATTTTTTGCGATGAATGGAAGGCTAGATGACCCCATGCTTTGGAATGATCAGGGACTCAATTTTATGCTCAAAAATCAAAGTGCTTAGATTGGCTCATAACCTGAACAACTGTATTTCTCGTCATTCTGAATTTGGTGCGTTTTGTTTCATAAAAAATGGTTTCCCTATTTTCCTTGAACGGACTTATGTCCGCTTTTCTGATGTGATATACAGACTATACAGGTCAATTTTTTTCCATTTTATATAGGCGAAAGGTAGGCTACCAAGTTGTAGCTTGGCAGTGGTCCTATTGGAGGGTGATGTGTCGAGTTTTTATTGGTTAATTTTAAGCCAATCAGGTGATGACATGTGTCAAGACCGGAGGCCGCCACGTGCCCCACCAAGGTCGAAATATGTGGTAAAATTTTTGTTCAAGGTCTGGGTGGAGGCATCGAGTTTCGACCTCGCAACCTCCCAACACATAACGCAATGCATTACCATACCGCCTACCGCATGAGTCTTAACATGTAAAGGCTTCCACTGATATTTAAATTTAAACCAATGTAATGGCTAGGGTAAGGTGGGGGCGAGTCCCCATTCCATAGAACCAATGTGCCACGACCACTGGCGGGGCCAAAGTTAAATGCGAAATTTAGTTTTAAAAACAATAATTATTAACCATAATCCATATTTATTAGCACTAATCCAAATGTAAATTCAGATTAACTTAAGTGTTGGATTAGCACGTTAAGAGTGCTTAATTAGCCCACTAACTACCACTTATAATTAAGTTTTGATTAACTTGGAGGACCTCCGGAATTGGCCATATCTAGTCACAATAAACTATTTTAGGGCCTAAAATAGTGAAAGAAATTGAAGAGGTCATAACGTTTGCAACTGTCCACCAATCCAGGCCCATAAAGAGGCTAGATGACCATTTTGAGCCATTCTGTACTCATTGGAGCAGGTTACAGGAGGAAAGGAGCATTGTAAATAGGTTAATTTGAAAACTTGAACATAATATAGAGGCCAAAGCCATGGAAGCTAGATGAAGGAGATGTAGCCTAGGAGGGGTGAAATCCTTCATCAAATACCTGTGTTAATGTTATGTATGGTGATGTTCAATACTTTATTTTCTATTGTTCAACTTTTTATTTTATGTTAAATTGTTCACTAAATTGACATGAAAAACACACAAGAGACTTGAAAATTTGCAAGAGAACCTGAACCCTTAAGCACACATAAGACATTGAATTTATAATTTGAATGAGTAATTAGCACAGCAACACTAACATACTCCATTGAGATCATTTTTGGTATCAGAGATCAATTTCATTAGGTTTTCTTGTTCAATAAGGGATCTAATTGTTCGCAAGTTTGTGTCATGCTTACAATGTTAAAACTCAAAAGAGGAGAAGGGAAGTTGATTCAAAGCCTTGTAGTTGCGTCAAGAGGAAGAAGGGAAAGGTTTCCAAAGTCTTCAACACCAACACATCCTCAAGTTGAAGTTGAGTCTTCAGTCAGCATGTCTCATGAAGGAAAACCTATCATGACACAAGATGAGAGAGTATTCAAGAAGGCATTCTTTGATATGACTGAGATGGCTAAATTCCTCTATAAGGAAAGGAATGTAAGAATGAAAGGAGAGATTTAAAGGCCTCCAAGAGGAGAGGGTTATCTAGGAGGAGGAGGCCATGGATATGGAAATAATCCACCATCCACTCCACCATCATCCTCACCACCATCTTCACCTTCTATTGTGAAACCAGCTCCAAAAATAGAAGAAAATAGATATCAATGCCTTATAAATAAGCCACTTCAAGGGGACAACCTCCAATACATTACATGAATGAACAATTATTGGATGATACAAATGACAGAACCTCCTTTCTATATATAGGAGTCCATGGGGCCACAATGTAATCCTAGCCGACCTAACAATAATAATGTAAGGGCACAATAATAACAATATGGGGTTTACAGGGTTACAAAAATAACAATAAGGGGGGCTACACTAACATAATAAGGGACTACACTATTAATATAGGGACTTAACATGCCCCTCTCTTTCAAACAAGTGTTGTCCTCAACGCTTGATTATTTCTTGATGCTTCTGTATAAAATTCTCGTCCTCCCATGTGGAATCTTCTATAGGAAAGTTCTTCCACTTGCTGAGATACTCTGAAATTGATCGTACTTGTCAAATTCTTGTTTTGTGACTGCTTCAGAACTTCTTTCAATGTGATGTTGATCTTCCTGTTGTTTCATTAGATTCTGCACCAAATTTAGGTTATTCTTTGAGAGTTGGAGAACTTGTTGTTGATGCTCGATGTGACCTTCCACTAATTTATCATCCATATTAGCTATTATTTGATCCTTCAAACCATCCAACTTAGCCTCCATTTCTGCTTTTAAGCCATCTATGTCATCTTCGGTTGCTCTTCGTAAGATCAAAATTTGTTGCACTTGGTACTGTAATTTTGATATCTCATACTGAAATTCTTCCTCTTCATGCATCATATTATAGCTTTTTTAGGGCTTAATGGGTATAGAATTATTTTTTTGAGGCACTATAGAACCCAATACTGATAAAAATTCTAAAATATGCCTTTGGAATCACTTCAAATTGCTTCTTCGAACAAACATTATGTAATTTTAAAAACCAAATACACACCTTTTTCTTGCTTTTGAGAAGCTTGCTATTGAAACTGAATTATCTATGTGATTTCGGATCCTAAATAACTAAAATTTGGCCCTGAAGTAGCCCTCTGACTCTTCTTTCGAATACCATAGGTCTAACCTAATTTGGAATCTTCAAGACAAAGTTATGTCCAATCTCCTACAATGACCTAATTACGGACTGGTTCAGTAGAGAAAACTTGTACAACTTGCCACGTGTCACTGTTTCCTCTTTTGACTCTGAAATTTATAGACAGGAAACTACCGTCCATGTACTTCCAGTCAATTTTTACAGAATTCCAATCCGATGCTAAGAGAGAGAGTTATGAAAATTTTCCCACAATCACCTCTTTCATATGAAATTCAGGAGCCTGCAAAAGATCTAACTTCCACAGACCATATCTCTGACAATATTGCGAACCAAGCTCTGAAATTTTGCGAAGATGTTCCTCGGGATTGCGGCTTCATGCTTTAACAATTTCAGCTTCTGAACCTTTGTAGAAACAAAGTTATAGTGCCAATTCCACGATGACCTTTTTTAAGTGAAATTCAGGAGCCTACAAAAGACCCTAACTTCCACAGATAATATCTCCACAAATATTGCGAACCAAGCTCTAAAATTTTTCGAAGATGTTGCTGAGGATTTTAGCTTCGCACTCTAAAAATTTTAGCCTCTGAACCTTTTTTGAAAAAATATTATAGTGCAAATGCCACGATGACCTGTTTGGAGCAGTGAACCCTAGAATCCAAAGCTTTAATACCAAATGTTGTGAAACCAACTCCAAAAATAGAAGAAAAGAGATATCAATGCCTTAGAAATAAGCCAGTTCGAGGGGGAAACCTCCAATAAATTACATGAATGCACAATTCTTGGATGATACAAATGAGTCCATGGGGCCACAATGTAATCCTAGTGGGTCCACAATGTAATCCTAGCCGACCTAACAATAATAATTTAAGGGCATAATAATAAAAATATGGGGGTTACAAGGGTACAACAATAACAATAAGGGGGGCTACACTAACATAATAAGGGACTACACTATTAATATAGGGATTTAACAACTTCCTCATAATCATCTTCCACTACCACAACTCTTCCATCTATTCACGCACATACTTCCAAAGGAGCTGGTAAATCACATTTTATTAAACTTTATGTTACGATGTAACTTCCAATGTATAATGGTGATGAATGCAAAGAAGCTAGATAAATGGATTTGTCAATTGGAGGCTTATTGCAGAATTCAGAACCTTCAAGAAGATGACATAAAGATTCAATTAACATCCTTGAGAATGGAGGGATCAACACTTGTATGGTGTGAAGAAAAGACATAAGAGGAGATTAAGAAAAACAGTAAGATATCAATGTCTCCATCCAGTTTTATCACTGTTATTAAAAGTAAATTCTATCCTCTATCTTACATGAAAAATGCTATTATGAGTTGGAAAAATTTTAGTCAATTGAAAGATCAAAGTGTGAAAGATTATACTCATGAGTTTAGGAGAAGAGTTCTTATGTAAGGAGTTGATTGGCATAGCCAATAAACTTTGCTGAAGTACATAGGTGGATTTCATAGTTACCTGAAACATACCATCCTCATGTTTAATCCCACTAGTTTAAATGAGGTCTGTGTGCAAGCTACACACCTTGAGGCAAGAGGGAAAAATGTAGAAGATGATGGTAAAAATAAACCATATAAGGGTGGTAAAAAAGGAAAGCTTTTCAATTTTAAACGAAAGAAGAATGCATCCATTAATAAAGAAGGGGAGAAAACCACATGTACTTATTGTTCCAAAGAGGGTCATTATGAAGCCCACTATTGGAAACTTCATCCAAAATTGAGGCCTAAGAAATTGAACAATAATGGGAAACAAAAGACAACTACTACCACACAACAGGATCTTGGATCTGATTCAGGAGATGAGACTAAAATTGAAGCCATGGTCAGAAAGGGAAAACAAGCCATAGAAAGTACTAGTTCCTAAAAATTTCACAATAACACTCCAAAAGAAGAAGTAAGAATAAAGTTGTTTCATGTAAGAGTGATCTAGAAACATATAGAAATTGACACACTATTTGATAGTGGGTCTAAAATGAACTTAATCTCTGAAGACTTAGTCAAGAAGCTAAATCTTGAAACCTTAACTCATCATGAGCCATATCCATTGGGTTGGATAACCAAAGATACAAATTTATAGGCTACAAGAAAATGCATTTTCCAGTTTGCAATTACCACAAATTTTATTGATGAATTTGAGTTAGATGTTGTACTGCTTGACATATCTGGAATTGTTTTGGGTAGCCCATATCTCTATGATATGAAAGTAGTCTTTTATTGCTATGATAATAGGTACCACTTGTTCAAATATGGGGTGTAATATATTGTGAGAGCTCATCGCAAAAAGCTAAACCTCTCTTTGGTTATTGTTGGTAAAATCAAGAGACTAGTAAACTCAAGAAAAAACATTTTCTTCTTATAATTACACTAAATAATGATAAGTATTTTGAGTCTTTTGAAGGTTGTGATGATAGATTAAAATTTTATTTTTTTAATGTGGTAAGTCAGCATGGCGAGATGTTTCAATAGCCAAAGCGGTTGCCTCCCAAGAGGGGAATCCAACATGAGATACAGCTGCAGCATGATGTTCCACTCCCTAAAATTGGCATGTATCACATGTCGATAATGGAAAGTGCAGAAATCAAGAAGAAAATCCAAGGATTGTTGAACAAAGGTATCATTCATCCATCTACCTCTCCATGTGTTTCACCGATTGTTTTGGTACCTAAGAAGGATGGTACATGGCGCATGTGTGTGGATTTCCATGCCCTCAACAAAATCAAGATAAAGAATTGTTATCTACTCCCAAGGATTGATGATGTGCTTGATCAATTGAGGTATGCAAAGTATTTCACTAATTTGGATTTAAGAAGTGGTTATCATAAAGTTAGAATAACTAAAGAGGAAATATGGAAGACTGCATATAAAACTAAACAAGGATTGTTTGAGTGGCTTGGTATGCCTTTTTCTCTTTGCAATTCTTCAAATACTTTCATGAGAGTTATGACTTATCTATTAATACCATTTCTAGATGAGTTCATCATTCTCTACCTAGATGATATTTTGATATTCATCAAATCACGAGAAGAACATGTCATGCATGTGAACAAGGTGCTTGATGTTTTGAGTAAAGAGCAATTATTTTTAAATACGTCGAAGTGTGAATTAGGAAGAACTTACTTAGTGTATTTGAGACATATTGTTGGAGGAGGTGAGCTGAATATAGACCCCTCTAAATTTCAAGTCATTGTGAATTGGCCTACACCCAAGTCAGTCATAGAGGGAAAAAGTTTTCTAGAGGCAACACAGTATTGGAGGAAGTTCATTGCTAATTTTTCCTCTATTACAGCTCTGTTACATGCATTGAAAAGTGTTAAGAAATTCTTCTAGTGTAGCGACAATGAGCAAAAAAGCATTTGATGCTTTGAAGAAATAGATCAGTTCAACTCCAATATGAGCATTACCAAACTTGAGACAACCCTTTGAGATTCATACAAATGCAAGTGACTATGCCATGGGCGCAGTCCTCTTACAACATGGTAAGATGATTTCATTCAATTTAGAAATGTTTAATGGTGTAGTGATAAATTATTCTACATATGAAAAGGAGTTGTATGTGTTGGTACAAAGTGTGAAGAAATGGAAACATTATTTGATGGGAAATGAAACCATCATTCACACCAATAACCAACCATTGCAATACTTGCAATCACAAACCAAATTGCAGCAGTCAAGCCACTTTCGATGGATGGGATTCTTGCAGCAATTCCACTTGGTCATCAGGTACAAGAAAGGTATATACAACAAGGTTTCTGATATGATTTCTAGGCCTATTATAAATGCAACTAACTTACACAAGAAAATTTTTATTTTACATGAAAGTTACATTAAACAGTATGCATTTGACAATGAATTTCAAGATGTTTATGAAACTTGAGTCAGGGTCACCAAGTTGAGGAATTATATTATAATGTTCATAATATATTGTTGTATCATTTGGGAAAGATTTGTATTCCACAGGGTGAGAGTGTGAATTTCATACGGGAAGCACACACTTCTCTTACTGCGGAACATTTTGGTGTAAGAAAAACGATGGAAAATCTTCAAAGGTATTTTTATTGGCCTCGTATGCTAGAAAGTGTGTCATGTTTTATTAAAGGATATTCTTTATGTGCAATCAGTAAGCCTAATAATAGGAAGCTAGGATTGTACACACCACTTCCGGTTCCTTCATGTCCATGGGAGAGTATATATATGGACTTTGTAGGAGGTCTTCCTTTATCGAAAAATGGTCATCACTATTTGTATGTAGTTGTGGATAGATTCATAAAATTGTGTATTTTGGTGCCATGTAAAAAGTAGTTACAACTGAACAAACAACTCATCTTTTCTTTCTAAATGTATGGGTTCATTTTCGGTTGACTACATCTATTTCAAGTCATCTAGATTCTCGATTTGTTGGGAATTTTTGGTCAAGTTTGTGGGACTTGATGGACACTAAGTTGAGGAAGAGTATAACCTTTCATTCACAAACAGATGGTCAGACCGAGGTGGTTAATATAATAATCATTCATATTCTTAGAGGATATTGCAGCAAACATCCTAAGTTGTGGGATGAATAGTTGCATTACATTTAGCATGCTTACAACCATGCAAAACATTCTTCTATTCAAACATCACCATTTGAGGCATGTATTGGTTACTTGCCAAAGTTTCCATTGGATTTCATCTTTGGGAAATATGTAGCTATCAATGGACATAGTGACATAGATAAAGCAAAGAAATTCATTGAGAAAATTCAACTGATTCATCAAATAGTGCAAGAGAAACTAGAAAAAAGTCAAGGAAAGTACAAGGTGAGGCATGGCAAACATTGGGTGGATCATAAGTTTGAATTTGGAGATGAATTTTGGCTTCTAGTTACCAAGGAAAGGCTTCAAGGAGAAAGTAAAAAGTTGAAACCAATCACTTATGGTCCTTTCAAAATTCTGAAAAAGATTGGTAACAATTCCTTCAATCATTATTTGCCTTCATACATGAAAATTTATCCAGTTATTAATGTTGAAAATTTGAGATTGTATCATCCTCCTTTGATTGAAGATCAAGGAGATAATGTTCAGGTGCCATCTAATGATGATTTTTCTCCATATTTCTTTGTTGAGCTACAACAAGACACCATTCTTGACAGGAGGACAAGGACATCGACAAGATAAAGTGTCGGCTATCTTCGAGTGGTGCTTAAAGGAACAAATCCTTCAAATGCCAAATGGATTGAAACTAGGAGGGTGAGGTAACTTTACCCTCACTTTTTCAGAAACTGAATATGATCTTTTGGGGTCCAAAAGCTTCCAGTGAGGAGGAATGATTAGGGGCTGAGTTTTATGCTCAAAAATCAAAGTGCTCATATTGGCTCAGAACCTGAACGACCACGTACAACTCGTCGTTGTGAATATGGTGCACTTTGTTTCACGAAAAATGGTCACCTCATGCTCTCGAAAATGACTTATGCCTGCTTTTCCAAACATATAAGTTTAATAAAAAAATAGTTAGATGTCAAATCAACGATCTGTACTGCTAACGTGGAATGTTGACTCTACATGTCAATTTTTTTGCATTTTCTGGAGGCGAATGGTAGGAAGCCAAGTGGCAACTTGGAGCTTGTCCAATTGGAGGGTGATCTCTTGATTTTTTATTGGTCGATTTTAATCCAATCAGGTGACGACAGATGGGAAGCCCAAAGGCGGCCACCTGCCCCCCCAAGGTCAAAACATGTGGTAAATTTTTTTGTCAAGGTACGGGTGGAGGCATCGAGGTTTGACCCTGTAACCTTCCAACTCACAACACAATGCAATACCATAAATCCTACCGCATGAGTCTTAACATGTAAAGGCTTCCACTTATATTTAAATTTAAACTAGTGTAATGATGGGGGTAAGGAGTGGGCCAACCCCCGTTCCATAGAACCTATGTGCTACGAACACTGACGGGGCTAGAGTTAAATGGAGATTTTAGTTTTAAAAACCATGATTATTAACCATAATCTATGTTTATTAGAGTTAATCCAAATTTAAATGCAGACTAAATTAAGCGTTGGATTAGCTTGTTAAGAGAGCTTAATTAGTGTGCTAACTACCACTTAAAATCAAATGAGGATTATCTTGGTGGACCTCTAGAATTGGCAAAAACTGCCATATATATTCATAGTTAACTAGTTTATGGCCTAAAATAGTGGGAGAAATTGAAGAGGCCATAACTTTTTCAATTTTTGACCAATTCAGGCTCAAAAAGAGGCTAGATAACCATTTTGAGCCATTATAGACTCATTGGAGCATGTTATAGGAGTAAAGGAGCATTGTAAATAGGACAATTTGACAATTTGAGCATAATATAGAGGTCCAAGCCATGGAGGATGGAACAAGGAGATGTAGTCCAGGAGGGGTGAACTCCTTCATCAAATACACGTGTTAATGTTATGCATGGTGATTTTTTGAAATTTATCTATTGTTCTTCAACTCTTGTTTTTATGTTAAATTTCTCTCTAAATTGAGATGAAAAACGCACATGAAACTTGAAGATTTGCAACAGAACCTGAACCCTTAAGCACACATAATACATTCAATTTATATTTTGAATGAGTAATTAGCACAACAACCCTAACATAATTACTCCCCTATGTTGATACTTGGATAGGTAAGAAGATTGGAAACAAGGCTTGACAGTTGAGCTTCCTGTGGCTCAAGCTTCCTCTGACGAACTCTCAACCAAAAAACATTCCTCCAGCCTATGAGAATGTCAACATGGATCATTACAAGAGCCGTGATCAAAGGGGTCATGGCAGAAAAACAAAGGAAAATAAGCCGAGGGGAAACACAGTTCATCCACATGCAAGTTGAGGGGAAGGAGACCCACTATGAAAATCATTAATGATGTTGTGAAGGCCTATCATGGGAATACAACTGAAGATGTATGAAAACTAATAGAAAAATGGGAAGCAGATTTAAACCACCACACAGGCTTAATGGAGACAGAAGTAGATGAATGGAGGGCCCTAGTTCCTGAAATTGGGCAAACTCGTGGTCGTATAACGCAATTTAAACAAACCCTCTTCTTTATTGGTGCATGAAAGGAATTATGGGAAAGGCCCTCAAGCAGATATCTATGAGCTTGGAAATGATAACAAGACTTCCCGGACCACAGAGAAGAATTTGAGAAAATGCAGTTCCAAATGAAGAAGCAGGATGGGTGCCTTCGGCGCATCGAAAACCAACTACCATGCATCCCCACTTTGACTAAACTCCTAGGAATTAATACCTAGGGCCCGACACCGGTGGAATCTACCTTAGGTGAGGAAGCATATTAGTAATTCTAAAGTTTCATGATGTAGTTTTTGTGTTTAGTGTTTACATGTGGATAGCTTTTAATTTTCTATGTATTGTGAGTCATGCCAATAGGCAAGTAGATGATATGATATTTATATACATATAGTCATATATAGCTTGGATAGACAGACTTAGAACTTATTATTTTTCAATGGCATACCATGTCATTATGTGGCCAATAGACTTGGTTTTGGTGGCTAGTAGACTTGTTAGGTGGCAAGTTGAGACCACCTAACAATCTTCATCTAGTTGTACCAAGCTTGCAAAAAAAAATCATACCAATCTTGCAAAAAAAAATAGTTATATAAATTAATATAAAGTGTTTTCAGTATCGAGAGTTATCTGATTTAGTCAAGTCACATAAAGTAGCTCTGTTATTGAGAAGTCACTAGTTCAATTATCTCTAGACTTATGACAAAGAAAAAAATATGATTTCCTTTATATTAATTTTTATTATATATATTTTATATTTTATTCAAAAATGTTAAAAAAGCTCAACCTACCTTGATACATAACCATATTTAAAAAAATCATTAATCACAAAAATATGATTCAGTGTAGAGTTATAATGTATCAAGTAAGGTATATTTAAAAATAGTTTTGTATTTAAGGTATTTATGCTTCATTGAGAGTTACATTGTTGGTTTAGAAGATTAAAATTTAATTTAATAATATATTTTTATTATAAATTCACATTTAACAATATAATAAAAATTCATCATATATATTTATTGTATTCATATTCTAATTATATTTAGTTAATTTTTTATTTTATATTTTTTCATACTTTTTAATATCCAAAAATTTTGTAATTCACTACTATCTTTAATAGATGGAACAATTGTTTAAATAAATACAATATCAGCTTGTTAGATTCAAGTTGAACACTAAAAACAGAGTAACATACTATACTTAGTAGTTTGATAATTTTTTTTAACTTTATACACCTTCTCACTCTAAAATTTTTATTAATTTACAAATAACCCATTTTTATGAAATAACAACATATGCATTGATAAGCTATTTCAGTTTCGAAAATACAAGATGGTTTGGTTCTCAAGCAACTAGCGATTCGCCAAATTTTGGCATATGATACTTCATATATAATAATAACTAAAAAATTATACTGTAAAATATTCTGGAATATATATCAATCATTAGTTCAATGTGCATTACAGCATTTACATAAAATTAGATGGAAGATAAAATAATTTTAAGATTACATTTTTTTTTTTATATACTATAAAAAGAAGTATAAAAAACACTTTTCTTTGATACTCTTATCAGTCATATTATTTTATTATAACTGTATCAAGTTTAGAACTACAATATCTATCAAGATTAATAAAAAAAATACATCACATCAAATTGCAATTTATAACCTACAATATTAAGATTCAATATAATACTTCCTGTCCTATGTAATACAGCAGTTAGTGTGGATTTATTTTTCTGTTTATTTTTCATACTCTTACTGAATAAGAGAAGGATTACTGCCAGATTGCCTCCAGGACCCTTTCAATGGCCAATCGTCGGAAATCTCTTCCAACTGGTTTAAGCGTTGGAAGTGTTGTCCAAAATATTTAAGCCTAAAATTTTCATACAAAAGCCAAATCACTTTCAATATATAGACACATCATTATATATATAGATAGAGTGATGTAACATAGAACAAACAAATTTCAATGGCTTCACAGACCATCATTTGGATTGGGAATTCCAATTTGCTCACGCTCTGGTACTAGCTGTTTTAGCAAATCCCTAACAGGTGGAACCTCCCAGAGTTGAGAGGCACTTATGATGAGAACTGGTTATTCAGGACTCTTGACAATAAAGCTAGCTCATGATACTCCTATAACAAAACAGCAAATCCCAAATCCCTAACAGGTGGGACCTCCCAGAGTTGAGAGGCACTTATGATGAGAACTGGTTATTCAGGACTCTTGAAAATAAAGCTAGCTCATGATACTCCTATAACTGAACCAGCAATGTCCCTGACATATAAGCAAGAATAAGATAAGGAAAATATTGCTTAGGTGACACATCACAGTAAGAGTATATATAAATTCAAACGCTTGCCTGCAGCTTCAGTGTTGGAACAGCAAAGAGCTGAAAGCGTGGCGGCATAACCATCCCAAATTCTTCTTCACTTGTATTCAGCTCCTCTCTGCATTCCAGACTCCAATCGAAGCAATGAAACAGGTGGGCCAGTGCAAGGGTGACTACTTCAAGAGCCAAACCCATCCCCGGACAGACTCTTCTGCCAGATCCGAAGGGGATGAGTTCAAAGTGCTGGCCACTCACATCTATATTTTCATGTGTGCCACCCTGCATAAATCTTTCAGGCTTGAAAGCCAAAGCGTCGTCTCCCCACACATCTGGATCTCTCCCTATCGCCCACGCATTCACAATAAGCCTTGTTTTAGCAGGGATACGGTATCCCGCCGCACTGCAGGCCTCCATTGACTCGTGGGGAAAGAGTAGCGGAAGCGTGGGATGCAATCTTAACGTTTCTTTCACGACAGACTGCAGGTACACCAGACTTGGCAGATCACGCGGTTTAACTCGCCCATCTTTGCCCACTGCGGACACGAGCTCGTCCTGCACTTTTTTACTCACAGCAGGGTTCTTCAACGTCTCTAACATTGCCCATTCTATTGTTACTGAAGTCGTATCTGTTCCGGCCATTAACATCTCCAGAAGAAGGGCCTTTATGTCATTGCTGCTGACTATGTTGCTGGTACTCGCATTCTCGGAGAGGTCGAGGAGCACCTCTACAAAATCTTTCTCTCTCCCGCCATTTGCCCGCTCATTTTTCTTCCTGCTCTCAGTATGTGCATCAATAATCTCCTCCGCCAAAGCATCAAATTCTCTCTGCACTTTCCTCATGCGCCTTCTGATGCCCTGCAAGTCGAACCACCCGAGGAAAGGAATAAAATCTCCGATATCAGAAGCACTTATTAAAGCCTGCGCTGTCCGCATCAGTTCGGGCAAACCTTTAATGCCCGCCAACTTATCCGGCGCCTCCCTCGAATATATTCTGCCCATCAGCGTTCTGCATATGATGTTCGCAGTGAGGGACGAGAGCGCCTTCCGCAAATTCACAGCCTTCGCCCCCTTCTCGCTTTCATACCAAATGGAATGAATCATCTCAGACATCTCCTCGTTTCTCACTGATTGCAGGGACTCGATTCTCCTAGGAGTCAGCAATTCAACCCCACATATTTTTCGCATTCGCTTCCAATAATCTCCATACGGGGCAAACGCCACGTCTTTGCAATTGTAGAATAAATACTTCCCTGCCGCCAATGTGGGTCGGCTGGCAAAGATCAGATCATGGGTTCTGAGAAACTGTTTCGCCATCTCAGAAGAAGAAACCACAATGGTACGAACGGATCCGAGTCGCAGAAACATAATGGGACCATATTTGTGGGAAAGGTCTTTCAGAGCACGGTGAGGAAGCTCTCCCAACATATGAAGATTCCCAATGATGGGCCACGGAGACGGTCCTCGCGGCAGCTCTGGGACGTTGCAGCTTGATCTCTTTGTTTTCAACCCATATTTGCAGATGAACATGACGATGAAAACGAGTATCGCCAGTCCTGTTGTGGTAACTGATACCCATGATCTCCCTCCTACAACTGAACTCGGGAGCAAGCTCTCTTCTGAATGCATCTTGCTGTCATACAACTCGCCGAGAATAGCCGAGCTACCGAGCAAGTTGTGTTTGCATGATTGCGAAGAGGGTTTTAACTCTGCATCCACCTCATAAATTTGTTTTCACAGTGTATCCATTTTATTCATTTAGTTTAATTATTGAATTTTGAAAGGTATATTATTTAGTTAAATGTGTTTTCACAGTGTATTTATTTTATTCATTTAATTTAATTATTGAATTTTGAAAAATATATTATTTAGTTTTATTATTGAATTTGAAAAAGTATGAATTAGATTATTGAATTCTGAAAGATATAAATTAGGATCTAGATTTGAACAAAGGTTACAGTGTTATTCTTGCTTACTTTAAATATGGTTAAATCAGAATAAAATACAATAAAAACATAGAATTTTATATTAATAAAAATTACAATTAAAATAGAAATATAATTGAAGATTTCATTATTTTTGATCAATTAAGAATAATTAAGAATAATAATAATTATATTTGTCCATAGCTTTTTAATAAACTTTAATAGTATATTTGTTTATTTTACTTTATTATTCATATAAATTTGTATGTAAAATTTATAATATTTTACACAAATCTCATTCATATATGTGAATGGAAGATTATGCATAAATGAAGATAAAATTTTAAAACTATTAAACTAAATAAAGTCTAATAATATTATAATATAATATACATATTACATTAAAATAAATTTAAATAATAATAATTATAACTCTATTATTTAAATGTAGAGTCTGACATTTCAAAATTTAGATAGAGACACAATAACTTTATATCTTGGTAACAATTTTACAATTTATTTATACTCAACAAGTATATATAACAGTTGTTAAATAATTGACTTTCCAAAAGCCAAGAATATATACCGACATATATTGCCTTCGGATATATACCCGTCATTAGATTATTGCATTCGCGCAAAGGCCATGGGCAGGCTAATTATTTTGATTATGATGTCTTTACATAAAACAACGCTAACAATGTATGCAACGTGTTAGGTCATAAGTTGTATTAGTAATTAAGTGAATTAAGGCTCTATTTTTATGCGGTGCAAGTAGATCAATATTTTATGAACGGACTAGGACGGTACTATCGTCATCATTCCAAAATAAGGACGGTAAATATTTCATGAACTGAATCGGACGGTAATATCGTCATCATTGCAAAATAAGAGTAAAATTAAATTGTAAAATAAGAATAGTATTAAATAGGCTGATCAAAACTTAAATAAATAAAATTAATATATTAATTTTTTTTTTCTAATAATGTGAACTTTATATATTGCAATTCAATTTGTAATTTAAAAAAAAAAAACATAGATATTTATACTTTAAATTTAAATAAGAGAAAAATGATATAAGTAAATTTTGATTCCACATAGTTCACTGCCTTATTTAATATCATTTTTATAAATAAACATTCAAAATTCATTAACTATATTAAAATTAATAATTACTTAATTATTTGTTTTTATTTTATAAAATATTTAAAAAAAATTAAATGTATTTGTATATATAAATATAATTTAAATATTAAAAATTATAATTTAATTATTTTACTTTTTATTTTTTAAAATTATATATATATATATATATATATATATATATATATATATATATATATATAATTCAAATTGATATCATAAACTTGTACTTTTAATTGTAGATTCAAAAAAAATTTAAATTTTTTTTTTTTGGATTTTGTTTGTGTTTGAATGGACAAATGATTCTCTAATATCTATTTGATGGAATGTACTCCTAGGAAGGGCTAAGGTATATTTAAATTTCAGAAAATTTTGTAAAATTGGATTTTTTGTTTCTGATTTGAAATTTGCGTGAGATCGTTAGAGTTGTGTCTTTAGCCTCTCAAGTGAGGTGTATCTATATTTTAAAATTTTAATATGATTTTCAAAATTTTGAAAAAAAATAATCTATAAGTTAAAAATATACATAAATATTTGGAAAAATATTTAAAAAAATATAGAACAATATATATAATTATAGGCTAATACAATATTCTTAGATTTATTTTTTAAATATATTTTAATAAACTTAATTTTTAAATACACTTTAATACAATATTTTGGGGCCAATATCATAGCTTTCTTAGTATAACATGTAAAAAAATTTATAAACCACTTGATATGACACTGTTATTATGATTATTTTTTTAAATTTATTTATTTAATTAAAATGACAAAAAAAATATAATGAATTTGAAGATATATCACAGTCTTTACTTTGTGTATAATATTAAAATTACTCTAAAATATTCTATAAAAGCTAAATTTACACTGTGTAATAATTAAATGAAAATGAAAAAAAAAACATATATAAACATAATCAATCAAATATCAATATGAACATTTCAATTATGCAATAAGGAAAATTAAAGAAATGCGTTATAAAATGAAAAAGGAGAAACATAAGCAACTTATGAAAATCCATACCTCACAGAACCCAATGCTCCACTCTATAGTTGGAGAGAAGGAAGCGTCTAAAGGAGGAAGAGTCTGTTACTTAAATCCGCCAATCTTGGATTCACTGAATGCTCAAGGAAGCGTCTAAAGGAGGAAGAGTCTGTTACTTAAATCCGCCAATCTTGGATTCACTGAATGCTCAAATTTATCACAACAAACTAAGAAAAGTCGCTGAATGCTGAACTTTTATAAAATATAAAATCTCACCATATTTTTCCCGTAAAAATTCCCTGAAACACGAAATGACAACACATACATGGTTGTGTAACTATACGACACAGCTAAAATTAAGCGCTGAAAAGTAAAATGCGGTGGAATCATTTTCGCTTCCTGCCAAAAGAACGTTTGTAAGTTTGCGATATTTTGATCCCTTCTCTGAAGCTGCCAGCAAAGTCGGCAAAGTACTATTTTGGACATCGTGCATGAGGACTTTGGCCTATGGCATCGTTACATCTCTTTCTTTGGTACTGTAGACACTGGTCTGGGAATGCAACGTCTGCATGTGACGACTTTGACCTATCGCATCGTTACATCTGTTTCTTTGGTACTGTGGACAATGATCTAGGGATGCAGCGTCTCCATGTGATAAAATCAAATCAATCGATTCGGATTGGCGTGTCAAGATAATATGTTTGAACATATTATACAAAGTTTTTGATAATTCTGATTTTTTTATTTATTTTTATGTAAAATATGGGAAGAATTTTAGTTCTCATAAGGTTTAATATGAAGTTGATATTTAAATAAATATTATTTTAAAAATAATAAATTATAAATAAATTATTTTGATAATGATAATGATTAAAAATACATTAATATTCATTTTTTTCTCTTAAAATTAAATAAAATTAAAAAAATATATTTTATGAAAAGATATTAGAAAAATATTAATGATATTTTTCGCCACAATTAAAAATTATTATTTATATATTTATATTATTTTTGAAAAAAAGATATGTATTTTTTTAATATTTAAAACGGAATTGAAATATTACATTTAATAATATATATATATATATATATAATAATAAAGTGTATACAATTTTGTTAAAACTTAAAAAGGAAAATTTGGAAAGAAAATCTCTTACAATGTTTAATTTGATGATGATAATTAGCGTTCACTAAGATCAATATCGCATGTAGCTTCCTGGAAATTAATTGATATACTTTAACATTTTATTTCTACACTAAAAAAGAAGGAAGAGAAGCTTTATGTAACATTTATCATAAAAAAAAAATTAAACTTTTACCTTTTACTATACCAATTGATTGCACTACATATATATATACATACATCTAATTCTTTGTTGACTATTGTAGGGCATATCTAAACGTGAATATACCAATACCATATTTATGACATGCATCTACATGCTACATCGTAAAACTTTGGGTAACATATCTATGTAATGGTTGTGGGTTAACACTATCCAAAGACTTGCAGACACTCTCATTGATAACTGCGTCTATTAAATCTTGTACCAAATGTGTTTATGTTTTATTAAATAAGTTATTATGGCAGTCCGATTAAATTGAACTTGGGTGTCCTCGAAGATCTTTATCCATGATTTTACCCTTACAGCTGTACACGACTATTGATGGTACCCTTACCGTAGTTGGCCATCTGCTAGATCATCCACCGTTCGATTGGATGTCATGGGATCTACAGTGAAGAGGTTAGCAGGAAAGGATCGGGGTATTGCCAAGAAAACCCTAAGCAACTTCTCATTTCGCTAATGGTTTCTCTATGGGTGCCTCGTCTGCAACCTCCGCGGTGGCATCGAGGTTCTGCCAGCTAAAGCTTTGCTCCGTCTAAACAACTTCTTGCGCCATGACTCGGTAAGAAATATACCTTAGTATAGTCATTGTCTCGATGCTTTACTTCGTCGTGCCCTAGACTCTGCCATGGTTTTTTGTTGAAGATTGCAACAAGAAACAGTGAAGGAGGCATCCTGAAACATCATCCTGATCCTAGTTGGAAAATAATCACCTAAAATAGGTGGGGCCCACACAGGTGATTTTTGACGCAAAGTCTATTTTTAGACATGTCGATCATATTCTATGAGTTGCAGGATGCTATTAGTGGATGGTTGGTGAAGTTGGAAAAATAGATGGACTTCTATTTTTAGACATATTCGGCGGAATCTATTTTTAGATTGCCAGTCTAAAAATATATATGTCGAATATTATTAGCTCTTAATAATATTTGGACTCTAAACATTATCTTATTCTCTTGGAGCACTTAGGTTAGGTGCACGGATGGCAGCACGAGGTGACAGAAGGAATTACGCTATTCCTAAGGGTTTACTGGAGCTATTGCATGGAGGACTTCAGTTAGAACTCATGTGACAGAGTTTGGTGGAGTTGTAGAAGTAGTTGGTGGAGTTGTGTTAAGTTTAACTCAGTTACACACAGTTGAGCTAGTTGTATCTAGTCTAACTGATTGATGCACTAGTGAGAGTGGTGTGAATTAATTAATAATTAATTCACTAAACATTAACTCATTAATCAACTGAAGAATACATCAGTTAACTACAGTGCATGGACAGTTTCAATGGAAACTAGTGGAGAGGTAGGTGAAAGAGCAAGTGTGACTATCAATTGTGACTATACTGTTGCATTATTTGCACCAGACATTCATTGGAGATGCCAATGAGGATTGCGTAGTCAATATAGGATGGATTCGAGTTCATTCAGAGTCATTATTTAGCAGGGATTGCGTAGTAGAGGTAGACTAAAGGCTGGCAAAGATCGGTGCATGGATTTGCAAGATCGGGCCTGATTAGTGTGTAACGATTGGATTGTATTGAGAGCTTGTGATAAGCTTTGTATGAGGATTGTTACATGATCTCTATGACATATATTATATACAGATAGTTGGGGTTTTTCGCTTCAGGCTTTCCCGTTAAAACAACTATGTTAATGTGTGTGAATCTTTATGGTTTCATGTGTGCATTGCAATTGTGTTAATTTCCGCATGTGATGATCAATGGTGGAATAGATTTTGTATTGTACATGAAGTCAATTAGTGTATGATCAGGAGAATCTTGGACATATGCATGCGTAGTGCATATAATTTCTACATGGTATCAAAGAGGTTTATCATTGGAGCAAATTTCAATTATTGAAACAGTTGAGTTTTGTGCTGGTGGAATTCGAATTTGCTGCAGTGTTTTCTTGGTGTCGAAGTTGAGCATTCATTGAAATGTCTTTCAACGGATTGCGATTGGATTATGCCCTTGATGGCAGCTCGAATTATATTTCATGGAAGGACAGGATGGAGGCGGTGCTGGAGGATAATGGGTTGAAGGAGTTCATAGATGTTGAAATTCCAAAACCTGCTTCTAGCGATGCAGCCGCACTTGACGCATGGCAAAAGAAGGTAGCAAGGTGTTGAAGGATTCTGTTGGAAGGTGTGAAGGATCACATTGTGTCCAACCTTCATGATAAAGCCACTCCATTCTTGATGTGGAAGGCTTTGACAGAATTCTTCCAAAGCAGAAGTGACCAAAGGAAGTTGGCACTTAAAGACAAGCTCAGGAAAATAAAAATGGAGAAGAATGACACTATTTCGGTATACTTGAAAAAGTTTGTACACTACAGGGATGAGCTTGGGAGTGTAGGAGTTAGTGTGGATGAAGAAGACTTGGTGAGCTTGGCTCTCCTTGGGCTTCCGAAGAGTTGGCATAGCTACGAGGACTCTGTCAATGGTCGGGAGAAACTGCCAGGATGGGAGCGACTTTGCTCGGATCTTGTACGGGAGGAGATAAGGCAGAGTACCAGGGATGGCTCTTCATCAAAGAATGATGATGAAGAGGATTGCGCTTTGGCTGCCAAAGCAAGGAAAGGGAAGGGGAATAAAAATCCTTCTCAATCCGGTGAGGATGGCAAAGAGCGTGACATGTCCAAAGTGAAGTGTTTTCGCTGTCACGAACATGGGAATTTCGCCACACATTGTCCATAGAAGAAGAAGAACAAGCAGGCTGCTGGAGCTGCCGTTGGTGAGGCTCTTGCCCCGCAATCTAAGCTGGACTTCTTATTGATCGCATTCATGGTGTCTAGTGCATTGGGATCACGGTGGTACTTTGATAGTGGTGCTTCCTTTCACATGATGGGAGATGTGAACCTTTTCAGTGACTTGGTGGAGAAATATCTCCAGTTGCATGTTGAGTTGGGAGACAATGGACGATACAATGTGACCGGCATTGGTACCACTACCTTTCAGAGGGAGTCAGGTAAACTCATTCTTTTACAAGATGTAGTGCATGTTCCAGGTTTAAAGAAGAATTTAATCTCAGTTGCAATGTTAGAGGATAAAGGGTATGATGTTGTCTTTAGTGAAGGAAAAGTTTTCCTTTGGTACAAAGCAACAGGACAAGTCAAGAAGGTTTGGATTCAAGGCAAGAATATCTACAGACTTGAAGTAGATGGGATTTCTACGGAGCTTCTTACTATTGGGAAGTGCAAGAAAGAAATGCAATTGAAGCTTGAGAGGGAGTAGGATTTGCATGCAGGTAAGAGTGAACCTCAGGATGTGGAGCAGCCACAAGATGAGGATCATGAAGTGGGAGAAACCACTCATGCAGAGAAATTTCGTGCCAGATGGGTAGAGGGAGTGCATGCAAATATACCACCAAGTGAGAGGTGGGGCGACATGCATGATTAATCCCAAGAGGAGATTTCTGGGCAGGATTCATGGAGATGGTGTGGATCTCATGAATTGAACCTAGCTACGAGGTGCCCATAGATCAGCAGTAGCATGATCAGTTGGATTGATGCAGGCAGATCAAAGTGACAGTGTCGGATACTGGAGCGTGGTTCAGAGTTCACAGAAAGTGCAGCGTGCATGGGTGCAAAGTTCAACAACGTAGTGGTTGCTGAAGACATGTGCAGTTGGTACCAACAGAATTCGAAGAATTTGATGATAGATGCATCAGATTGATTAAGTTGTTTGGAGCCTTTTCAGTTTCGGAAGAGTTGCAGAGCAGATGCATGGAGTTGCATGGCGCTTGCAAAGGTTGTAGGCCGAATGCATGGAGTTGCATGTCGCATGCAAAGACAATCCTTTCTTGTTGAGAGGGAGTGTTGAAGATTGGAACAAGAAACAGAGAAGGAGGCATCCTGAAACATCATCGTGATCCTAGTTGGAAAATAATCACCTAAACTACGTGGGGCCCACACAGGTGATTTTTGGTGCAAATTCAATTTTTAGACTGTGTCTATTTTTAGACATGTCGATCATATTTTATGAGTTGCAGGATGCTATTTGTGGATGGTTGGTGAAGTTGGAAAAATAGATGGACTTCTATTTTTAGACATATTGGGTGGAATCTATTTTTATATTGCCAGTCTAAAAATAGATATGTCAAATATTATTAGCTCTTAATAATATTTGGACTCTAAACATTATCTTATTCTCTTGGAGCACTTCGTTTAAGTGCACAGATGTGGCACAGGAGCTGACAGGAGGAATTACGCTATTCCTAAGGGTTTACTGGAGCTATTGCATGGAGGAGTTCAGTTAGAACTCATGTGACAAAGTTTGGTGGAGTTGTAAAAGTAGTTGGTGGAGTTGTGTTCAGTTTAACTTAGTTAGACATAATTGAGCTAGTTGTATCTAGTCTAATTGATTGATACACTAGTGAGAGTGGTCTAAATTAATTAATAATTAATTCACTAAATATTAACTCATTAATCAAATGAAGAATACATCAGTTAAATACAGTGCATGGACAGTTTCAGTGGAGACCAGTGGAGAGGTAGGTGAAAGAGCAAGTGTGATTATCATTTGTGACTATAGTGTTGCATTGTTTGCACCACACATTCATTGGAGATGCCAATGAGGATTGCGTAGTCAATATAGGATGGATTCGAGTTCATTCAGAGCCATTATTCAGCAGGGATTACGTAGTAGAGGCAGGCTAAAGGCTGGCAAAGATCGGTGCATGGATTTGCAAGATCGGGCCTGATTAGTGTGTAGCGATTGAATTGTACTGAGAGCTTGTGATAAGCTTTGTATGGGGATTTTTACATGATCTCTATGAAATATATTATATACAGATAGTTGTGGTTTTTAGCTTCAGGCTTTCCCGTTAAAACAATTGTGTTAATGTGTGTGAACTTTTATGGTTTCATGTGTGCATTGCAATTGTGTTAATTTCCGCATGTGATGATCAATGGTGAAATAGATTCTGTATTGTGCATGAAGTCAAATAGTGTATGACCAGGAGAATCTTGGACATATGCATGCGTAGTGCATATAATTTCTACATTTTGCATTGGGTCCAATACCCACGGTATGTCGCTCCTTGGATAAATTGCAGGATCTTTCGTAAGGTTTGTCGGTGCTTCTGCTGGGTTTAGGCACCTTATCCATCAATGGGCATTCTAGCGATCTCTTGTGTAGTTTTTCATCCATCACAAAAGGTATTGAAGAGTTTTGGTTCTCAATATTCTTTAATCACCATTTTTCTTGCACCGATTTCTTAGTGGGTTTTAACTCTAAGTTCATACATTTCATTCACGCAATTTCTCTAGCTTCCTGCCTGTGGATGCGATTAGCACAGGTTTGCACTTCTACCCAATTCTCTTTGGGGTTATTATTATTTAAATGTTTTTGCTACAATTTATACTATTGCTGTCTTATCCTCTTTTCCTTGTTCTGTTGATGCAGGTATACCTCTCAGCTGAATGCCAAGGTTACGCAACACACTTCCCCTTTCTAGTGTTCTTCGACACGAGTTTTCTTGAGACTTTCTCTTTCCTTCTCAAGTATTTTGTTCTTGCTTCTTCTTGGGTCGCCGAATGTTCATGGCTGAGCACACTCATACTCACTAGATCTCAACTGGGTGTCACCACTGTCGAGCCTTCCATCCTATTACTCCTTGGACAGGAATATGCCTACACGACATTCTTGCATACATTAGTCACTTAAATGCTTAGCATGGTCTTCGTACCAAGTTACTGTTTAGGAGTTTTTCTACTATGTACATTGAGACTGGTTTATATAAACTAAGAACAATTTTTTCTTGTTGTTCTACACTATATAATTTATGGGTTCTTCTCGCTTGTTTTCCCATAAGGCTCGAGATACTGTTTTCCCTTTTCGGTCTCATGTTTACCCTACGGGTTTGTCAATGTATTTTTTTGAACTAAATGAACCTTAAGTTATAATATGGTTTCTTGAATACGTAATTTTCAAGATGAATATGTATAGAATACTTTTGTGCCCATGGGGTCATGCATTATAATATCATACTTTGTTGTAGTTGTATATACTGTGTTTTAATTTTACAGGATTAAATGTAATTTATCTTTTTGAAACAATAGTCTTTTCTACGATTTAGTTATGCTTATTATTCTAAAAAATTTTCCTGCTAAACATATATGGAAAAGATGATTTTTTAGTTTGCAGTCGTATTTGTTCTTCATTTCCCAGGAACTTTTGATTTTTTTTTTAATTTTTTTTTTACAGTTAGTTTGATGCCCAGACCATCTTAGCTTATGTCTGTGTATAACGCGGGTTTGGATGAACGAACTGTTATGGATTCTAGTGTCTCCACCCTAGACCCTGAACTAACAGTTCACTCCCAGTTACACTTACATTCTCCTTAAAAGAAAATTCTTTTCCCAACTAATAGTTCAAGATTGTTATTTCAATATTTCCTTGTATATCCTATTAGTAAGAATCTTATCCAGAGCATAATTCTAAGAATATTTTACATATCTTGTTACACTTAAGAGTTCAATGAATAAACTAAAATTTCTAATGTATTACACAGATATGCCTCACACAAGGTATAAACAATATACAATATTTCTTTCTGATAGCAACACACGTTACTTCAAATCTTTAAACAACTTGATCTATATCTTTCCTGCATTAAAGTTGTGTGTCCATCACATCTGTAATAATATTAATTATGTTTACTTATCTCGTTTTTGGGCTTTGCTGATGATGTCCTCCTAACCATAAGAGAGGAGATTACATCCTCATCTTCCCCCGTGCTCCACACTTGAGAAGTATAGCTTGACATAGATAATTCTAGAGATACCTCAAGACCCCAAGTCCAGTCTTCTTTCCAGAAATCTTCAGGAAAGATGATTGATTCCACTGGTCTCTACCAGCTCAGTAATTCTTCACTCTCCTCCTTCTTTTCCTCCTTTGTCACTGAACATAACCCCTTTTTCTCACTGGGACGTACCTTTATCCTCACAGGAAAAGGTAACTTTCCAAAACTGTTGAACCACTTCTAAGTTCTTGGAATACTTTTACCATGAACCTTTTTTTACTTTTATGGAACCACTTTTCCATAACTAATTTTTATTTTCCATAAACGAAAATTAATTCATGTTCATCAAGTAATTTTCACAAAGGAATAAAAAAATGTTTTAGTTTCTTCAAAAAAAATAAAAATGACATAACAACTAGTTAATCAACTAGCTGGCAACTAAACCAATTGTCATAACTTCCCCCCGTGTAAGTAAACACCGCCTTCGGTGTTTCATTTTAAATCGTCAAATAACTTTGGATAAGCCTCTCTAGCAAAACCTTCATCCTCCTAGGTAGCCTCATCCGAGCTGAAGTGCTTCCACTACACTTTAACCTGGGTGATGGCTTGCCTCCTGAGCATGATTTCTCTCTAGACAATTATATGTTGAGGTTCGACTAGAAATTCGTCGTCCGATTCAACCTGCAATCAATAAAACTCCAGTTAATTTCTCATAAAACTTTGTATTTCAAGTTAGGATTTTTAATTCCGTCCTACCTAAATGCTTTGCCAGTGGATTACATGCTTCGAGTCATGCACATATTTCTTCAGTAAGGATACATCGAACATATTGTGCACCTGGATATGGTTGGGTAAGGCCAATCGGTATGCTATACACCCCACCCTTTCCAATACCTGGAAAGGTCCACAGTATCTATGAGCCAACTTAGCATAGGAGGCCCACCTTAATGTGCTTCTCCTTGGTTTAATCCTTACATACACATGATCGCCCACTTAAAATTATCGATAAGTCCTCTTCTTATCCACATATACCTTCTATCAATCTTGAGCAGCTCTTAGATTTTGTCTGATCTTTCTAACTTCTGATTCCATCTCGACCAGAATTTCTAGTCGAAGCATCAACTCAGTTTTGAGGCTACTCCAATTGATGGGTGTGCGACATTGTCGTCCATATAAAACTTCAAAGGGACTCATCTTAAGGGACTCCTCGTAACCATTGTTGTAGGCAAATTCTACCAAGTGGAAATATTCTTCCCATTTTGTTGGCTATTGCATCACGTAAATGCACAACATATCCTCCAAGACTTGGTTTACTTGCTCGGTTTTTCCATCCATCTGAGGATGATAACCGGTGCTGAAATTTATTTGGGTTCCTAAACCTATAAATAAGGTCTTCTAGAATGCTGAAGTAAACTTCACATCTCTATATGATATGACAGTATTTGGTATACCCTGCAGTCTGAAGATCTCTCTCATAAATATATCAGCTATTTGTACAGTTTTGTAAGTAGAATGTACTGGTATAAAATGTGCTTCCTTGCTTAGTCTATCAACCACCACCATAATGGAGTCATTGTGCCTTTTTTTATCGTGGTAAACCAGTAATGAAGTCTAGAGATATAACTTCCCATTTCCATTCAGGTACTGGTATGGGCTGCAACAATATTAATTTTTTCTCCTAAAATTAAATAAAATTAACAAAAAAAAAATTATTTTATTAAAAGATACTAGAAAAATATTAATGATATTTTTGGCCACAATTAAAAATTATTATTTATATATTTATATTATTTTTGAAAAAGAGATATGTATTTTTTTAATATTTAAAACAGAATTGAAATATTACATTTAATAAAAAATATATATATTAAAATAATAATAAAGTGTATACAATTTTGTTAACAGTTAAAAAGGAAAATTTGGAAAGAAAATCTGTTACAATGTTTAATTTTATGATGATAATTAGTGTTTACTAAGATAAATATTGCATGTAGCTTCTTGGAGATTAATTGAGATACTTTAAAATTTTATTTCTAAACTAAAAAAGAAGGCACAGAACCTTTATGTAACATTCATCATAAAAGAAAAATTAAAATTTTACCTTTTACTATACCAATTGATTATAGTGCATATATATATACATACATCTAATTCTTTATTGACTATTGTTAGGCATATCTAAACAAGAATATACCAATACCATATTTATGACATGCATCTACATGCTACATCGTAGAACTTTGGGTAACATATCTATGTAATGCTTGTGGTTTAACATTATCCAAAGAGTTGCAGGTGCTCTCATTGATAACCGCGCCTATTAAATCTTGTACTGAATTCATTTATGTTTTATTAAACCAGTTATTATGGAAATCCGATTAAATCGAACCTGGGTGTCCTTGGAGATCTTTATCCATGATTTTACCCTTATAGTTGTACACGACTATTGATGGTATCCTTACTGTAGTTGGCCATCTGCGAGATCATCCACCGTTCAATTGGGTGTCTTCAGATCTACGATGAAGAGGTTAGCGGGAACGGATCGGGGTATTGCCAAGGAAACCATAACCAACTTCTCATTTCGCTAGTGGTTTATTTATGAGTGCCTCATCGGCAACCTCTGCGGCGGAATGGAGGTTATGCCAATAAAATCTTTGCTCTGTCTAAACAACTTCTTTCGCCATGACTTGATAAGAAATATCCCTTAGTATAGTCATTGTCTCGATGCTTTACTTTGTCGTGCCTTGGAATTTGCCATGGTTGTTTAACTTCGCGTTGGGTCGAATACCCACGGTATGTTGCTCCTTGGATAAATTGCAGGATCTTTCATGAGGTTTGCTGGTCCTTCTACTGGGTTTAGGCACCTTATCCATCAATGGCCATTCTAGCGACCTCCTGTGTAGTTTTTCCTCCATCACAAAAGGTATTGAAGAGATTTGGTTCTCAATATTCATTAATCACAATTTTTCTTGCATTGATTTCTTAGTGGGTTTTAACTCTAAGTTCATATATTTCGTTCACGCAATTTCTATAGCTTCTTGCCTCTGGGTGCGGTTAGCAGAGGTTCACACTTCTGCCCAATTCTGTTTGGGCTTATTATTATTTCAATGTTTTTTCTAAAATTTCTACTATTACTATCTTATCCCCTTTTCCTTGTTCTGTTGATGCAGGTATACCTCTCAGCTGAAGGCCAAGGTTACGCAACACACTTCCCCTTTCTAGTGTTCTTCGACGTGAGTTTTCTTGAGACTTTATCTTTCATTTTCAGGTATTCTGTTATTGCTTCTTCTTGGGTCGCCAGATGTTCATGGCTAAGCACACCAATAATCACCAGGTCTCAACTGGGTGTCACCGCCATCGAGCCTTCCATCCTATTACTCCTTGGACAGGAATATGCCTACGCAACATTCTTGCATACTTTAGTCATTTAAATGCTTCACATGGTCTTCGTATCGAGTTATTGTTTAGGAGTTTTCCGACTATATACAGTGAGACCGGTTTATATAAATTAAGAACATTTTTTTCTTGTCATTCTACACTGTATAATTTATGGGTTCTTCTCGCTTGTTTCCCTACAAGGCTCGAGATACTGTTTTCCCTTTTTGGTCTCATGTTTACCCTACGAGTTTGACAATGTATTTGTTTGAACTAAATGAACCTTAAGTTATAATATGGTTTCTTGAATCAATAATTTCCAAGATGAATATGTATAGACTACTTTCGTGCCCATGGAGCCTTGCATTATAATATCATACTCTGTTGTAGCTGTATATACTTTGTTTTAATTTTACATTATTAAATGTAATTTATCTTTTTGAAACAATAGTCTTTTCTACGATTTAGCTACGCTTATTATTCTCAAAAAATTTCCTGCTAAACATATATGGAAAAGATGAATTTTTGGTTTGCATTAGTATTTGTCCTTCATTTCCGAGGAACATTGGATTTTTTTTTTTTTACAGTTAGTTTGATGCCCGGACCATATTAGGTTCTATCCATGTATAACAAAATTTTTGATGAACGAACAGTTATGCGGTCTATGGTCTCCACCCTGGACCCTGAACTAACAGTTCATTCCTAGTTACACTTACGTTCTCCTTAAAAGAAAATTCTTTTCCAAACTAATAGTTCAAGATTGTTATTTCAATATTTCCTTGTATATCCTATTAGTAAGAATCTTATCCACAACATAATTCTAAGAATATTTTACATATCTAGTTACACTTGCCAGTTCAATGATTAAACCAAAATTTCCAATGTATTACATAGATATGCCTCACACAAGATATAAACAGTATACAATCTTTCTTTCTGACAGCAACACATGTTACTTCAAATCTTTAAACAACTTGATCTATATATTTCCTGTATTAAAGTTGTGTGTCTATCACATCTGTAATAATATTAATTATGTTTACTTATCTCGTTTTTGGGCTTTGCTGATGATGTCCTCCCAACCATAAGAGAGGCGATTATGTCCTCATCTTCCCCCACGCTCCACCCCTGAGAAGTATAGGTTGACAGAGATAATTCTAGAGAGACATCAAGAACCCAAGTCTAGTCTTCTTTCCAGAAATCTTCAGGAAAGATGATTGATTCCATTGGTCTCTACCAGCTCAGGAATTCTTCACTCTCCTCCTTCTTTTCCTCCTTCGTCACTGAACATAACCCCTTTTCCTCACTAGGATGTACCTTTATCCTTAGAGGAAAAGGTAACTTTCCGAAACTGTTGAACCACTTCTCAGTTCTTGGAATACTTTTACCACCAGGATTTTTTTACTTTTATGGAACCACTTTTCCATAACTAATTTATATTTTCCATAAAAATAAATTAATTCATGTTCACCAAGTAATATTCACAAAGGAATAAAAAAATGTTTTAGTTTCTTCAAAACAAATACAAATGACATAACAACTAGTTAATCAACCAGTTGGCACCTAAACCAATTGTCACAACTTCCCCCCGTGGAAGTAAACACTACCCTAGGTATTTCATTTTAGCTCATCAAATAACTTTGGATAAACCTCTCAAACAAAACCTTCATCCTCCCAGGTAGCCTCATCTGAGCGGAAGTGCTTCCACTACACTTTAACATGGGTGATGGCTCGCCTCCGGAGCATGATTTTTCTCCGAACAATTATATGCTAAGGTTCAACCAGAAATTCAATGTCCGGTTCGACCTGGAATCAATAAAACTCCAATTAATTTCTCATAAAACTTTGTATTTCAAGTTAGGATTTTTAATTTTGTCCTACCTAAATGCTTTGCCAGTGGATTACATGCTTTAGGTCATGCACATATTTCCTCAATAAGGATACATTGAATATATTGTGCACCCGAATATGGTTGGATAACGCCAATCGGTATGCTACACATCCCATGCTTTCCAATACCTGGAAAGGTCCACAGTATCTGGGAGCCAACTTGGCATAGGAGGCCCACCTTAATGTTCTCATCCTTGGTTTAATCCTTACATACACATGATTGCCCACTTCAAATTCTCGATAAGTCCTCTTCTTATCCACATATGCCTTATTTTGATCTTGAGCAGCTCTTAGATTTTGTCTGATCTTTCTAACTTCCGATTCCATCTTGGCCAGCATTTCTGGTCCAAGCATCAACTTAGTTTCGGGGCTGCTCCAATAGATGGGTATGCGACATTGTCTTCCATATAAAGCTTCGAAGTGACTCATATTAAGAGACTTCTTGTAACCAGTGTTGTAGGAAAATTCTACCAAGTGGAAATATTCTTCCCATTTTGTTGGCTACTGCATCACGTACATGCACATCATATCCTCCAAGACTTGGTTTACCCACTCGGATTTTCCATTCATCTGAGGATGATAACCGGTGCTGAAATTTATTTGGGTTCACAAACCTATAAATAAGGTCTTCTAGAATGCTGAAGTAAACTTCACATCTCTATCTGATATGACAATATTTGGTATACCATGTAGTCTGAAGATCTCTCTCTCATAAAGATATCAACTATTTGTACAGTTTTGTAAGTAGAATGTGCTGGTATAAAATGTGTTTCCTTGCTCAGTCTATCAACCACCACCATAATGGAGTCATTGTGCCTTTTTTATCTTGGTAAACCAGTAATGAAGTCTAGAGATATAACTTCCCATTTCCATTCAGGTACTGGTATGGGCTGCAACAATCCAGCTGGATGTTGGTGCTCCACCTTAACCTGTTGACACTCCAGAAACTTGTTTAAATATTCTGCAATGCTCTTCCTCATGCTAGTCTAGAAATATATCTTTCTAATTGCGCTCAACATTTTCTAGTATCCTAGGTGGCTTGAATAATTTCTATGGCGATATTCATTCGTGATCAGCTCCTTCAAATCCATTCAATTTGGAATACATATATTTTCCTTAAAGGTTAACAACTAATTTTTGCTAACCCCGTAATCGAAAGGTTTTTCTTGCCTTTTGGCTTCCTCCATTTTCTACCATAAAAATTGGTACTCAGGATCCTTTTGGGCTTCCTCTTTTACTTGATCTAAAAGTTTACATTCAAGTTGGTTATAGCAAAGTTCGTAAACACAATGCAGTTTTCTACTTAAATCATTCGCCACATGGTTTTCTTAACCTTTTAAATGCTGAATATCAATTTCAAACTCACTTAGGAAGGCATTCCATCTTTCCTGACGAGAGTTTAAATCATCTTGCTTAAATTATTTGGTTAGGCTACTGTGATTAGTCTTTAACTCAAATCTCTTTCCTAGCAAGTAGTGATGCCATACCTGAAGTGCATGCACTACCACTGTCAGCTCTAGATCATAGGCTGAATACCTTTATTCATGGTCTTTTAACTTCCTTGATTCATAGGCAACCACTTTTTCTTCTTGTGATAAAACTACCCCAACTCCTTCTTTACAGGCATCGGTACAAACCTCAAACTCCTTGTTGGGGTCAACTACCCTCAACACTAGGGCAATGGTCAACAAATGTTTTAATCTTTCAAAACTGATCTGGCATTCATTCTTCCACTTAAATACTTTTCCCTTCCTCTGCAAGTAGGTGATTAGGAAGGCAATTTTGGAGAACCCATCAATGAATCGTCGATAGTCACACCCAAAGAATCCCATAAAGGATCGGATAAATACTACATTTTGGGGAACTCGCCATTACATAATCGTCTTAATTTTCTCTATATCAATCACTATTCTCTCAGCAGAAATAACATGGCCTAGATATTATATTTTCTCCTTAAAGAAATCACATTTGTTGAACTTGGCATACAACTAATGTTTTCTTAGCATTTCCAACACTATTCTTAAGTGGTCTTTATGCTCTTCCTGATTCTTTGAATAAATTAAAATATCATCAATAAATATTAGCACAAAACTATCGAAGAATGGGTGAAATATACCATGCATTAGCCTCATAAAAGTTGTTGTTGCATTAGTTAGGCTAAAGGGTAGTACTAGAAACTCGTAATGCCCGTATCTGGTATGAAAATCAGTCTTGTAGATATCCTCATTTTTATTCGGATCTGGTGATACCCAGACCTTAAGTCTATTTTTGAAAATATTTTGACCCCTTTCACTTGATCAAACAGGTCATCAATTTGAGGTAAGGGATATTTATTTTTTACTATAATTTTATTGAGCTATCTATAATCCATGCACATTCGCATGGTTCCATCCTTATTATTTACAAACATCACTAGTGCTCCCCAAGGGGACACACTTGGTCGAATGTACCCTTTGTCCAATAGCTCCTACAATTTCATTCTCAATTATGTTAGCTCTGGAATACTCATTTGCTAAGGATCCTTTGAAACTGGTGTTGCTCCTGGCATTAACTCAATGGTGAAATCAATATCTCTTCTTGGAGGTAATCCTGGTACATATTCTTGAAATACATCCATGAAGTCTTGTATCACCGGTATGTTCTCCATCATAGGAGTCTTCTCCTTGGAATTGGCATAACCCACTTGAATGGCATAAATCTGTCATCCTTTCTTAATACATTTATTCATTTGGAATGATGTAATAGGACACAGTTGTAGTGGTTTCTTGATTCCTTGAATCTTGTTGCAATTTCCATCTTGCATCTTATAATATATAATATTTTCTTTACAATCCACCAATGTCCAATGTTTCTCAAACCAATCCATGCCCAACAGTAAATCATAGGACCCTAACGACAGTATATTCAGGTCCACATTTAATTGTTGGTTTCCAATTTCCAATATACAGTTTGGAATTTTGGAACTTACTTTTCATTTTGCGCCAGTGGCTAGCTATGCCAGTGAGGGATTCTTGAATTTATGACATTGTAATTTACATAGTTTTATTATTTTTGGGTTTACATAACTTCAACTTGCACCTGGGTCAACCAAAATAGAAATAGGTTGCGATAGTAGCTTACCTTCCAACTCTATCATCGTTGGTTGATAGTACGCCTAACGATCTTCCAAAGCTACGTTGTTTCTGGGTATGTTTTGGGCTACATCCCCCACTGTAGAAGCTTCTTTCTTTTCTGTCCTTTTCTGGGTTGCCAATTTTTGCCCAGTTCTCCTTTCGCCTTGGACCACTGAGAGCACATTCTAGCTTTCTGAATTGCTTCATCCATGGTCCTTGGATTCATAAATTCAATTCATTCGTTCATGTGGGTTGGAAAACTACTTAATAACCATTGAACCTTAGCCTTTTCATCCCTTATATAAGGAATTTATCTTAGTCGGGAAGTGAACTTGGTTATGTACTCATCCATTTTCATTTGACCCAGCTTCAAATCATGAAATTCTCTGGATTTTTCATCATAGAAGCATTCTGTTAACT
This sequence comes from Pinus albicaulis, assembly GCA_034641835.2. Classification (NCBI taxonomy): domain Eukaryota; kingdom Viridiplantae; phylum Streptophyta; class Pinopsida; order Pinales; family Pinaceae; genus Pinus; species Pinus albicaulis. The sequence goes on along the minus strand of CM076577.1, from coordinate 867,543,599 downwards.
ATTTGTCTTTAAAATGTTGCTGGAACAAATCCCATGTCACATCTTGATCTTCAATGTTGCGAACATTCTTTACTTCCTCCCACAACAAAGTGGCCTTTTCTCTCAACTAGTGGATGGCCAATCTGGCTTTAAGGTTGCTACTGTAATCGTAGACTTTGAAGTACTTGTTCATATTAATCAGCCAGGCTTCAGCCACCTCTTTAGCTTCTCCATCAAACGTAGGTGATTTTATCTTCCAGAACTCTCCTTGTAGTTCCACCTTTTGTTTCTTAATTTCCTACTGATCCAACAGGTTACCAGACTCAACCTCATCGTAGTTTATGATCCAAATTGAACTTGGGTGTCCTCAGAGATATTTATCCATGATTTTACTCTTACATCTATACACGAATATTGATGGTACCCTTACTGTAGTTGGCCATCTGCCGAATCATCCATTGTTTGATTGGGTTCCTTGGGATCTACAGTGGAGAGGTTAGTGGGAATAGATTGGGGTATTGCTAAGGAAACCCTAACCAACTTCTCATTTCACTGGTGGTTTCTCTGTGGGTGCCTCATTTGCAACCTCTGCGGCAACATGGGGGTTCTCCCGGTAAAACTTTTCTCCATCTTAACAACTTCTTCTGCCATGTCTCGGTAAAAAATCTCCCTTAGTACAGTCATTGTTTCAATGCCTTACTTTGTCATGCCATGGACTCTGCCATGGTTGTTTAACTTCACGTTGGGTCCAGTACCTGCAGTATGTCACTCCTTGGATAAATTGTAGGATATTTTTTAAGGTTTTCCAGTGCTTCTGCTGGGTTGGCACCTTATCCATCATTGGACATTCCAGCGACCTCCTGCATAGTTTTTCCTCCATCACAATAGGTATTGAAGAGTTTTGGTTTTCAATATTCGTTAATCACCATTTTTCTCGCATCAATTTATTAGTAGGTTTTAACTCTAAGTTCATACATTTCATTCACATAGTCTCTTAAGCTTCATGCCTGTGGATGCATAGGTTCGCACTTCTGCCCAATTCTCTTTAGGTTTATTATTATTTGAGTGCTTTTGCTAAAAGTTATGCTATTACTGTCTTATCCCGTTTTCCTTGTTCTATTGATGTAGGTATGCCTCTCAGCCGAAGGATAAGGTTACACAACACACTTCCCCTTTTCGGTGTTCTTCGACATGAGTTTTCCTCAAGCTTTCTCTTTCCTTTTCAGGTATTTTGTTCTCGCTTCTTCTTGGGTCACCAAATTTTCATGGCTAAGCACACCCGTGCACACTAGGTCTCAACTGGGTGTCATGGCCATCAAGCCTTCCATCCTATTACTCCTTGGACAAGAATATGCCTATGCGGCTTTCTTGCATACATTAGTCATTTAAATTCTTAGCTTGGTCTTCATACTGAGTTACTGTTTAGGAATTTTTATACTATGTGCAATGAGACTGGTTTATATAAATTAAGAATTTTTTTTTTATTGTCATTCTACACTGTATAATTTATGGGTTCTTCTCACTTGTTTCCCCACAAGGCTTGAGATATTTTTTTCCCTTTTCGGTCTCATGTTTACCCTGTGGGTTTGACAATGTATTTGTTTGAACTAAATGAACCTTAAGTTATAATATGGTTTCTTGAATGAGTAATTTCCAAGATTGATATGTATAGACTACTTTCGTGCCCATGGGGCCATGCATTATAATATCATACTCTGTTGTAGGTACATATACTGTGTTTTACTTTTACAGGATTAGATGTAATTTATCTTTCTAAAATAATAGTCGTTTCTACGATTTAGCTATGCTTATTATTATCAGAATTTTTTATTACTAAGAATATATGGAAAAGATGAATTTTTGGTTTTCATTAGTATTTGTTCTTCATTTCCGAGGAGCATTGGTTTTTTTTTAAGTTAATTTGATGCCTAGACCATCTTAACTTATGTCCGTGTATAGCATAGTTTTGGATGAATGAACAGTTATGGGGTCTAGGGTCTCCACCGTAGACCCTTAACTAACAATTCACTCTGAGTTACACTTACATTCTATCTTTCCTCATATATCCTATTAGTAAGAATCTTATCCACAACATAACTCTAAGAATATCTTACGTATCTAGTTACACTTGAAAGTTCAATGATTAAACCAAAATTTCCCATGTATTACACAGATATGCTTCACACACGATATAAACAGTATATAATCTTTCTTTCTAAAAACAACACACTTTACTTCAAATCTTTAAACAACTTGATCTATATCGTTCCTGTATTAAAGTTGTTTGTCTATCACATCTCTAATAAAATTAATTTTGTTTACTTATCTCGGTTTTGGGATTTGCTGATGATGTCCTCCCAAACAAAAGAGAGGCGATTATGTCCTCATCTTCCCCCGTGTTACACACCTGAGAAGTATATGTTGACAAATATAATTCTAGAGAGACCTCACGACCCCAAGTCCAGTCTTCTTTCTAGAAATATTCAAGAAAGCTGAGTGATTCCACTGGTCTCTACCAGCTTTGGAATTCTTCACTCTCTTCCTTCTATTCCTCCTTCATCACTGAACAAAATCCCTTTTCCTCACTAGGATGTACCTTTATCCTCAAAGGAAAAGGTAACTATCCAGGACTGTTCAACCACTTCTCAGTTCTTTGAATACTTTTACCATCCTTCTTCTTTTACTTTTATGGAACCACTTTTCCATAACTAATTTTTATTTTCCATAAAATGAAATTAATTCATGTTCATCAAGTACGTTTCACAAAGGAATGAAAAATGTTTTAGTTTCTTCAAGACAAATAAAAATGACATAACAACTAGTTAATCAACTAGTTGGCACCTAAACTAGCTGTCGCACATTACGACATCACCATAGTTGTGATGACATAACAAGTCAATAATGTTGGTAGTGTGACTATAATGCAAGATAAAGTTCTTTTCATCTTACTCTCTTAGTATGTCGTATGTAACTGACTCTTTCATCCCATGGCGTTTTGGGAATGGACCAAATAACAATGTCACTTTTAAACTCATGAGAATTAGTTCTTATCTTAACAATGTTCATTTCCTTATTGAAAATAGTCAAGGAAGGTAGATAATTTTTGTCTTCAACATTGGGGTTGATCACCTCGTCATAATATCTTAGTTTATTTTTTCCCTTGAACTCCTTATCACCCCAAAAATTATCTTTAATTTAGAAGTAATAACAATTTTAATATTATGCCTATTCTTCAAGATGATCTCCTGCTTTATCCCCCAATGGTATATCCAAGACTAGGCATTAATATGCTATGCTCCCTTGAGTCGAAAGTAGGGGTTTTGGTTACAGTTGAAAGAAATTTAAGGAAAACACTTAGCTTCCCTGTTAAATAACTTCTTTTTATACATGAGATACCTACTCATATTGATGCTTTCAATGGGGGGAAGACTACCTTCAAGCAAGAGGATAGGGTAGGGAGTATCTCCTTTAATTTCAAGGTTGTAGGTTATAAATTATTTTTGGATCTTCCCAATATTCCTCCATGACTCTCTAGATATACTACAACCCCAAACCTCACTTCCATATAAAATAGTAGTGATGATGAGAGTCTCAAAGAGGAATTATTTTTATTTGAAATCCAAAGATCTTTCTACTTTTAAATGTTTTCAAGCCCATAGTAAGTTTTCCATCCTCCATTTATCCTTTTCTCAATGCTAAATTCCAAAAGATTCAATGATGGATTTCAATTCTCATATATTTATATGAAATAACATTCTCCAAGTAGTTATTTTCATGAATGAAATTATCAGAGGTGATATTTATGTATTTAATTATTAGGACTTTAGTCTTGTCAGTATTGACATCCATATCCATCTTAGAGGATTCTTAATTTCTTGCTGAGATGAGCATGGCTTCTTTCCAAAAGAACAATATCGTCAACATAAAGGAGAATAGTTATGACCATAAAAGTAAGTGTGGGGCCATCACACTCTGCAACTTTCAAACACTCTTCTAGCTTATCAAGGCATATGCCAAGAAGGGAAGAAGGAACACCCTTTCTTGACTACGATATTGCATTTAATTTCTTACGACCAACCATCGATGGTACTAATAATGGAAATAACATTCTCATACAACCTAGTCACAACAACCCTGAACTCAATAAGAATGATTATCTCTTTTAGCCTCTTCCATAGTCATTCCCAAGGAACGATGTCAAAATCTTTTCTAAAGTCAAAAAAACAACAAAATATACCAATATTATTATTGTGGAATTCCTCCCATAATAGTAGCAATATGTTCCATATTTTAGTGATGTGTCATGAACTCATCTTTCCCTTTAGCCCTTTTACCATAGCTTTTAAGCTAAAGGCTAATCTTATTTTCCAAAATAAGGCTACAAGGCTTGGCTAAAATGTGGTTAATTATAATGGTCTTATAACTAAAGGGAACGTTTTTATCCACGATTTGAAAGATAGGCATAGTAAGACTTTTGCATCTAAAGCTTAGGGAAGCCTTACTTCATGTGCAAGATTATACCTGGGTTTGGTTTTCATAATTTATATTTATTGTACTCATTAAAAGAATTGAAGAAAAATAAATTATATTATTATTATTATTATTAAATGACTTATTAAAGCATTTTTTTGAGACTTGGGTCATGTTTAGTATAAGGTCCCAATTGTGGAAATGTAGGTTAGTCATGAACATCCTTGGGGTTTTAAATCATGTAATTAGCATTATTTTTTAGACAAAGGTGGTCTAGTAGCCATCCACATCAAGTCAGCCTAAAGGAGATCACATTGGCCTCAAAGAAAGTAGTTCAAACCCATCAGAAGGCTATAAATGCACGGAGGTCGAATTCATTTTCTCACCAAATCACTACAACTCACGGCATCAAGGTAAAAAGTCTGAAATGGGGAAAGGAGGCAAAATAAGTTCGAGTTGGATCTAGGCGAAAGAGAAAGGAAAAATGAAATTTTTGGTGAAGGAATATATCTTTTTCATGGCCTCTCTTAGGAGATCGAAGTATTTCAAGTTTGGAAGGTGTTGCTGCTACAAATATGTGAAGCTGCTCGAAGACTGGTTGTTCTTGCTGCTAGGTCGAAGATCTGGAAGGATTACTTGGTGTGGAGGGAATGTTTGGCTCATGTCTAGGGTGAAGAGTGTTAAAGAATAATTTTGAAAAGAAAAATTCTCTTGACTAGATTTTCCCCTCTAGAGGGATTTTTCCCTCGCATAATCCTTATATCTTGTATCTCCTACTTTGATATTCATATACACATAATATGATAATTGATAAAAAATAAAAATAATAAAAATATAAAGAATTTAACGTAATAAAAAATAATTATCAAGATCAAAAAAATCAAAATCTAATATATATCTTCATTAATTCTAAAGAAAAATTTAACTAATTGCATTTAAATTGTGTACTCCACACATGTGTTGAATAAATCATTCACATATAGTATAATAATGATGTGATTTCATTATTCACAACCTTGTTGTAACCACATTTACCGGACACTAACCTATTAAAGAAAACACATCCGATAAGAGAGAGCCGTTGTAATGGGCGTATACTACTAGATACAAAATATATGGGATATGGACTATACTTTTGTTTCGATTGAGTAGAGGTAGGCATATGTGTGCACCTCTCTTTCCTCGTAAGTATGAGCTCATTGACAGCCTTTCATAGCTTTTAGTAGTTGCCAATAGCAACGAGACTGACATCGCTGAACAATAATTTTTGAATAATTCATACCCAACATGCGTTGAAACACATGGCCATCACACATTTAGAAAATGAAGTAGAAAGGACTTGACATGACTAACTAATCTAGCGAGGTAAATAATGAATTAAAGTAAAAATAATGAAGTTATTTTTTTTCCCTCTTTTAGTAATCTCGTGATGAAAAACTTATGGCAAAATGTATTTTTTTTTATTTAAAATGTAGTTAAAAATATTTAAATTTTCATATTGAAATGATAATTTTATTAAATTAATATTAAAATTTAATAAAAAAATTAATCAATAATATTTTACAATAAATTAGTGAAAATAAAAGAGATAAAATAATGTAGGTTTGAACTTCTGGAATCTTGTGTAATGTGATTGACGAGCTTGATGTTTCGAGTGAACACTTCACCCATCTTCACGAGAAAGAAGTTAAGTTTTAGATAGAAAGAATGTAGACATTGTAAGAATACATAAGAGAGAATCAACTAAGTAAGTGGAAGTCAAATTTAGCACTTAGAGAGAAAATAATAATAATAAATTAAATAGTTGTTAAACCAATTCAATAGGTTGAATTTTAAACTAAAATTGAATTAGCATTTAAAGAAATTGTTAAACCTATTATACATTGTTATAAAACTATTAAAAACTATTAAAATTTTTTAATTGATAAGATTAAAATAAATGAGGGGATGAGGGAAATTATTTTTTGAAATTGGGTTAAGTCAGATTAAAGATTTGGACATTTTTTTAATATTAAAATAGAATTTGATTTATTTAAAAATTAAATAATAATTTAAAATTATGTTAAATTAAAGAAAAAAACAAAATTCATATAGATTAAATAATGAAAAAAAAAATTAATTGAATGATAGGACAGATAAAAAGTCAATGAAAGGGATAGGAAGTAGAGATTGATCATGAATGGTGATTAATTTAGATAAATAAAGGGAATAGAAATAGTCAAAGAATACGAGGAAAGAGAGATTAATTAAAATTGACGAAAAAAAGAAGAAGAAATAGGAACATATAAATAATAGTTAGAAAGAACTAGAATCGAGTTGGTCAATCACATTACACAGGATTCCAGAAGTTCAAACTTACATTATGTATCTGAATGTGAAAACATTCACACCTAAATATAAAATATTTATTTATTTATTATTAATTAATTAATTAATAAATATCACATATTCAAAATGTTACTTCGTATTAACTTTATGAGATATATGTTTTATTTTCATTAATAAATTTATAAGTTTTTATTTTATTTTTATTATTACCAATTATGTTGAATATCTTTATTTTTTTAATTATAATATGATAATAAGTTTTCATTATTTTTTATTATCAATTGGGTTGACAGATGAGCTTTTTGAATTGAAAAATGTACTTAAATTAAATCATATTTATTTTAATATTTCTTATTATTGCTAATTCTCGATAACGTCCTGATATATCTATAGTAAAGTTTATTTTGTAACTTACATTATTGATGCCCGGGGAAGTCCACTGAAACTAAACTTCTCTAAACATTTATCTTTTTTTTTTCATTCATAGACTCTGAACATCTTTTTTTCGTCTCTTTCATTTGTAGATTGCAGTGTCAAATTTGTTGGTATGTGGATGTTCATATATTGTATGAGTTTGAGTGCATGAAGGCACAAGTAAACTAGTTATGATGTTGTCGAGCACCACCCAAACTATTATGATAAATCTGGCATGTCGCTCAATTCAATATGTTCTATTTTACACTGAAATAACATAATGCCACAAACTCGTAATGCCCGTATCTGGTACGAAAAGAAGTCTTGTAGATATCCTCACCTTTTATCTCGATCTGGTGATACCCAGACCTTAAGTCTATTTTTAAAATATTTTGACCCCTTTCACCTAATCAAACAGGTCATCAATCTGAGATAAGGGATATTTATTTTTGACTGTCAGTTTATTTAGCTGTCTATAATCCATGCACATTTGCATGGTTCCATCCTTATTCTTTACAAACATCACTGGTGCTCCCCAAGGGGACACACTTGGTCGAATGTACCCTTTGTCAAACAACTCCTACAATTTCATTTTCAATTATGTTAGCTCAGATATACTCATTCGGTAAGGAGCCTTTGAAACTGGTGTTGCTCCTGGCATTAACTCAATGGCAAAATCAATATCTCTTCTTGGGGATAATCCTGGCACATCTTCTCGAAATACATCCATGAAGTCTTGTATCACCGGTATGTTCTCCATCATAGGAGTCTTCTCCTTGGAATTTGCATAACCCACTTGAATGGCATAAATCTGTCATCATTTCTTAATACATTTATTCATTTGGGATGATGTAATACGACACAGCTGTAGTGGTTTCTTGATTCCTTCAATCTCGTTGCAATTTCCATCTTGCATCCTATAATATCTAATATTTTCTTTACAATCCACCAATGTCCAATGTTTCTCCAACCGATCCATGCCCAACAGTACATCAAAGGACCCTAACGACAATACATTCAGGTCCACATTTAACTGTTGGTTTCCAATTTCCAATGTACAGTTTGGAATTTTGGCATTTACTTTTATTTTTCACCTGCGGCTAGCTGTACCAGCGAGGGATTCCTGAATTTCTTACTTTGTAATTTACATAGTTCTATTATTTTGGGGTTTAAATAACTTCAACTTGCACCTGGGTCAACCAAAATAGAAACAGGCTGCGATAGTAGCTTACCTTCCAACTCTATCATCGTTGGTTGATATTCTGCCTAGCGATATTCCAAAGCTACATTGATTCTAGGTATATTTTGGGCTACATCCCACACTATAGAAGCTTCTTGCTTTTTTTTCCTTTTCTGGGTTGCCAATTTTTGCCCAGTTCTCCTTTCACCTTGGACTACTGATAGCACATTCTGACTTTCCAAATTGCTTCGTTCATGGTCCTTGGATTCAGAAATTCAATTCATTCCTTCATGTGAGTTGGAAAAATACTTAAAAACCGTTGAACCTTGGCCTTTTCATCCCTTATATAAGGAACGTATCTTTGTAGGGAAGTAAACTTGGTTATGTACTCATCCATTGTCATTTGACCCACCTTCAAATCATTAAATTCTCTACATTTTTCATCATAGAAACATTATGTTAAGTATTTGTCTTTAAAATATTGCTAGAATGAATCCCATGTCACATCTTGGTCTTCAATGTTGCGAACCTTCTTTACTTCTTCCCACCACAAAGTGGCCTTTTCTCTCAACTGGTAGATGGCCAATATGGCTTTAAGGTTGTTGCTGTAATCGTAGACTTGGAAGTACTTATTCATATTAATCAGCCAGGCTTCAGCCACCTCTTTAGCTTCTCCATCAAATGTAGGTGGTTTTATCTTTCGAAACTCTCCATGTAGTTCCACCTTTTGTTTCTTAATTTCCTGCTGATCCAATACGTTACCAGACTCAACCTCATTGTAGTTTATGTTCCTGTTGCTTTGCGTAAATGGCTTTTGTCCATTCTTTCAGTGGTTTGGTCCTTGGCTTATCGTTCATTTTCTTCCTGCATGTCCCTATCGGGACTAGGTTGTAACACCCCCTGATTCTATTTGTCAGAAAGGCTCTTAAGTATTCTTTGTTTTTCTTGTATAAAACGTTCATTTGTGCTCCTCACTCGGACCATTTGTTCATGCAACTTTTGCACAGTACTTAACAGTATACTGGTCTGGCGTTAATGCTCCTCCAACAGTCTTCTGGTCCGCTGGTGTTGATCCACGCTCAGCTAAATCTATATTTCAGGATTCATTTCTAGTTGCGGTTGAGGTGTAGGTTCCCCAGTATTCTGAGGTGTTTGTTGTGTTGATCCCCTTCTCATATCTCCCTCTACAATATCATTTTTGTTTTGTGCATCAATCATACACACAATTTATCATGTTAGGTGACCCCTATAGTCCTTGTTAGGCATATCTAATTGTGAATATACTAAAACCATATTTATGAAATGCATCTACATGCTACATTGTAAAAATTTGGGTAACATATATATGTAATGGTTGTGGGTTAACATTATCCAAAGAATCTCACGTGCTCTTGTTGATAACTACGCCTATTAAATCTTGTACCCAATTCATTTATGTTCTATTAAACTAGTTATTATGCTTGTCTAGTTAAATAGAACTTGGGTGTCCTCGGAGATCTTTATCCATGATTTTACCTTTACATCTGTACACGAATATCGATGGTACCCTTATCGTAGTTGGCCATCTACTAGATCATCCACCATTCAATTGAATGTCTTGGGATCTACGGTGGAGAGGTTAGCAGGGATGGATCGGGGTATTGCTAAGGAAACCCTAACCAAATTCTCATTTCACTGGTGGTTTCTCTATGGGTGCCTTGTCTGCAACCTCCGCGACGGCATGGAGGTTCTCTTGGTAAAATCTTTGCTTCGTCTTAACAACTTCTTCTGCCACGACTCGGTAAAAAATATCCCTTAGTATAGTCATTGTCTTGATGCTTTACTTTGTCATGCCCTGGACTCCGCCATGGTTGTTTAACTTCACGTTGGGTCCAGTACCCAGAGTATGTCACTCCTTGGATAAATTGCAAGATATTACATAAGGTTTTCCAGTGCTTCTACTGGGTTGACACCTTATCCATCACCGAACATTCCAGCGACCTCCTGCATTGTTTTTCCACCATCACAACAGGTACTGAAGAGTTTTGGTTTTCAATATTCATTAATCACCATTTTTCTCGTATCGATTTATTAGTGGGTTTTAAATCTAAGTTCATACATTTGGTTCACGCAGTCTCTTGAGCTTCCTGCATGCGAATGCGGTTAGCATAGGTTCGCACTTCTGCACAATTCTCTTTGGGTTTATTATTATTCCAGTGCTTTTGATAAAATTTATACTATTACTGTCTTATCCCATTTTACTTATTCTGTTGATGGAGGTATACCTCTTAGCCGAAGGATAAGGTTACACAACACACTCCCCCTTTCCGGTGTTCTTCGACGTGAGTTTTCCTCATAATTTCTCTTTCCTTTTCAGGTATTTTGTTCTCGCTTCTGCTTGTGTCACCGAATGTTCATGGCTAAGCACATCCGTGCACACTAGGTCTCAACTGGGTGTCATGGCCATCGAGCCTTCCTTCCTATTGCTCCTTGGAAAGGAAAATGCCTACGCAACTTTCTTGCATACATTGTTCATTTAAATGATTAGCTTGGTCTTCGTACTGAGTTAATGTTTAGGAATTTTTATACTATGTGCAGTGAGACCGGTTTATATAAATTAAGAAAAAAAAAAAAATTCGTTCTACATTTTATAATTTATGGGTTCTTCTCACTTGTTTCCCCACAAGGCTTGAGATATTGTTTTCCCTTTTCGGTCTCATGTTTACCCTGCGGGTTTGACAATGTATTTGTTTGAAATAAATAAACCTTAAGTTATAATATGGTTTCTTGAATGATTAATTTCCAAGATGAATATCTATAGACTACTTTCGTGCCCATGGGGCCATGCATTATAATATCATACTTTGTTGTAGCTATATATATTGTGTTTTACTTTTACGTGATTAGATGTAATTTATATTTCTGAAATAATAGTCTTTTCTACGATTTAGCTACGCTTATTATTCTCAGAATTTTTCCTGCTAAGCAGATATGGAAAGGATGCATTTTTGGTTTGCATTAGTATTTGTTCTTCATTTCGCAGGAACATTGGTTTTTTTTTTTAAGTTAGCTTGATGCCTAGACCATCTTAACGTATGTCCATGTATAGCACAATTTTGGATGAACGAAAAGTTCTGGGGTCTAGGGTTTACACCCTAGACCCTTAACTAACAATTAACTCTGAGTTACACTTACGTTCTCCTTAAAAGAAAATGATTTTCCAAACTAATAGTTCAAGATTTTTATTTCAATCTTTCCTCATATATCCTATTAGTAAGAATCTTATCCACAACATCATTCTAAGAATATCTTGCATATCTAGTTACACTTGACAGTTCAATGATTAAACCAAAATTTCCCATGTATTACACAGATATGCCTCACACAAGATATAAATAGTATACAATCTTTCTTTCTGAAAACAACACACTTTACTTGAAATCTTTAAACAACTTGATCTATATCGTTCATGTATTAAAGCTGTCAGTCTATCACATCTGTAATAAAATTAATTTTGTTTACTTATCTCGTTTTTGGGATTTACTGATGATGTCCTCCCAACCACAAGAGAGGTGATTACGTCCTCATCTTCCCCCATGCTCCACACCTGAGAAGTATATGTTGACAGAGATAATTCTAGAGAGACCTCAGGACCCCAACCAAGTCCAGTCTTCTTTCCAGAAATATTTAGGAAAGCTGAGTGATTCCACTAGTCTCTACCATCTCTAGAATTATTCACTCTCTTCCTTCTTTTCCTCCTTCATCACTGAACAAAATTCCTTTTCCTCACTGGGATCTACCTTTATCCTCAGAGGAAAAGGTAACAATCGAGGACTGTTCAACCACTTCTCAGTTCTTGGAATACTTTTACCATCTGTCTTCTTTTACTTTTATGGAACCACTTTTCCATAACTAATTTTTATTTTCAATAAAACAAAATTAATTCATGTTCATCAAGTACGTTTCACAAATTAATAAAAAAAAAATTAGTTTCTTCAAGACAAATAAAAATGACATAACAACTAGTTAATCAACTAGTTGGCACCTAAACAAGTTGTCACACATTACGACATCACCATAGTTGTGATGACATAATAAGTCAATAATGTTGGTAGTATGACTATAGTGCAATATAAAGTTCTTTTCATCTTACTCTATTAGTATCTCGTATGTGACTGACTCTTTCATCCCATGGTGTTTTGGGAATGGACCAACTAACAATGTCACTTTTAAACTCATGAGAATTAGTTCTTATCTTAACAATGTAATTTCCTTATTGACAATAGTCAAGGAAGGTAGATAATTTTTGTATTCAACATTGGGGTTGATCACCTCATCATAATATCTTAGTTTATTTTTTCCCTTTAACTCCTTATCACCCCAAAAATTATCTTTAATTTAGAAGTAATAAGTATTTTAATATTATGCCTATTCTTCAAGATGATCTCATGCATTATCCCCCAATGGTATATCCAAGACTAGGCATTAATCTTCTATGCACCCTTGAGTCGAAAGTAGGGGTTTTGGTTACAGTTGAAAGAAATTTTAGGAAAACACTTGGCTTCCCTATTGAATAACTTCTTCTTATACATGAGATACCTACTCATAGTGATGATTTCAATGGGGGAAGACTACCTTCAAGCAAGAGGATAGGGTAGTGAGTATTTCATTTAATTTCAAGGTTGTAGGTTATAAATTATTTTTGGATCTTCCCAATATTCCTCCATGACTCTCTAGATATACTACAACCCCAAACCTCACTTCCATATAAAATAGCAGTGATGATGAGAGTCTCAAAGAGGAATTATTTTTATTTGAAATCCAAAGATCTGTCGACTTGTAAATGTTTTCAAGCCCATAGTAAGTTTTCCGTCCTCCATTTATCCTTTTCTCAATGCTAAATTCCAAATGATTCAATGATGGATTTAAATTCTCATATATTTGTATGAAATAACTTTCTCCAAGTAGTTATTTTCGTAAATGAAATTATCATAGGTGATATTTTTGTATTTAATTATTAGTACTCTAGTCTTGTCAGTATTGACATCCATATCCATCTTGGAGGATTCTTAATTTCTTTCTGAGATTGGCATGGCTTGTTTCCAAAAGAACAATATCGTCAACATAAAGGAGAATAGTTATGACCATAAAAATAAGTGTGGGGCCATCACACTCTGCAACTTTCAAACACTCTTCTAGCTTATCAAGGCTTATGCCAGGAAGGATAGAAGGAACACCCTTTCATGACTACGATATTGCATTTAATTTCTTACGACCAACCATAAATGATACTAATAATGGAAATAACATTATCATACAACCTAGTCACAACAACCCTCAACTCGACAAGAATGATTATCTCTTTTAGCCTCTTCCATAGTCATTCCCAAGGAACGATGTCAAAAGCTTTTCTAATGTCACAAAAAACAACAAAAGAGATCAATATTATTATTGTGGAATTCCTCTACAATGACCATAATAGTAGCAATATGTTCCATATTTTAGTGATGTGTCATAAACCCATCTTTCCCTTTAGCCCTTTTACCATAGCTTTTAAGCTAAAGGCTAATCTTATTTTCCAAAATAAGACTATAAGGCTTGGCTAAAATGTGGCTAAACATAATGGTCTTATAACTAAATGGAATGTTTTTATCCACGATTTTAAAGATAAGCACAATAAGACTTTTGCATCTAAAGCTTAGGGAAGCCTTACTTCATGTGCAAGATTTTACCTGGGTTCGGTCTTCATAATTTATATTTATTGTACTCATTAAAAGAATTGAAGAAAAATAAATTATATTATTATTATTATTATTATTATTAAATGACGTATTAAAGCATTTTTTTCATGCTTGGGTCATGTTTAGTATAAGGTCCCAATTGTGGAATTGTAGGTTAGTCATGAACATCCTTGGGTTTTTTAATCATGTAATTAGCATTATTTTTTAGACAAAGGTGGTCTAGTAGCCATCCACATCAAGTCGGCCTAAAGGAGATCACATCAGCCTCAAAGGAAGTAGTTCAAACCCATCAGAAGGCTATAAATGCACGAAGGTTGAATTCATTTTCTCACCAAATCACTACAACTCACAGCATCAAGGTAAAAAGTATGAAATGGGAAAAGGAGGCAAAAGAAGTTCAAGTTGGATCTAGGTGAAAGAGAAGGGAAAAAAGAAATTTTTGGTGAAGGAATATATTTTTTTCATGGCCTCTATTAGGAGATAGAAGTCTTTGAAGTCTGGAAGGTGTTGTTGCTGCAAATATGTGAAGTTGCTCAAAGACTGGTTGTTGTTGCACCGAGGTCAAAGATCTAAAAGAATGACTTGTTGTGGAGGGAATGTTTTGCTCATGTTCAGAGTGAAGAGTGTCAAAGAATAATATTGAAAAAAATAATTCTCTTTACTGGATTTTTCTTTCAACGAAAGTTTTTCTCTCACATAATCTTTATATCTTGTATCTTTTGTTTTAATATTCATACACATAATATGATAATTTCTTAATAAAAAATAAAGATAATAAAGAAGTAAAAAATCTAACATAATCAAAAATAATTATCAAGATCAAAAAATCAAAACCTAATATATATTTGCATTAATTCTAAAGGAAGATAAAACTAATTACATTTCAATTGTATGCTCCACACATGTGTTGAATAGATCATCCACATATAGTATAATAATGATGTGGTTTCATTATTCACAACCTTGTTGTAGCTACATTTACCCGACACTAACCTATACTATGTTTTTCAGGGAACGAATGAAGGATTACACGACCGACATTAAAGAAAACACATACGATAAGAGAGAGCCGTTGTAATGGTCGGATACTACTAGATACAAAATATATGGTATATGGACTATAATTTTGTGTCGATTGAGTAGAGGTAGGCGTATGTGTGCACCTCTCTTTCCTCGTAAGTATGAGCTCATTGACAACCTTTCATAGCTTTTAGTAGTTGCCAATAGCAACGACACTCACATCGCTCAACAATAATTTTTGAATAATGCATAGCCAACATGCGTTGAAACACATGGCCATCACACATTTAGAAAGTGAAGTAGAAAGGACTTGACATGACTAGCGAATCTAGCAAGGTAAATAATGAATTCAAGTAAAAATAATGAGTAATTTTTTTTTTCTCTTTTAGAAATGTTATGATGAAAAACATATGGCAAAATGGATTTTTTTAATTTAAAATGTAGTTAAAAATATTTAAATTTTCATGTTGAAATGATAATTTTATTAAATTAATATTAAAATTTAATAAAAAAATAATAATTAATAATATTTTATATTAAATTAGTGAAAATAAAAGATATAAAATAATGTAGGTTTGAATTTCTGGAATTATGTGTAATGTGATTGATAAGCTTCAAATTTCTAGTGAACACTTCACCTATTTTCAAGAGGAAGAAGCTAAGCTTTAAATAGAAAAATACATACAATGTAAGAATATATAAGAGAGAATCAACTAAGTAGGTGGAAGTCAAATTTAGCCATTGGAGAAAAAATAATAATAATAAATTAAAGAGTTGTTAAACCAATTCAATGGATTGAATTTTAAACTAAAATTGACTTAGCCGTTAGAAATATTGTTATAATCATATTATAAATTGTTATAAAGCTATTAAAAACTATTAAAAAAATTTAATTGGTAAGATTAAAATAAATTTGGGGGAATGAGAGAAATTATATTTTGAAATTGGGTCAAGTCAAATTAAAGATTTGAAATTTTTTTGAATATTAAAATAGAATTTGATTTATTTAAAAATTAAATAATAATTTAAAATTATGCTAAATTAAAGAAAAAAACATAATTCATATATGGATTAAATAATGAAATAAAATTTTAATTGAATGATAAGACAGATAAAATGTAAGTGTAAGATATGGGAGGTAGAGATTGATCATCAAGAGTGATTAATTTAGATAAATAAAGGGAGTAGAGCTAATCAAGAGAGATTAATTAAAATTCACAAAAAAAGAAGAAGAAATGGAAATAGATAAATAATAATTAGAAATAGCTATAATCAAGTTGGTCAATCACATTACACAGGATTCTAGAAATTCAAATCTACATTATGTATCTAAATGTAAAAGCATTCACACCTAAATATAAAATATTTATTTATTTATTATTATTTAATTAATTAATAAATATCACATATTGAAAATGTTACTTCATATTAATTTTAAGATATATGTTTTTATTTTCATTAATAAGTTTATAAATTTTTCATTTTTTATTATTACCAATTATGTTGAATATCTCTATTTTTTTCACCACATAAATCATCTTCTTTCTTTTTCTTATATCATTTCACTCAAAGGGACGATTAATTATAATATGATTATAAATTTCCATTATTTTTTATTATCAATTGGGTTGACAGTTGAGCTTTTTAAATTAAAAAATATATTTAAATTAAATCATATTTATTTTAATATTTCTTATTATTGCTTATTGTCGACAACGTCCTGATATATTTACAGTCATTATTGATGCCCAGGGAAGTCCATTAAAACTAAACTTCTATGAACATTTATCTTTTTTTTCATTCATAGACTCTAAACATCTTTGTTTCGTCTCTTTCATTCGTAGAGGCTCCTATTATCTTGTTTTGTTAGCTAGGTCTTATTCTTAGATAGAGAAAGGATCTTATTTCACGTATATAGAGATGGCGGGACTGTAGGAGGGAAAGACTTCAATTCAATAAGGTGAGCTTGGGCAGGCGATAGAAGTCCCAGTTTCACTGGCCCAATTTGCTACAGTTCGGGCCCCTCCACCAGATGAGTATTTGAAGCCTATTTGATTTCTTCCCTCAAATTTGCAATATGACTTGGCGTAACGTATTGATCGAACGTTTAATGAATTAAACCTGATGATTAGATCCAAACTTCCTGGATTAATTGGAGTAGCCTAGTATTAATGGTAAAATAAGAGCTCTATAGGGCTCATTCCTCTCAATGGGTATGGAGATCTTTCTAAGAACTGCTATAAGCTGATACGGAAGTGCTTCCTTCTCGAGACAAGTTCTCATGCAAGGTGTTCTATCAAAGGCGTTTATCATTGAGTCTGTTCCTAGTAAGTGCTGCCCTCGTAGGTTGGACGAAGTACGTATGTTTGATAGGCGAGATGCATAAATGCATAATTACATATATAATAGCAGTATTATGTAAGGGAAGGAGAATGAAGTGTTTTGTCTAGCTATGCTTTCTAACCTGAGACTCAAACCAAATCACCGTTATATTGCGTATATAATTCATGACCGGAAGATCTCGCCCATTGCACCTTTGCCTACTAATACCATACCAACAATGTCGTCCTGTATGCGCTCTCCCCTTAACAGCCTTGGTGCCGGCCGCAGTCCTTCACATGCCCACGATCTCGACCACATGCAAGTGAACTCGAAAGCATCTAATATTAGGATAGGTGCTCTTAAGGGGAACCAATCGACTCGATGCTCGTCACTTCATATATTTATACGGTCAAGACATGGGGTTACAAGGAAGGAGATTCACTAAGATCTGAGTGGGTAATTACATAAATAGTTAATATTTTTCCCATCTTTTTTTCCGGCTGATAATGAATATCTTTCCAGCTAGTCATGCGGTCTCAAGGTCTCACGGTCTCAAGGTATAAAGAAAGGTATCACTCACGGTCTCAATATGGATAATCTGTTAATGGCCCACCCATATTTACTTTTCACGCTTCAGAGTTATCAGAGTTAATAGCCCTAGTTCATCTGGCTAGAATCAATGCCATCAAGTTTTCAATATTTCCTGATGCCCAAGTATGTATTTCCCCTTGACCGATAACCCCCCCAGCTTCCTTATCTTCTACTTTCCCGACCGACCCACTTATAATAAATCTATTTTCTGCTAGTCATAGTTAGTGGGTAACTCTATGAATGGAAGTACAACTTCGCTTTCCTTCCATCCATTAATGACAGAACCAATGAAGATAGCTCCCTTTCTTGGTCTTCCTTGCTATGACTGATTGATTGAGGGTGTTGAGTGATGATGGGTGAGCGTCTCGATGGGAAGTGGCATGTATGTCTCAATCATTCCATTTCAATAATCACTAAGTGGGTAAGTTTCTGTATTAGCAAGTGAGTGAGGGGTGAGTGAGTAAGTCTGAGTTGGGCGAGAGGAAGTGGGTGCATAAGAGTGTTGGTGCGTAAGAGTATGGGTGCATAAGTAAGAGAGGGAAGAAGGTAAGTAAGAATGCTTTAGGAAGGTGTTATGACAGGAAGGTAGAGTGATTGACCCTGGCTGGAACTATTGAAATTGGAAGTATTGACGGAGGCTGAAGGAACTATTTCTGATTCAATTTCATGGAGATTATTAGATCAATTAGGCATGTACTGGCCTTTGCTAACCAAGATCCTAACCAAGGTTTGTTAGACCAAGGTTGTATGTCCTTCCTGTACGGTGACCATCGAGGAGGGTTTATTCACTTGTTGGATATGTCATTCTGTAAGCTCTGTCGTGCCTAGATGTAACCAAGTCCTACTAGTAGATTCATACCTTCGTAAGCCAGATCCTGACCTTAGTGATCGTGGTCGCGCTTCTGTCTTTCAAGATTGAGTAGTTTATCCATCCGTAGCAAAGATAGGTGCGGATTCAGTTACTTAGCTAGAGGCACAGGCAAAACCAAAAGCAGCTAAGGCAGCAGGATCAAAGCAAGAAAATCCAAATAATCCTAGTGTAGAGCTTTCAGTTGGAGATCGAGTAGAGCTAGCTGTGGCAAATCCAATTTCTCGAGTTCCGCCCGCAGTCGAAGGGGACCTAGTTTCCCCTGCAAATGCCAAGGTTCGATATTGAGTTTTCTCGGTTCCGGATCAATGGATTCAACCAAGTCAAATGCACTTGCCTTTTGAACCTCATACCTCCACTACTAGGTGGTCAACTTCTTATGGATTCAGAACTAGCTCTGTTGCTAGTTAATCTGTAGTGGGTTCTTATTTTTTACTATGGTCCAGGTGGGACCTCGCTTTGGGTATTTTCCTGCAACTCCCCGAGTAACGAATGTGAGGACTGGCATATGCATCATATAGGATATAGGCCGGTAGCACGCTTATTAATGGTAGGACACCCGTTTTCCATTATAATGGGAATGGTATGCAAGAGTGACCTATAGTGTTATAGTCTCTATGTAAGCATGTTGTCTTTTTGGCTGGGGAAGGTTGCAGGTAAAGATCCGATTCCAGGCGTAGATGCAAAGGCTACAGAGGCAGAGTCACTACCACTAACATAAGCATCCGGGTTAGCATCGGAGCAAGCATCCGTTTCAGTTCGATAGCTAGTAGCCCCAGTTGATCCATATCCATATATAGTAATAGATCGAGATGCGAAGCTATAAGTCCCGGATTCAATTGACCAAGTATCAAAAGCAGCCGAGTCAACATCATAACCACCAGCACTAGGGGTGGAGGCACCATCCTTTTTTCCATCATTCCTCCACTACCACCTCGCTAGGTGTCCCTTCCTGTTCCAGTATATGCTCTTGTTTCTAAGGACAATGCAGAGGTAAGGGTGTCGATCCAGTTGATTCAGCATTTGAATAAGTAGATCTCATCAGGCATGGAAGGTCAGAGCTATGGCTTAAGTAAGGAAGAATCAAGCATCCGATCGTCATCTTTATCCATCATTGACCCACAACGGAGCATTCTTACTTATTGTTGCTAAAGTGGTCTACCTATAGCGCTATAGCCCTGCATCCGGTAGCTTAATAGATACAGAATATAACATATGTAAGAATGAGACTTAGTAGGGTCAATCTTGTTTGCTACGCCTATAAGATCCACAACAATAGATATACTCCGGAAATAAGAAACCTGCACCTCTGAAGTACGTGCGCTACTAACCCAACCTTAACGAAACTACACATTATGACCCAGATCTACCAGCAGAGAATCTAATTTATCCAATTCTAGGGCCAATCGTTCGTTGAACCCATTTCTCCTGAATCACCAACAACAAAGGAAGGAGAAGCGAAGACAAGTGCAAAGGTGGGAGTTTCACCAGTTGACCAAGTAGCGATGGAAGCTATTTATTCAGTAGACCTTGCACCTAAGCCAGCAGTAGAGATTGCAATACCATCACTAGCATAAAAGCAAGCAGTATAGGCAACAGTGGTTTTAGCAGTTGATCCACCATTATACGCACCAGCAACGGAGTCACCACCACTAACATAAGCATACACACCAGTTAACAAACCATCACCTCACCCAGAGACGGATCCTTTAGTTCGAAAGCCTATTGATTTGGAATCAATTGTATTTGAACCAGTGGTTGGAGTTTACCTAGTAGTTTAACCAGTTACATATCTAGCAGATTGAAATCAAGTTGACCCAGTTCCAGGAGCAGATTTAGTTCCAGGTGAATAATATCTATAACCACTAGTGATAGGTCGAGATCAAGAAGACCCAGCATCTGTTCGACAACCATCACCCTGCCTAGATCCTGATATAGAGCCACTTGCAGTGATGGAGGCGAAAGTCGACCCATCCGCATCATTTCAAGAGCCATACCCCGTTCATCGAGATCCAGATTCACTAGCTTCATCTCGTCCAGATACAAATCCAGTCAGATATCCAGGGCCTACTATATATCCATATTCAGAGCCTATTCGAAAGCCAGCATACCTCGTTCAAGTTGGAGATACGGACCGGATCAGCAACAGAGGAAGTAGAAGTTGACCTAGTACCAGTTGTTTTAGTGAAGTATAGCACATGATTCAAATAGACTCTTCCCCGCAGTTAGACAACCTATGTGTTATTTTACAGTATAGAGAGTCTATGGATGAGCCAGGTTCACCACCTCAGGAACCAATTGGCACTTCACTGATAACTCAACAGACAATCTTATATCCAAGTCCCGGCAGGAAGTTCCTTCATTGTTAAGGGGTTCAATGGAGGGTGTTGCAAATGCACCCTCCGGCCCTTGCGACTCATGATACTTCAGCGCTGTGATAAAGTTCACAATAGCTCCCGCATGCACAACTGGATCTTTCTATCATTCCATCAGATGATTTCACACAGTATGTGAAAGAAATGAGGATAGAGTTGGATTATCGATGCCGCACACTTGGGACGTCTTATCAACAGTGAACTAGAAGGCATGCATGCACACTGGCTGAGCATGAGTCTTTAGCTTCTGCAGTTGAGGATTTGT
This sequence comes from Pinus albicaulis, assembly GCA_034641835.2. Lineage (NCBI taxonomy): Eukaryota > Viridiplantae > Streptophyta > Pinopsida > Pinales > Pinaceae > Pinus > Pinus albicaulis. The sequence goes on along the minus strand of CM076577.1, from coordinate 867,522,067 downwards.
ACTCATCCGTTCTCAAAGGCCCCGCAGATATAGACCTACCAATCTCTGCGACATAAAAGATTGCACATTTGCAAAAGGCATTCCAAGCCCTGCCCTTTAGGACCAGAATTGAGAATTGCAAGAAAAGAGAAAGCAGGTGTTGACCACTGAAGAAAGAAAGCTGGAGGCACCAATGAAGGTTGCAGACGAGTTGTATCAGAGTGTGAAAGCTAGTGCGGATAGGATTTTTGGCCTAGTCATCTCTAGTTTTCAGATCTGGACACATTTACAGAATGTTCCCAAGATGCGCGCAAAGGATGAATACATTAAGAAATGGGAAGCACAAATTGAAGCCAAACCACAAGTTATTATATAGCTACCAATGAGTGCACATAAGGAGTCCATGGCTTTGGCATCTTCAGTAAGAAAAGTCTCCGAATAGAAGGTTTTTGTTTGTTTCTCGAGCCAATCAAAGTCCTTCGAAATCAAAGAGTATATAAGTCCCCTGTGGTGAAATAGTGAAAATACCGAATCGAAAGTCCATAGTTAACCTTCAACAGCCCACTAGTGGAACCTACCTGCTATCGATATTGCTGATTGCATTATAAGATCGAAGGAAGATTTACCTGCTCTTTATCGATTGCTGCTTGCCCGTTGAGATAGAACTTGCTTAACTTACGCCTAGGGATGTTATAACCTCAAGAACACAATTGAACCTACCTGCCGATCGAAACTAACAGGACATGGCACAACAAGGCACGGGACAACACACCTAGAGTTCCCAGCACGGATGGGGCGGTATGACGGGATGGCACAAACACTAGGCCCAACAGCTAACAGTGAACCTGATCAGTTCACAGTGAACCTCACACCCAGTGGAACCTGATCAACGAACCGAAAGGACACAATGAACCGAAAGCTTTTATTGCCACACCCGGACCTGAGCAGTTCACCTAAAGCGACAGTTACCAGTAGCCTGAAGTGGAGGAGAGGAGCCTACCTGATGAGAGATTTTATCTTTATACCTGACTTGAGCAGCTCCGAAAGCAATGGCGATAAGCGTTACAAACCTCTTAGGCTAAGCGTTAAAAAGCTCTTAGAATGCATATTGAAAACTTACTACCTTAAATATAAGAAGCTTAATCGTAACTGGACTGGTTATACTCTTAATTAGAGTTGAGGTTATGCTAGTTATACTTACAAACATGAATAGAGTTTAGGTCAAGCTATTACCATGAATAGACATAGAGGAGGGGACAGATTTATTATAGTCACTCTTAGGAAGCTTATTGGACACTTTTATGACTATTAGAAATATATATTTATTAGCAGCACTGTACTGGACTGGCGAACCTAGGAAGGACCTACCCATGACCATTAACTTCTTATTGAGGAGCTCAACACTTGTCCCTCCCGACCTACCAGATAGATTGACTAGGGTTCTTCCTTTAGTCCCCATCCTTTCCAACTAATAATCTACATAATATAAAGGAGACGTAACCAAATGTACAGGCATATGTAATGTACAGGCATCTGTTCTGGAGTGCCTGATTCCTTACTTATTCAACCTAACTGCTATGCCAGTGTGGACAGACTGCTATGCCTGGGGATAACCTTGGGTAATATACTATGCAATGAAATCCCTTTCCTTTGGTTGAGTGAGCGTTCTGCCTGCCACCAATATCCTTCACCTTGTGGAGTTAGCGTTCATCCATGATTCTCCTTCCTTTATTTCGTAGAGTTAGCGTTCATCCACGATTCTCCTTGGACAGTAGGGTGTGCTATACTCATAAGTGCGATGGCTTTATGGAGTGCTTATTCCTATTACTATTCCTATTCATGTGCTTTATCATTTGCATGTATGGAGTGTTCTGGCCTGAACCAGAATCAAAATTGATTTTTCTTGTACCATTGTTCCCAGGTGAGTGGTATGGGCTGCGCTCTCTCGAGGGTTATGTGGCTGGACTCTCTATTTTCTGGATATAGACTCTTCTTTATGTTATAGTCAGTATGTTCATTGCGTAATAGCATATATATAAGGTCTATCTCTTCAAGCTCAGAAACCCTCTTACTTGTACGTCTGCGCCGCGAGTAACGGTATGGCTAGGGGATAGTATGTATCGTGGGATAACTGTTCTTTCTATCTAAGCCCCGAAAGACCTGGACCACGCCACGTGAATCTCTTACTCTGTCCCCCCCAAGTTGCAGCACGCTAATATGCCTCTATGGGGGGAAGCTGTCTCGCCCGTAGTATCTGTATAAATCTGGACTGGTGGATCTGCGCAGCATTCTATGGCGAACTCTGTCCTGCTATGAAAGTAAGCGGTATATAACTAACTGTGAGGTTCAAGTTATTGGATTCTAAATCCTTGCGATCCTATGTGTGGAGTGGGTCCTGCATTGTTGGGCTAAAGCAAGCGTGAGATAAAGATCTGTCTGTTGAAGCCTATGTAGTCTAGAAAGCATTGGCTCGGAGTTCAGAATGTAACTTGTTGCCTGATGTGGAAGTATACCAAGGGCAAGTGTTCTATGGACACTATTTCCATTACATAGTTTTGTATTCAAGGTTGATGCTTTAACTAGTGCACCTTTCATCCCACACACCCATAGCCCCCATCGTGACACAGTGGAACCTACCTGTTGATCGATCGAGCTTGCCGACTGAATGCTTCGACCCTTGTCCCCTGACTGATACCTTCTCTCAACCTCTCTTGCTGCTTTCCAGAGATATCTTGCTGCCCGACTCTCTCTACCTGAGATCATCGATCTTGAGAACTGTACGTCTATCTCTCGATACCTGCCTGGGATATGATCTATTTATACCCGGATCTCGATTGATACATGAATGGATCTTCTCAATTTAGAACCGGATCCCTCTCGCGAACTGGAGAAGATAATTAGCTTTACAGCGGCTCTTGCTAGAGCGGGCTTTACAACCACGGACGGATGCTGGGATAATAAAACCGGGCGGGATTGGTTGCTATTACTTACGCAATTACTGCTTGCCCCATATCGAACTCTCCCTTGCATACGAGGGGGAAGATGCAACCTTGGCCTCAGCTTAATCTTCATTCTCCTTCCTTCTCCTATCATTTCTCTGGCTTCGGCCTCTGCTTCAGCGCTCGCTTGCTCGCGATGCTCTCCCTACCTGCTGGCTGCCCATATTTATTATAACGTACCTCCGAAAATGCTGCTATTATATATGTAATTATGCATTCATTATTTCTCTATGTAATTACGCTTTAGCAGACAATGCATATAGTATATAAGTAATTACGTATATAATAACTATGCTCTCCTATCTGTCCCATAATCAGGTTCAAAGTTCATGAGATTGACAAGCAGAGGAAGGAACAAATACCCATGTACATGCTGGCTGGGAAATCAGAGTAACTATTATCAAAAAAACGGTGAAGAAGGGAAATGAAATTTCGTCAGTCAGCAGAGCTCTTTCCTTTGTTGAGCCTATCATGCATGCATGTAGGTGGGTCCTCGAGCAATAGCTTGACTCGCTGCACCAGTAGATTGAATTGATGAACAACTTGCTGAACTGAACCTGGTATAGAAGCAGGAGACGAGACCAAACCTTTGCTTGCTGAAAAATTGCCCAGCCCTTTCTACCTTACTCCATCGGGGTCAGTGTTAATCACTTGGTGGTCCAGTGCTCCTTGAATGTCAAGGAATCTATCCCAACCGGTGAGCACTCGAACCTTTTCTTCACTAACCAAGACCTTCCGTACGAGGGAAAGAGAATATAAATGACATACCAGCTACCCATTGCTAGCAAGTCAAGCCAAGTATTCTAGGACTAATGGAACTCCAAAGACCCATTGGTAAGGTACGTACTGGGTTCCCCCTTTCCGAGTTTTGTTTGATAGTTTGGGGTTTAGTGTGGTCCCCCATCGTGCCAACGATAGCGAGCCAGTAGATGAATTAGATGGCTTGGTTTTAGGTCAGTTTAAGTTCATCAGTTCATTGGATAGCTATTACCTGAATTATTCTTATTCCCATACTCTTGCTTGGGGGTTATGGTTCTTATTCCACCATACTATGGCTTGGAGTTAGGGTTAATCAGTTCAGTGAATCAGTCTCAAGAGGTAGGTTCAGGTAACATCAACCAAAGTCTAAATTGATTTACTTCCACCATACTATTGAAGGAAATAGAATCTAAGTAAGTCAAACGAAGGCCTGGCTCAACCAATAAATAGGGGGTTGAGGGGAAGGGAGAACTTGGCTGGCTATTTTTCCACTGCTTGCTCTTATGCTGCTACCTCTACCTCTGCGGGTATACTAGCTAGTAAATAAGCTAATGATGGTTGAATTGGATCAACTGCAACTCAAATAGATAATTATGAGTAAATGAGGTAAATTGGCATGGGATCTGTTACTGGGACTGGATAAACTTCATTAATGGGCATTAGATAGACTTAACCCGGTCCTGATGACACCTTGACTTCTACGAGATCAACTTAGTCCACTAGGTATGGAACTATAGACTATACCACTGGACAATATGCAACTTAGTGAACTGGATTGGGAACTTAAACTCAATATCAAACTGCTACTCTCGATCAATAGGTAGAGCTGCTACTAGCTATGCCTTTGCTGCAGGGTCTACTGGTTAAAGGTCCACTCGGTTCATAAGAATTGGATTTGTCTCTAGGCGAGATGAACTTACTTATTATACCTAAAGACAGTGGGATTGCTACTTTCACTCAGGCAAAGACAACGTATAGCGTTCTACCGACGCAAAGATGCCCAGCCTCAGCTTTCAGCGATATATAAGTAGAAAGCATGAGTCATTATATGTCATTAGCCTGGTCCAGCTGCTGGGTCAATGGTAGCGGGGTTGTTCCAGCTTCCCTTCTCTGCGACTACTTAATCATCGTTCAAGTATTTGTTCAACAATGTCATATGTCTTTGATTGAAGTCTTTAATCCTTTCCTTATTTTTCATATTAATCTACGCAAGTTCTAGCATGAGAGTATCAGGTGTTTTATCGTCTCCAAACTTGACCAAGAATAGGGTATCAAATCCAGCTTGTAATTTACCTTTGTCGAAGGTCAAAATACCACATCGAGGCCTTTCCTTCGAAAGTATAAGGGAAAAATTGAACAAAATACATCCTCGTGTTGGAAAGCCATCAGTCTGGTGGTGAGCATGAACTTATTGAGAGGATCTTCCGGAGGTTCTTTCTTGTCAGGGTCATACTTTGGAAGCAATTTATCCGGATGTCTTGGTAGATCATCTGTCATTTCCACCGCATCTTGGGCCAACCAAGGTTGGATTGGCTAATAGGCACCGGCCATATTTCTTGGAGGACTCAGAGGTGTAATGAGCGGAGTATGAGGGAGGCCCAGTCGATGGAGGACTAGGTGGTTTGGTTTAAATACACCACCATCCAAAATCTGATGCGACGAAGATCCGACTGCGCTTTCAGGAATGAATTCTAATGGTACTTCGATCTTTTGTACTGTATCAGAGATGAGATCTTCAAGAGAAGGATAACAGGACAAAGGGTCACTATGTGATCTAGTCCTCGGTGGCTGCCTTCACCTGGGTAGATCATGCACTATGGGTCACTTTCTGATTCCCCCGCTGTATGACCTAGTTATTCTTTGAAGCTCATCAATGTGATCATTGGGAACCAAGTACGGAACGCCTTGTTGCTCTTCATTTGATTGTTTTTCAAGAGCAGATTCAAAACCTTGAGGAAGGTAGTCCTCAAACTGAGTAGAAGAGTCCTTATATGTGATTTCTGGACTGGGAGTCGAGACAGGCGGGTCCTTCAACTTATATTTCTGGGTTGGCAACGTTTTAGGTGTTTGGCTCTTCTTTGACTCGTGGAATGACCTCGACACGTGTGTCCTGCGTTAAAGAGGATCAGCCATACACCACGCGCCTCTCCAGACGTTCCCTTGGTATAATTCATTCGGGTGCAAAAGTGGCATTATAATACTATCTAAGGGTCTTTCAGATCGATTCAATAGTGGGCATAAAAGCCTAAGCGAGGATCCAATGAGCCCAGTAAAGTATCCCCGGCCATTTTCTCGGTATCTAGGCTGAGTATTCGAGTCGAGTAGCCGACCGATTCGAGCAGCCGAGTATCCAAGCTGAGTTGAGTATCTCGGCCCATTGGATTAGCCGAGTCGATCAGTCAATTAGCCAAGCCTAGTCAAGTAACAAATCGGAGTGACCAAGCCAATCGGAGTGTCCCATCCAAGTCTGAGGGATGAGTTGAGAAATAAAGGCTTCTTTTAAGGTCCCAAGGCAGAGGTATGATGCATAGGTTCCCAAGTCTAGTCCCACCAAAGGCTGATTTCCAAAGGCTAGTCCCAAGAGGTCTTATTTTTGGTTTCCAAGTAAGAGTTTCAGTAAGGTCTCCTCAAGGAGGAGGTGAAGTTCCCAAGGGTGAGGTATGATGCATAGGTTCCCAGGGATATTCCCAAGGCAGACTCATCTGGAGGTTAGGTCTCAAGGTCAATGTATAAGTGGAGGTCCATTCATCCATTACCGATCATTGGAAACACATCATGTCATTATCTATCGGTGTTTAGTTTCATTGGTGACCCACCCACCTCACTCAAACTAGTTCACTTCCACTCCTTCTGTTATTGTTTGCTAATCGATGTCTGTATGAAGTTAAGCACCTTGTTACTAGTCTAGGAGGGTGGTGGCCCCCCCCCTCGTAGTGTTGTTTGGTGAAATGTGGGGAGGCGTACTGAGGAATCAGGGGAATGCAGGGAGAATGTGCTAATGGGCCTTCTTGGGTTGGACTTAGCAGTTGTCTATGGTAATGCCTATCCTGATGGGTCATTTTTGAAGTATTCATAATATACGTTATTATACAACAACAATTGGCTCTGCAACTTCTGATGTTGCACCATCATTCATTCAATCATTCAATGACCTCTTGGCATCAACTAGGTCTGACTGGCAAACCTAAAGTGGTGAATCAACGTATGTAACACTTCGCCATTGATCTATTTGAGGTAGGAAATATTGTTCCGTAGCGGTAAGTATCTTTCGTAGGGGTATGGTGGAAATAACCCTCTCGGGTATGGTGGATGAACGGGAGCCTTTTCCTCTTCTCTCGGGCATGAAACCATGGTTTAACCTCACTCGTCTGGTGGTAAGGAATTTCCTATTGTCAGGCAGTAAGGACTTACCTCTCTCGGGTAAGGAGGAAACACGGACCTGGGTGGATAAGGAGTTAGGAGAATGGGTGCTACCTACCTCCTCACACTGGGGACTACATCATCCATTCCCTTTGGCCGCTCCGATATGGCAAGTAAAAGCATCATATTCAGTGAGACAACTCCTGCTGGGTCTGGAACTACTTCTATTGGTTAGGGTTTGAGCGGTTGGAAGTTGAAGCGGTTGAAGTGTTTTCCCCCTCCATTTATTAGCCTTAGATTAGAGGGTACTTTCCTCTCCCTTATGGTCGAGCAACTAACGTACCTTAGAGGTTAATTTAAATAAACTCTATAATTATATATGCAATTGAGCAGGCTTCGGACGTGAGGAGGGACATGAAGAAGGAAGCGTAGGAGCTCAGATATTCGCCATTGTATGCCATTATATTTCATTGTACGATATATTAGCCATCGTATGAAAACCATTGAGTATGCTTCAGATGGACCGTTAGGAGGGCCATGAAGGCGTATGATGACCCACCCTCAAGGCATATGAGAACCGCTCCCTTTGATTGGGTATGCCATTAAGTGCGCTTCATAGGGATTGTCTGGGTATTATTCGTTTGTCTGCCTGGTCTTTGTCTGCCTGGGTATTCTTTAGGAAGGCACACCTCTTTTGTTCGCTACTTCAAAAAGAAAGTGAAGCCTTACCGGGTGGGGACTACTACGCCTGGATTCCCAAACCAATAACCCCGGCCGATCAACTTCATGAAGAGAAATATTAGGCGTTACCGAAGGAGGATGATTCTAATCGATATTCACCCGTCGATCAGAGATGCAATTAAGGGCACTTCAGAGGCACCGTGAGGAGGGAAATGAAGGAGGGGTGCAAGCCCCTAGTACTACTTTATATATTCCCCGATAATCCCGTAAATGAACCATGGGTAAGATATATTAACCCCTACTGAACGGGGCATTCCGCTACCTCTAAAGCAGGGTTATAGAAACTATAAAGCAGGGAATAGACCAACCTATCCTGCAAGGTTATAAAACCCCTCCTAAAGGCCTAGGCCTTTAGATATATATGATTATTTCGTACCCGCCGAAGAAAAAGAATAGAGATACGGTTATAACTAGCTCTTCACCGTGATACTGATTTCCATAAATAAACATGGATTAATTATGGATAGATCCTCTTAGCATAATTTCGTATATAATAAAATAATATTTAGGGAGGGACCTACTCCGGGCCTTCAGGATATGTCTTCCTTTCATAAAGCCTTTGGGCAGGCTAACCTCTTTTGTTCGCCACTTCAGAAAGCCGTTCATAAAGCCTGTGAAACGTGCTCGTACCACTACCTTTCTTCATTACTTTCATCATTAGATATGTTCATCATTGGATATGCCATTGAGTGGGCTTCAGAGGGACCTTTAGGAAAGCCAGCAAAGGAGAAGCTTGACAGGTTGAAGCGTTACCGGGGTATGAGAACCTCACTCAAGGCGTAGGAGAACATTACCGGGGTATGATAATCGGGTTATGAGAACCTAAACCCGCGCCTTAGAGCCTGTGAAATCCGATCGTACCGCTGCCTTTCAGAAAGCCTTTGAAATGTGTTGCTTACCTGGATTAACCAAGTGTTTTTGGTTTATTGCTTCTTTTGAAAAAGGATAGTTAGCGGGTTAGGAAAAGCATTACCGGTTGAGGCGTTACCGGGTTATTATAAGCCCGGGTCCGGCCTCATGGGTTTAGCTAGCCGGGCTGCTAACCCCACCACTAACCTCCCCTTCTTGTTTGTAGAAATAACCTTTCCATGCTTCTCCTTTATATAGCGGGTCAGTTACGATCAGTATAAATGTGACTGGAAGCTAATCTGAGGGAGGTTCCCTCTAACAGGAACCAACCGGAGGCCTGTAAGTTATTGCTAAATATGAGGTTTTTCCTTCCCCGCCTAAAAATGAGACTCGAACCATCTTCCACACTAAATAAAAGGACAAACCTAACCCATCTACCTCAATGACTGGTATGTGGTGTAAGTACCACAAGCAAGACACACACAATACCAAAGACTGCTGAAAAATTGAATAGGGAAACAAAGAGAAAGGCCAAACTAACCATCCACCCAAACCCAAAAATGTTGCCATAGAATAGAATGCCAGACTTGGGATATAAAACGACCCCATGGCAGACTATGACCATCCTTTCAATCCATAGAATAAGAAAAATAAGGATTCCTATGAGCCCACCTATGATTCCTCTGACAAAGAAGAGGAGTAGGCGGAGCCTCCTTCCCAATAAAAAGGGGAAGGATATCATTGATCTATCTTCTAGCCAGTGCCCTAGAGCCACGAAGAGAGTGCACATGGTTCAAAAGGCCCCAGGCAAACTAGCATCCATCCCTTATTGTATTTGAGTTGTGACTATTTCCCATCCTAAGAGGGTGAGCGCTCTGTGATATTATTTGCTTGACCATATCGACTTGGATATTGTTCTTCCGGTTCATTTGGAAGGTGTCTCTCCAGATAAACCTATGCCAGTACAGTCCCTTAACCTGATTTATGTCGAGGGAACTCTTCCTTCCCATTGGATAGGAGTTGCTTCTCGTAGTTAGTAGAGATCCTAAGACCCTCTTATCCTTTTTCCTCCTCTTGTAATATGAGCCCTAGCTTCCTCGGCTCCCTCCTTTACTTACCTCATCTTGAGCCTCTCCTCTCACGCCTCTTATATGTCCTTTATGGATGTCCTTAGGGTGTGCCCCGACCAAAGGCACATGATTTTGACCCTATCCAAGTTCCTTCCTAAGCTTGGTCAAGCTCATGCCCCCCTCTCTCCTTTTAGCTTTCCAGCATCCCCTTTACTGAAGAGTGGAAGGCCAAAGTGGTAAACATATTCTCCATCGAGATCCGCTACAATGATTTCATGATCAAATGAGTCATTATTAACCGTGGATACACCCTTAATATCATAGCGACTACTATTTTCCATGCTCTTGGTGCTACCTGCTTTTCTCCTGCTCCATAGAGCCTCCAGGGTTTCAACAGATCCACGACCAAGCCTCTCAAAGCTCTTGATATCCCCCTATCACTCTATCCTAAGACCGTGAGCACCCATTTTTCAGTTCCCCCCCAGGAAACTTGGATTACAACATCCTCCTTGGTTACCGTTGGTTGGATGCGATGATGGTTGTTCCTTGTCACTTCACAGGATAGATCGTGTTCTTCCATGAAGTCAAAACTTCTTTCTTTCATGGGATCCTGCTCCCTTCTCTCACCTCTGTAAGGTCGCTTCTAAGGTTCACCCCTTTAGATCTGTTGTCCAGTCTCCTAGCTATTTTGGAGCTTCTTCCACTTCTTCTCACTCTAAAGATGGCATGCCTAGGTTGGACTCATCCTCTAGCCTTGCCTGTCTCTTCTCCTTGAATGCATGAGCATCCTCGGGGGCACCTCATGCAGGCTCCCCACTCACCCTGACCAGCTTGGCTTGGGTAGCTCACGTAGTGCCGGGTTGAAACATAGAAGCCATTCATGTAAGCCATTCCTAGAAGCCATTCAAAGAGGTCGTTCACATCACAAATAGAAGCCATTCACTTAAGCCACTCAAAGAAGCCATTACAACACACATAGAGAGGCAATTAACAAAATCCATCCATTGGTTCCCAAAATTACAATAAGGCATCCATTAACTGCATGCACATATCCCTTCTTGGGTTATGAGTTCCTTATCTCTTGGGTCTGGTGAACGGGGTACGGTGAAAAGGGGGTATGATTGGCTATCAGCAATGACCACTGGAAATTACCTTCTTATAATGATCGACAATGAATGGCTAGCAATGAGCTTCTGGCAATGATCGACTATCGACCTATGGCTGTGGCTGGCAATGAGCTTCTGGAAATGATTGGGGTTATGACTGGTTGGTTATGATTGGGTATTTGTCTTAGGAATGATCATCAAATTGTGAATCATCATATATAATGCTTCGTGATTATTCCTCCCATCCATTTGAGGTAGGAACCTGAGTTCTGTATACGTAAGCAATGGTTATTTTTTCTTTTTCTCTTGGGTATGATTGTTGATATGATTGAACGGGCGGGTATGATTGAACGGGGACATCTCTTCTCTCCTCTTATGGTGGGGACTTGGAATGGTAAGAGGAAGGAGTTAGGAGAATGGGCGCACCTCATCACTGGGGCTACATCACACACATTTCTGACTGGCACTATCTGACCAACATTAAAGAACCAACTTGACTAGCGTGAATGGCTCAACCTAGCCCATCTCCCCGGGTCTATCTAGGATAGAGATGTACAAAATAGGTGGTTCCATGAGTTGGAATACAAATGTCGTAAGCATAACATGGTTCGTTGTAACTGTCTCCTCCTAGCATCTGAGTCTGAATAGATAAATATTAAGATAGAACATTGTGTAGAGGAGTAGGAGGCGCTGTTGAATGTGTACTGTGTAGTCGCCTGGAGGAGGTGTCCCATCTCTAGAGTCTGGAAGATCTCCTCTAATCGCTGGTCTGGGATCTAGATTGAAGATGTTGCTTAGATCTCTGTGAAGTATGGATGGACCTCTGCGTCCGCACTGATATGGAGTCTGGAGTTGGATTGGTTGCAGTCTTTATTTTGGTGCCCCAAGCAGATGGGAGTGTCGTAAAGAATGAAGTTCTTCTCTGGTGGAGGTTGGTCTTGGATGGGGCTGGAGGGTATGATACCAAAGTATAAGGGCCTCCTGCATGTATAAATCCAAGAATATCTGGTCGGTGTATTTGACGAACTGGAGAGAGTTCGGGGTTCTTTGAATAGACAATGGAATTGCCATCGGATCTCGTAGTAGATGGGACAAAGGAATATAAAGTGCTCCTCTGTCTCGACCTCATTAAGATGGCACATCTGGTAGATCCTATCAGATCGAGCAAGCTAGTGATTTGTCTCTAGTCGAAGTCGATGTGAACCCACTCTGAACTGATCCAGGGGGATATGAAGAGCCTGCATCCGATGGCAAAGTGTGTAGTAGGGTTGGATAATAAGACTGTCCCTCAATTCCATGAAGTGCTCAACGTAGAAAGCCATCTTCGGTCGTCAAACCCCCTGGGGGTTAATCCAAGTAACCTATATAAATCACCTATCAATATCATCTCGAATGATCCTGAATAGCTTTTGCCTGGGGTTAGGAAGTGGGTGGGTGCATCAAGAGAATATCTGAATAGAGGGAGTCGGCCTATCCCAATGCCAATAGACTCCAAAATCTATTAGACCCCCGCAAACCAACAACAGGTGCAGCTAGGATGGTTGGATGAGGCGATGGACTCTAAAGAGCAGTAAGCCAAGTACGGATATCAGTCCCTCCCCTTTGTTGAGTCACAAAATATTTGAAGGTGATGAAGGATGCATTAGCAGGCTCGACCAAAGGCCCGTTAGGGGCTCGGCCGAGGTTACGAGGTCGAGGCCCGGTAGGGTGAGGTAACGAACTCTCGACACAAGGCCGCCATCGACTCACTATTCATATGGTGAGGCCCGTTAGGGACTCGTCCGAGGTTACGAGGTCGAGGGATTTCTCGCTCACCTTCCCTAAAAAGGTGAGGGCCGCCTTCGATGCTTTCTTAGAAGAGAAATTCTTCTTTCTAAGAAGCGAACTGGGATGGTTCCATCTATGAAAATGTTGTCGAAGCTTCACACCAAGAAGTTGTTGGACTTCAATAGTAAAAGTAATCATCTTATGGTTATAAGAAAGGTACAACGGGTCCTTCCTTCTCTTATGCTTATGAAGGAATCAGGGTAAACGCAATGGGTCCTTACCTTAGCTTACGAAAAAGGGTTGGTGCTACAGTGAAGGGTAGGTGCTATTAGTCCCTTTGCTTACGAATCAGGGTAAGCGAAATGGATCCTTATGATCTCAGGTCAATACAATGATAACGATGAATTAGGGTGACCTAAAAGCTATTCATAGGAAGGTGCAGTTGGTCCTTCTTACCTTAGCTTATGAAGGAGGGTAGTTTTTACCAAGGAAGGTAGGTGCAATTGGTCCTTACCTTCTTACGCTTATGAATGCACTAACGTGGTTAGGTTAGTTGTTCTCCACTTGTGATTGATAGTTTGATGGACTCTCTAAGTCAAGCTTGTTTTAGGTGGTAGAATTGGGCGGAGTGCAAGTTCTTATTAATACTGGGTGAATACACTTTGGACAGGCAGGCTCTTAAGGGCTCACCTTTTGTGGTATCTCTACTTCTGGTACCTGTGTCTCTCCCGCTGCTCCTGCTATAGTGTCGAAATTGAAAGGAATGCTATCGGCTCTCGATATGCAACTGCTGGCATTGGATCTGATGGATATGAAACAACCCGGTCAACTCCTGGGGTTCAATCTTGATCAACTAGCATAACTATATGAAATATGGATAAAATCTATAGGTCCTACCATTTAGACCACTTGGCTAAGGTTCTACCCCCAATACTCCTAATGTTTTACCTTAGGCGATGGAAAGCTATGAAAGGTTGCTAACGAAGCTCACACTTACGAAGAAACAGAGGTGCACACGGGGGCCTACCACTACTCAATCGAAACAAAGTTATAGTCCATATACCATATATTATGTATGTAGTTGTATAGGCCTAAAAGAATCCAGTTTAAGTCCCCGCTTCTCCTACTATTCTAGGGCTACTACCTCGTCCATTTTAAGACCAAAATGAAAAGCCCGATGTTCCCTATCCATATCCATTCATTATAGATCTAGGTCCAGATTCAGTTTTATGAGCCTAAGAAGCATCATCCATGGTTTCATTCCCAATTGAAGATCCAATTCCAGAGGCACAAACAGTCAATCCAGTAGTACCAAAGCAAGCACCCCACTCAGGATCCCATTTTGATATCCAGAAGCAAATGACTCTGATTCTTGCTTGAATAAACTGGTATTGTCTTGGTTTCATCCACTAGTACTGCTCCTACCTTTCACTCTTACTAGACTGCTAGATATGCTCCTATTACGGTCATAGTTAAACCACTACTTCTCCTCTTGCTTACCTTGTTTATGCTAGTACTACTAGTAGATAAGCTACTCGTACTCCTACTACCCTTTTATGCTACTGGTTCTATAAGCTAACCAAGCTATTCCCACTAAGCTCCTCACTAACTCAGCTATCGAACTAATAGAACTCAAAAAACACCTAGAAGCTATATAGAACCTCTTCTCTGCTTGCCACTATATAGGTAGGGCTAAAGGAGAAACTCCCTCATCCAAAACCGGTTATAATGCTCTTGATTCCCTCTCCTTAAGTCGAGAGTTCGGTACCTCTCCTTTATCAAGAGTTCGGCAAGCTCACCCTCACCCTAGAGAAAGCTTCAACAAATCCTCAGAGTAAAGAGTCTTTATTTGACTTTCCATCCAGTAGAAGAGCCAAGGAGAGCTTGTCTAATGACTTGCCTTCTTAACCATTGACTTGCTTAACCACCATAGTAGATCTGTTACTTGCCTAACCCCTCTTAACCATTGACTTGACCATCTTAACCACCATCCCCTCATAGCCACTAATCATGTTTCTAATATGGAAGTTAGCCGAGCAGTCATGAGGAAGAAACCTTGAGGTCCCCAGTCCCCTTCATGAGCATGAATGAGCATGAGGAAGGACCCTAGTAGATCCGTAGGAGTGGTATTGGTTTCATATTGGTAGAAATCACCTCCAGAGCCTTCCCCTCTCTTAACCTCTTCTATTGGATGGTTACTGACTCAACCCTTTACTTGCCTTTTGACTTACTTTCTACTTTCTCTTCTACTTGCTTACTGCCTTGCTACTGGCTCTGCTACTGGCACTGGAGAGGATGCTAAAGATATTGATGGGACTGCATATCGATATCGATCTGCTACTGAAGCTACCGGTTGTGCACCTGGAGGATCTAAAACTAGATATGCTCCTACCCATGCTACTACATATGCTTATGATTATTAACCGAGATGTTAGACAAGGTAGTGCTACTGAAATTGCTCTTGCTTGCACTGATGCTTCTGGTAGGTAAAGTAATTAACCTTTTGCTAGCAAATTATTAATATGCAAAAAATCCAATTTACTCAGCAAATAACTCGATATAGCTTAGATTCTTTCTATCTTAGACGCAGATAGGGGTAGTATGGTTATATCATAAGTAAGGCCGTATCTCTTCCAGAGGCAGGAATAAAGGCAAGGGGCTAAGGCATAAATGGGAGCAGGACCAAGTGAAGTTGATACGGATCCTGTTATAAAGTCCGTAGTATCCCTTCCAGTTCTAGATAAAGATAAAGAAGTAGATCCACCAGTATCTGAGCCAGATCGAGTTATTGACCTTTATAGTACACTTGGAAAGAATCTAAGCCTCGTTGCTCCAAGCAACTTAAAGTAGGCTGTACCCAGGTAAATCGGAGTTGCCCCACTGGTACACTATACCCCCAAAATCCACCACGTGAAGCATCCGGTAAACCGGATTCATTCACATAGATATAAAGTGCCAAGTAGGGGAGAGCCCAAATCACAGAATAGATTGTAAGAAGTCGTAATAAGGCAAGGCCGGAAGACAGTACGACGTGCAAAGTCAAGGTAGGTGGGAAGCAGGAGGAAGGCGGCTCTAAAGCATAAAGCAGTAGAGGCCAAAGGGAATAGGCCTTGCATAGGCTTCTTTGGCAAGAGAGAGATAGGAAGGTGTAGATACAAAACCACTAGATTAAGATTGAGTAGCCCAGGTTGAATCAATAGTTTAACCAATAGCATAGTCCCGACGATTCTTGGTCATTTGGTATAGATGCTGGATCATGGTCAATGACTGGAAGGGATGCCAAGCGAGCTGCTGGTTCAACTGGTTATGATGAAACGTCAAGGTAAACAACGAGGTTAGCCACCTATGCCTCTGCTGTGTTTTCTATCTATCTTCCCTTAACTCGCTAAGCAACAGGAATTACAACCGAAGGGGTTTTGCTAAGGTTTCTAGTTGGAGTCATATGTAATTATGCATTTAAGTGATGGTGGCCCTTGACCTCGTAACCTCGGCCGAGTCTGGGCCTCACCATATGAATAGTGAGTCAATGGCGGGCCTTCGGGCCTCACCATATGAATAGTGAGTGACTCCGTCCCTGATAAGGCATCCGTCCGATGCATTCTTTCCGATACAGCAGGCATTGAACCTGCTTCACACCGTCGATGGCGGCCTGTGCTAATGCACCCATCAATCACTCAGGACTGAAACTTGTCCATGATTTCAGTAATTCATTATATACGTAATTACGTAATTAAGTGGTAATTTGAGATATGTCATTCTTCCTTTCTGCTGCCGAGCAGCCGATGCTGCTATAATTATATGAGCGTGAAATATGCTTAGCGGAGTTAGGCGTATATTAGATACGTAGTTACGCAATGCAATGACTCGATAGCGGTAATTCGAGATATGTCATTATGAATTTCCTCTACCGCCGATGCTGCTTCATATTCGATTTGCGTCATTCGAGACGCTTTAGCAAACAATGCATATATTATATATGTAATTATGCCTTAGCAGAAAATGCATGTATTATAATCGATACTAATTTAGGCAGGGTCCCAATCTTATGAATCCACGGGGAACCTAGGCTATAGAGCTCCAGGGACATCCATTCGTATTCCCGCGATCGATCGAGGGCCAAACTCCACGCCACAATTTCCCGGTCTGATCATTCCTTTCTTGGTCCAAGCACGAAGCCCTGCGGGAAGGATGATAGGTCCTAGCTATGAAGTTGGGAACAACATCCATTCATTGAAGCATGAAAATAAGGGTCATTTCCCCTTGTTGGCCCAAGGTATGAAGCCGAGGATTCATCCATCATGAATTTTCTCGCAATAAAACAAAACTCAACCATCTATCCTGCCCACTTTCCTTTACTGATCCAGCTTAGATACTCAGCCCCACATTGTTTATTAGACTCGGTCCCTCATTGCTTGCTTCGGGATCTCATGCCAATTGAAGGATTTCAACCTATAACTTGATTCCTACTATACTCCTTCTGATCCATTCCGTTCACCAACCAAATTGAGGAGTGAGCCATTCCCCTTTGTCATTCATCGACAAATTACCTGGCGAACTATGCTTTCGATCCATTAATGATTTCCCAGCCATTCCAGCTTAGAGTCTTACCAGTCTTCCCTCCCTATCAATGACCAAGAACCATGCTCTTAATCCATAACCAGATAAGCCTTTCCCTTTGCGAAGCGACCATCGAAACCAAGTCGATCATCCATGCGAGTACAAGAATGCCATTACTTATGCGAGTCCTTCCAAAAATAGCCAGAGCTTAATCTTCCTATCATTTCAAGAGGGCTCTTTTCTTATTCAGCGACTGTTTAAACCATCCCAATTCGTCATTCATTCCCATCACGCCATTTCTCATGCCAGCTCTTACCATCGATGCCATTTTGATGTGTCTTCCTGTTCCTTCTAGTTGAGCCATACTAAGCCCTTGATCCAGACCAAACAAAGATCATTTAACTGCCTTCCACTACCCAGAAATGACTCCCTTCGGGCAGCTAGGTGGCCCTTAATAAGCTGGTGGGCCCTATTTGCTGTGCCTTTCCTCATTCTGCTAGGGGATTGCTTTGACTCGCTCACTCTGGGCCGACCTACCCGGGTAAGATATAAAGCATTCCCCACCATATTGATATGCATATACAAGCACGTAGTGGAGATGGGTGTTGTCTTTAGGAAAGATAGTCTGTAGTGACTTTATATAGATATACTTTTCTTTCCTTTCTTTCGAGGTGACTAAGGTGGTCTGATCTGACCCTGGGGATATATTTCCTTGTCAGACTATGTATGTGGTAATGCGGGGATCCATCCATAAAGACTGGTGCTTAAACACACATGCATACATCCGCATTCACATTCACACTGAAATGAAATGTTTGTTAGTGTTACACAGTAATTTGTCACCGTCCTTTCCATTCCCCGTCCCGCACAATGGAGGACCCATTATGTGACCTGTGAACACTGTCATGCCTTGAAAACATCATCAATGCATCCCTCTAAGTATGAGCTTCATTTCCCCTTGAGACATCTCCTTGCAAAATCCATGAAAAACAACTCTTTTTGCATTGGCGCGGGTAGACAGTTCAGTGCTCGCGCCAATCAGGGAAATCCTGTAAAGAGGTCACGCCACTTGGCGCTCTGTCATAGAGCAGCAATCGCGCCACCCATTTTAGGGACTGTTTTTTAAATATGGATGGCGGAAGTTGAGTTCAAACAAACTCACAACCACTGCCTATCTTGAGTTGGGAGGTTTGGCTACGGGAGTTCTATGGAAAGGAAGTGGTTTTGCCACCTTCTATGGAACCTTCCTTGTTGATAGGGCCAATCCCATAATAATAGGGATCCCAACTCCCTCCTTCCCCATCTATAAAAGCTTGCTCGGATCCATGGCAAGCTAGTCTGGAAGTGCTGAAGCTTTGCATCTCCCTATTCCCAAGTGCCTTTGTGCTGTAAAGAATCCCTTCTTTCCCTTAAGGCCCATTCAAGCGAGGAGACCATTGTTACGAGACTTTGGAGAGGTTTCCCTTTCCTTGGCGAGCTTTGCGAGACGTGGACAACCGGAGACCCGTTCGAAGGAAGCTGCGACGTCAGAACTTGGTTGTAACTTCTATTCGTTTATCATTTTAATAGATGACTATGATTATGGTTCCACTCCTTTTTTCCATCATGTTAATGCGAGTAATATCTTTTCTGACCGATGTTTAGTTACGTATGCTGGTTCCTATGCATGTATCTGTTCGTTTCTTCTGTGTGCAGGTGTTCATCCACGGAGATCGTGGAAGGATTGTGATCTGCCAGGGCTGAAGGACGGGGACATCTCTTCTTCAGATCTAGCGTTGGAATTCAGGTAGGCTCTTATTCCAAGTCTTTCATTCGTAACTAGGAGCTTGCATCATAGCATTGTTTGTTTGTTGCTAGACCCCTGCTGGGCTAGTAGGGATCGCCTCTGTCCGCAGAGGGGATTTACCTCCTCAACAAATTGGCGACTCCGCTGGGGATCGTCCGGTTTTCCTTGTCCCTTTTATGATTGGTTCGCTTTGATTGTTTCTCCTTTCTTGATGAACCTTCTGGGTTGGATTCTTTCATTATTTTAGCCTCT
The DNA here is from genome assembly GCA_034641835.2 of Pinus albicaulis. Lineage (NCBI taxonomy): Eukaryota > Viridiplantae > Streptophyta > Pinopsida > Pinales > Pinaceae > Pinus > Pinus albicaulis. The sequence continues at coordinate 867,502,842 of CM076577.1, read as the reverse complement.
TGGTTTGCTTAGCTTGTATTGGTCTACTTTTAGAATAGCTTGTTTTTTAATTTTTATTGAAGAACTCTACTGCGGCGGGTTTTAACCCGACAGTCGCGCCACTTGGCGCTTGTTGCATTTGTCTGTGTCGCGCCAATCGGCCTCTGGCGCCAGTTTCAAGGCCACAGTCGCGCCACCCCTGTGACTTTTTTGAGTTTCTTCATTTTTTGGCTTTCTGAGCTTGACCAGTACTTTTCTTCTTGATTTTCTGATTGTCTGGGTGTGTTGGAGTTTTGTTTGACTAGAATTCACCGCTATCCTTTGGTTGTTTGCCTCTGTCTATCGATTTCACGATTTGAGCCCTAGGGCATCTAGTGGCTTAGTGAATCGAGCCCTCCATTGGGAGTTTTGGTGTTCTGATTGTCCTGTCAACTTGTTGATTGATTCTCCACGCTCTCTTACCAGTCTTTGATTGTTTTGCTGCGTCTTTTGGGTGATTGTTCTTTCCTTCATTCAGAATTTGTTTGCCTTGCTTTGGACCTAGATCACACGGTCCATCGGAAGTTTTCAAGTCTTTCTTTGCTTTGAGGGACTTTGGGTCGATTTAGAGATTTGGTTGCTTGCTTCGTTGAGTGAATGTTGTTTGCTTCGCTCTCTTAGATATCATTTCTCAAATTGTTCCTTTTGTTTTCAGTGCACATTAGCCATTAAACATTGAAAATAAAAATATATATATATATATATAATCTCTTTTGCTTTTGTTAAATTAGTGCAAATTGTGATCTTTTCCATATTGCTAGTGATTAGTGTTTGAATGAAAAGTGTGCAATTGCATTAGTTGCATTAGAGATATTCTTGTTTGTATTCCGTTCATTTCGTTTGTATAAAAGCTCTCAACTCTCATTTAACTAGTTTTCATCGAACGAAATGTTGCATCGTGGCATATAGCTTGCATTTAGGAGACACTACATACGATAAGGCCTGGAAATTGAAACTTAATTGAAGATCAATTGTAAAATTTATTCAATTAACCTAAGGCAGCATTGGAACTTAACGAAACATATTTAGAAGGTCTAGGCTAGAGACGTGTTCCGGCGTCGTTAAACCTAGTAGCTATTGTTCGCCTGTTGGCTTTAGACAGCGCTAGTACGGACATGTGCTCCCCGTACCGTCACGTATATAAAGGGAGACCCCTTTAGTTTTTCAATCCTTTATCCACAGGAAGCCGAGTCTGCCGCCCTATACCCGTGATACACCGAACACAGCATTCGGGGAGACTACCTGCACGTACGGAAAGTCCTTGGTCGATTTCTGTTTCATTATTGAAACCAAGGTGTATATTGCAGTTCACGGATATTTGGTACACCCTTTGTGCCTAGTTTTTTCCTGAGCAGTCATTTGGTCTTTTCTGACTCCCTAAACTTGAAAAGACCGTCGAGCGCTTGTCCTTTCACGCTTGTATCAACTCTGAAAGAGATAGAGTCATCTTTTTATCGTTTCTCGACTCTTAAAACATGAAACGGTAGAATTTGTTTATTTTCCAATGTGGTAAAATCAATCTCCCACGATAAACACACCCATTTAGATATTTCTTGTGACTGTTTGATCGTGTGTCTTAACTCGTTTTCAGCCCGTGTGTGTGTGTGCTCTCTTCTTCTAGTCTTTTGTCACGGTGGCGGAACCCTCGGTTTCGTCTACTGGTAGTCCTTACACGGACGATTCTTCAGAGGCTTCTGAACCTTCTGTTGAACCACAGCAGCCTGTTGTTTCCGAGTTCCCTAACGGGGGACCAGTCCTCGCCGAGCAACCCTTTGGAGAGCCAGTTGAGTTCCACTGGCCCTTTTCGGACCCTGTGTCTGAATTGAGATTAGGAGCTGATTTCCTTTCTCTTACATCGGGTTCACCGTTTATTGCTGCTGTTTTTCCTCCTAGTCCTCGCCGTCTTCTGCGTGATTTAACGGCGGGATCAACCATGAGTGATTCTGGTGAGGAAATTCCCGGGTCTGATGACTATCAGCGCATCCCTCGTAGATTGTTTGAGGGAGACGAGTGTGAGCTGGCTACCACATCGTCAGCTGGTCCTTCTTTGCCACAGGGATACAGATCTCTGGGTCAGATTATCTCAGCTGCTGCCTCTATGGGAATATCATCTCCTGCTTCGAGGCCAGCTGCCACTACACCCGGGGTGTCTCCTTCGACACCCGTCACTTCTGTTCCCATGCGACCCACTGTTTGTGTGGCTGCCTCTTCTGCTGTTGTCTCAGCATCTGCTACTAGATCTGGGCCAACTCATGAAGACATTTGTCTAGCTACTGCTATACCGGAGAATATCTCTCCGGAGGAGTATCGGTTGTTTTTACAGCAGCCGAACGCCGGGGCTGGACAAATCCCCCAAGATCCTTACCGATCTTTCTTTTCACACTATGCACAGGACGGCACTCCCGTGTATGGTTTCCCGGGTCAGCTTGATGAGCATGGGGACATTTTGCGTCTTCCTGCTCCTGAGGCTTATCTGTATGCTCAAGGTTTACCGTACAACCAGGCTCAGAACCTGCAGGCACAGCCTTTTCAAGGCCAACCTGCAGGCCAACCTGGCTATCAGTACGACCCGCAAGGACAGCCCAATCAAGGCTACTCTGCGGGCCAGCAAGGGCCATTCTATAATCCGCAAGGACCGTATTATAACCCTGCTGGTCAACCTGCTCAGCCTCAGCCGGGGTATCAACAGGGACCGGCCTATGGTCCTGGGGGGCAAATCCAGCCTTCTTTACCGATGCAACTGCAGTATCCTGTTGTCTCTAACGTTGCATATCAGCCAGGACCACTTTATGGTTCTGCTTCAGGTCAAACTGGTTTCCAGCAAGCACCTGGTCCTGTTCCACCACCAGGCCAACCGGGTCATCCGGTACAACCTGGTGTCCCGCCTCCAGCACAACCGGCTTATTCGGTGCAACCTGGGGCTCACTTACAACCAGGTCAGCCTGCGCAACCAGCGCCGCCTGTCTATCCGGGCCAACCTGTTCATTCAGGGCCGCCCCCTCATTCGGGCCAACCTGTTCATTCAGGGCCGCCCCCTCATTCGGGCCAACCTGTTCATTCAGGGCCGCCCCCTCACTCGGGTCAACCTGTTCATTCAAGGCAACCCTCTCATTCCGTTCACTCTGCTCAACAGCCTGCTCATTCCATGCCGCAGCCAAATCAACAGCTGCGCCCTACGTACCAGGCTCCGCAGGGTTCCACTTATCAGCAGTCTACTCATCCTCAGAGTGGTTATTATCCTCATGGTCAGTCTCAACCGAACTATAACCACTCTGGAGGCTCTCAGTATCCTCCTCCACCCGGTTCTACCTACGCTCAGCAGCCAAATCCAAACGCTGCTTATACGGGGCAGACGCCTAATCAAGGCCCGAATCCTGGTTATCAAGCCCCACACAATGGTTACCAGCAACCAAATCAGTCTGGTTATACGAACTATGCCCCCTACGGTCAGAATCCTATGGGACAGAACCCGTGGGGGCAGGGATATTCACAACCATCGTGGAACGCAGGTACCGGACCTTATTCTGAGACTGGCATGGTAGTTAACCCTCCATTGCCGTTCCTGGCTACCTTGGATCTACCGGACGTTTCGAAGTTGACCAATGATCCGATTTCTCATAATCCATATTGGCCCCCGGTTCCAACCAAGATACCAGGTGACTGTCCCAAGTTTGAGGGCAAATCTGGAGAAGACCCCTAGGCGCATGTGATGACGTATCACCTCTGGTGCTCGTCTAACTCTTGGACTGACGATTCGGTTCGTTTGCGTCTTTTCCAGCGTACGTTAACAGGAGCTGCTGCTAAGTGGTACATAGAGCTATCCCGTGGTATTTTTCGGGATTTCAACTCGTTAGCTATGGCTTTCCTCACGCATTTCCAGTTACCAGTCCGGTATGAGACCGGGACGCACCTCCTGTCTTCCCTGAAGCAGGACTCGGCCACTCACATCTCGGATCACATCCATGAGTGGCGGCGCCGTCGTCGACTGATCAAGTTTCACATACCTGATCAGATTTTGACTCACTGGTTCACAACCTCCTTTGTGAATAAAATCGCTCAGGATATCGCGATGGGAGCGTGTGTGACGGAGGAACAAGCTATCGCGCGTGCCCAGTATCTGGATCTTGTTTATTCGCAATATGGCACGCTTTATGACATCCTGCCTGATGCTCCACGGCCCGGAGCCAAAAAGACCCCGCCTACCCCTACGGTGGATGGCGTCATTGGTTCCGTCTCTCAAAATTCGAAGAAGCCTTCGAATGGGAAGCAGAAGGCTAATTCTTCCAACAATACCTCTGCTAATCCCGCCTCATCCAATTCTGGTAAATCCGCGGAGGTAAATGCTGTTCAGGCCAATCCTGCAGACAAATCCTCCAAGGGGAAGAAGAAGGGCAAAGGCAAATCAAAATCTGATGCCCCGAAACCGGAATCTAAAACTCGAACTGAGGATGGCTCCCAACGTAAGCCGAAATTCCCTTGCCTCATCTGTGAAGGTGACCATTACACTAAGGATTGTCCACGACGGTCCGAAATTAGTCAACTTCTTAAAGGCTCGAAAGGGACTCTGGCTGTTTTAAAAGAGCCATTTCCATCTCAGCAGACCCAGATGGTCGAACAAGGTTCATCATCTGCACCGTTTGGGTCTCAGGTTTTCATGATGAAGACTAATGCACCTATCACTATCGCTACGAGATCGAAGGATTACAATAGTCAGCAGCAGGCACCCGGGAAGGCGGTGGCGGAAGGACCGCCTCCCCCACCTGCTTCTGGTTCATTGGAAATCGAGAAGCCGACTCTCGAACCCGTTGTGAAGCCACCTCCCAAGGGTGTTCTTCGGAGATCCTCTTATAATCCAAACGCTCGTGCCGCTCAACATTACAGTATTGTTGAGGATCTGGCACAAGCGCCATGTGCCATGTCTGCACTTGAGGTTCTTCAGAGTTGTCCTTCACAACGGAAGGCTTTATTGTCTGCCATCGGTGGTATTGATCCCGCCGATTCGAGCCTTATCACCTTTGATCTGGAGAATTTTACTCCCCGGCTTCCACATCAAATCGCTTTGGTTATTCAAGTCGGGATTAACGGTCTGAACGTTCACAGAGCCGTCGTAGATGAGGGTGCATCTACTTGTGTTATGTCTTCCACTTGTTGGAAGGCCATCGGCTCTCCAACTTTGTCGTCATCTCCTAATGCCCTTGAGGCATTTGATGGTCGGGAATCTAAACCCCTGGGAGTTCTCGAGAGTCTTGCGATTACATTACAGGGAAAAACTGTCAACGTAGAAGTAGAAGTAGTTGACGCTAAACTCAACTACAATATACTTCTTGGCCGCAGCTGGACCCATGCCATGCTCTGCGTGCCGTCTACTGTCTTTCGATTCATCAAGTTCCCTCACGAGGGCAAGATTGTGACAGTAGACCAGTTGTCATTTTTTACCTCGAGCTCCGAGAACAACGTGCCGTATGTGGATCAAATTCCGAATCCACCAAACAGCATAGGACCTGGTCTTTTCAAAGACCCGGTCCTCATGGGTATTTTCCCTGCGCCGCCACCGAATACCGCTCAAGTCAACATGTTGTCCAGGACTGATGACCCCTGGCTGATTCCTACACCTGAGCAGGTATATGAGTTTGGAGAGTCCATGCCTTTAACGCCAGTAGAGATCAGCTACTGTGAGATTGTTGCTGCATCGGACCCTCCACCTCCGATGAGCATGGCTCTTGACGTCTACTCACAATCCCCCTGGCTTGGTCAGGCTGATTCGCCTGATCCTCTTAGAGAGACTTTTCCCTCAGATGAGGCGATCATTGAAACTATGTCTCTTGAGGAGCTACCCTGGGGCGATGGGCATCATCGTTCCTCGTTTATGCCTAGCTTGGGGGCAATGACTGACTGTCTCGAGCGCTATGCTGCTCAGGTTCCTTCCCCTCCTCTTCAAACACCGATCTTGACGCACGAGGTCTTTTCGGAGGGTAACCTGAGTAACATTACTCAAACGGTTCCTATCAACATCTCTGTTAAACCAGGGATTGTTGAGAACATTCATGTGGGTGTGACTTGTTCTCCCGAGGAGATTCAGGTCTATACGGAACTTTTCAAAGAATTCAGAGATGTTTTTGCATGGTCCTACGAGGAAATGCCGGGAATTGATCCTAGTATTGTCGTGCACGAGATTCCTACCTATCCAGGTGCGAAACCCGTGCGCCAACGCTTGCGTCCCATGCATCCTCGGAAAGCCGCCGCTATCAAGGCAGAGGTTGAAAAACTTCTGAACGCGGGGTTTATTTATCCTATCCCCCTTACAAAATGGGTGTCCAATATCGTCCCTGTCGATAAAAAGCAGGGTACCATTCGAGTCTGTGTAGATTATCGCGATATCAATCGCGCCTGTCCTAAGGACAATTATCCCACTCCGTTTATCGATCAGATTATCGACGATTACGTCGGGAGTGAGATCTATTCCTTAATGGACGGTTTCTCAGGTTACAACCAGATTAACATTGCACCTGAGGATCAACATAAGACCACATTCATCTGTCCGTGGGGCACTTTTGCATATAAAAAACTCTCGTTCGGCCTAAAGAACGCTGGCGCCACGTTTCAGCGTGCAATGTCATATGCTTTTCATGATATTCGCCATATTGTCCAGCCTTATCTGGACGACTTGCCTGCCCATTCGGGTAAGCGAGAGGATCATCCTGAACATCTTCGCCAGATATTTCTTCGCTGTAGACGCTACAACATTAGGCTCAATCCTCATAAGTGCGTCTTCTGCGTCGATTCCGGCCGTCTTTTAGGCTTTATAGTCTCGAGAGACGGAATTCGCCTCGACCCTCTGAAGGTTGAGGCCATTATAAATCTCCCGTCACCCTCCTCCCTTTATCAGTTGCAGAGTCTGCAAGGGAAAGCGAATTTTCTTAGACGCTTCATCACGAATTACGCCGAGGTGGCCAAAGGATTCACTCGTTTGTTAAAGCAGAATGTTCCCTTTCATTGGGACGAAATCGCTCAAGAATCCTTTGAGAAGCTGAAGACATTGCTCGTCAATGCTCCGTTGCTTCGTCCTCTGGACTACCACCGCGACTTCACTTTGTATCTAGCCGCCGCATTAAGCACCATCGCCATGGTCTTGGTGCAGGATGACGAGAACGGTGATGAACATGTTGTTTATTACCTCTCTCGGAACCTTCTCGACCCGGAAACGCGTTATGCACATGTCGAGAAGTTGGCCTTAGCAGCCGTACACGCCGTGCAACGCTTTCGCCATTACATCCTATTGCGCACGATAACAGTGGTTTCAGACTGTAACCCCATGACATATATTCTTTCTAGACAATTGCTGGGGGGCAAGTACTCCAAATGGATCGTCATCCTGCAGGAGTTTGATTTGGAGTTCACCACTGCCAAATCAACTAAATCACTGGTCTTCGCGGATTTGATATGTTCTCTCCCTACGGACTCTCTTCCTGAACACTCTGAAGATCATATACCGGACGAAACGCTGTTTCTTATTGATACTCGTGATCCTTGGTACGGTGACATCATAGTGTGGCATCTTCGAGACGCAACATTCGGTGCGAGTTGGATAAAGGCGCAGCCGTCGGCCGGATTCGGCACCCGGTCCCAGCCTACCGCATTGTGGGAGATACCCTATGTCGTATCGAGTAGATTCGGTGCTCACGACGATGCCTTACGCGGAGCGAGGGGTAGAAAGTCTTGAATGAGCGCACGGTGGCGCTGTGGTGGACACATGTCCGGATATGCCAGGTTGCCAAAAAAAGATTACGAGCGAGGAGTTGTTGCGGCCTTCTATATTCGAAGTTGTATCCTTTAACGATCGAAAATGTCATCCGTGCCAGATTTTTCGGCGCAAGATGCGCGCGCCGCCATTGCCTTTGCATCCCGTTATTACCCTCGGCCCTTTTGCGAAATGGGGCGTGGATTTTATGACGTGTAACCCTCACTCGGCCGGGGGGCATGCGTATATCATTGTCGCCGTCGACTACTTCACTAAGTGGGCCGAGGCGATGCCTACACTAGCTGCTGACGGAAGAACGATTGCTTCATTTTTATTCAACCATGTTATTGCACGATTCGGGGTTCCTCAAGCTATCGTCACTGATCACGGTACTCATTTCCGTGATTACATGATGGCGGAGCTGACAGCTGCGTTGGGCCTGCGTCACGACAACTCAACGCCATACTACCCTCAAGCGAACGGTCAGGTTGAAGCAGTGAACAAGGTTTTGGTCACCATGCTTCAACGAACAGTTGGGATTCATAAATCCAGTTGGCATCTCCAACTGTTCTCAGCTCTCTGTGCGTACCGAACATCTGCTAAAAGTGCAACCGGGTTCACACCATTCCAACTGGTGTACGGTCTGGAAGCTACTTTGCCGGTTGAATGTGAAATTCCTTCGCTCAAATTAGCTGTGGAGCTCTTACCGGACACTTCTCCTGAGGAAGAGCGTCTTCTGTATCTTGAACGGTTGGATGAAACCCGTCGTCTAGCTGCTTTGATCATCGAAGCACAAAAGAAGAGGGTCAAATCTCATTTTGATCAATCTGTTTATCCCCGTTCTTTCATTGAAGGAGACCTAGTCCTCTTGTACGATCAGGCACATGATAAGCTTGGTGCCGGTAAACTCCAGCCCATGTGGCACGGTCCCTACATAGTAAAACGTGTTTTGAAAAATGGGGCCACGAGCTTATAGACTACGAAGGAGTTCCATTGGCGCAGCCCAGAAATGGGCTGTACCTTAAGAAGTACTACGCCTGAAATGATTTTTGGTGTGGTGTGTGTACATAGGTGTGTGATTGTCATTTGTGTGCATGGTGTGGTGTGCTTTGTAAACGTCTTTCTGCTGATCGGGTCTTCCTGGTTGTGCAGATGTCTACTCATCCATTTGTTGGTTTCGCGGACGGTGCCTCCCGCAGTACCAGGAATCTGTCTTCTATAGCCTGGGTAATCTACGATCCTGCTGGTGAGTTGATCGACCTGCAAGGTGTTTGTTTAGGACGTACCACGAACAATATCGCGGAATATAGCGCCGTGTTGGAATTATTAACCGAGGCAGTAAACCTTGGTATGCGTGAATTGCTCGTGTACCTAGATTCACAGCTTGTAGTGTTGCAGCTGAACGGGCACTATTCGGTAAGAAACCCGTCCATTTTACGATTGTATTTGCGTATTCGATTACTGGAAAAGAATTTTGAATATATTACATATCATCATATACCCAGGCATTTGAATACATTAACAGATGCAGTAGCAAATTTGGTGTTAGATAGACATTTGCGCAATTTATAAATCATCATCACATGTAAAGAAGACTCATCCAGAAATAGATATGCATGTATATAGATATCGAAATGTTTACATAGAAGTGTGTCACATAAAACTCAAAAAATATACATAATTGTCTTAATACATCCGGAGACACTGTGTCTCTCAAAAAAATAGGTGTGGCTAAATCCTAGAGACTAATCAGCATGGTGCTCATGATAGCACGTCACTGCACGCACTAGCCGCCTCGGGATTCGGTGGAGCCGGTTTGGAACTCCCACCGTATGGCGCTGGTACTCCATCGGTACATCTGACAGTCGGGCATAGTCTGGGATCCCATGGACGATCCCCTCGAGGTTCTAAACCAGTGCCTCTCCTCCGGTGCCTTCCCCCTGGATCTCAGGGGCGAGTTGTGTCCTCCGGGAGACAGGAGACATCCCGGCTGGTCTCTCAGGTCCTACATCTACATGCATATATAATTGTGTTTAGACAAGTGTGTATTAACAAAAAAAAAACATATAAACATAAAATCAAAAATATGAGGTCTTACCCAGCTCTTCATCCCAGTCGTCTCCTTCTGGTAGCGGCAGATCTGGGTCCCCTGTAAAGTCAGTTCCCGCATAGGGCCAATCTTCCACAACGATCAGTTGGCGCCGTAACCACCTGAAGAACTCGGGCTTCCAGGACATCTGTAGCCCGCCTCCAGATCTGGGCATCAGTGCTGCCCAGCGAGCCATCCTCGGCTCTCGTGGTACCGGACTCGCCACATGGGCCTCTTGGCCCTGGAAGGTTGGTATGCGTTCCAGAATGAACGATACCAAGATGGAACCGTACCCAAACTACTTCAGTTTGTTCTGTTTGCACTTTGTAAGCTGCCTTTTCATGTTGATCGTAACAGCTGTTGCCCAATCATACAGTCGGGGACCCATGCATTCTGAGGCCAGTAAGAGTTGAGTCTTTGTAGCCTCGTGCGGTGCCTGCGATCCGGCAGCCCGCGTAATGGTGTGGAGTACAAATATCAGTGCTAGATCAGGGATGGTTGAGATGTATACCTTCTTACTCCCTGTTCCTGTTTGTGCCCCACGGCACACCCGCGCCATTACTTCTTCCATCTTTTCCCCTGATGGTCTGCTCCCAGTCAGTACAGGGATTGGACCCCTGTGGGATAATCCAGTAACGAAATAAATGTCGGTGACCTCCAATTCCAACACCTGGTCTCGTATTCTGAATACTTGGTCGTTTTCATCCCAGAGGTTGATCAGATATTGGAGGAGCTCAGGCTGAGCTCGTAAGCATGGCGTGAGGAAGAACTTTTTTAAGCCACAGTCTCTCAGAGCATTCATACATGCTTGGCTTTGCATGGCCTCTTCGTCCTCATCTCCGTATTCTCGTTCCTTCCATTCGATTGCCATTCTGACTGTTTATCTGCATTCACATGGTCCAAAACCCCTGATTAGATCTTTTGTAAGCTTCAAAATTCAAGAAATTTGGCATAAATAGTGGAATTTTAGGCGGAAATTTGGGTTCCGCCGCTGGCGCGGGCCCTTTGGTAAAAAGAGCTCAGTGGCGCGGGTCCGTGCCCGATACCCGCGCCACTTGGCCCGACCCTAAAAATTCAAAAGTGCCCTTACAGAGCTGATTTCTAAGGGAAATCATTAAAAAATGCATGAAAAGAAAGAGAAGAGGAGCGCCTCTTACCTGTCACAGACGAGACGCTGAATGGTTGCCTGGATTGGTCGCAATCACCGTCAGAAGATTCTGCTCCAAATGGACCACTGTTGCTCTCCACAAGGTAAATAGTAAAAAGTAATTTTATTTTTACCATTAGACATATTTATAACTTTTCGACGTTAAATGAGCTTTAAAAGTTATTTTTTGTCAAATATTTGCATGTATTATGTCGAAAATGGATTTTACGCTTGTTGGGTATGTGCAGCAGCAGGTTTTTGCGACTTAAAAGGTGGAAACGAGTTGTATTTTATACTTTTTCGGACTCGGTAAATACACGAAAAAGTCACTCTGGAGTCATCTTTCAGCTCTTTTCTGACTCTCTAAATATGAAAAGATCGCCGAGCCCCTTGTCGTTTCGATCTCGTTAAAATGGACACGAATCGACATTCACCCAGTATAAGTTTAACCCTTTTTCGGGCTGGGCTGGATCGATTACGAAAAAGGAATACCCTAGCCTATCGCGACTAGGAGGTTTTCCCGGATATTTTTTTCTACCTTTTCGGATCTGGGGAACTATTTACGAAAAGGGACCTGTGGAGTTTTCTTTTCCGCTGTCTTTTCAAACTCTCTAAACATGAAAAGACGGCGAGTTCTTCCTTTGTCAGACTCGTTAAACCCTGATGACATTGGATTTCGTCGAAATGACGTTCTCCGAGTTTCTCCTTCCTAGGACTCGTTAAATGCACTAGGATGGATTCGCCCGAAGGGCGGACTTATATCACAAGCATATGCTATCCCCTTCAAGCTTGTTATCAAAAATAATTGGGGTACTCGCGAGAAATGGTGGGGGAAAAATGGAACCATCGTCGTTGTCGTCGGCAGTATGTCGCTCTTGAACATGGCACTTGTCTGCATTCGTGTCGGGTTGGGGACATCTCATCTCGTTGCTTCACTTTGCTTCCATGGGTTTGGGTTATCTCTTTTGACCTCTCATCTGTTCACTGCCTCGTCGCCATGACCTTTGATCCGTTGATGTCAAATACTGCCAAGTCCATTGTCGTGCCGTTCGTATGTTCAAGAGAAGTTGGCCTCTGCAAATATCAACCTTCCTCTGTTTCTCATATGGTCCTGATTCACAACAAAAACATTATGTTCCTCTGTCTCGTGTCGATGATGTGGGAATCATTATGGCCCACCTTCGATCAAGGTCACTTCCTGTCGACTTCAACTCATTATCCGGGAAGTTGGTCTAGAGACTCCTGATGGTACCTTGGAGCCTGCATGCCTCAATGGCAGGTTCGTCGCATTCGACGTGAAGTTTACATCATTGACTTCCGATCGAATGATTCTGCGGGTGTTCGACGTCAACTCATTTATTCACACGCCGTAGATTTTACCTGTAGTACCTTGAGGACCATTGTCATTATTGATGGTTTCTCTCGCGTCTGTTAACGGCTTTCATCATTGGCTGGTAATCAGACGATGTTCTTGCATGTTCGACATCAGCTCACACATTCGCATGCTAGAACTTGTACTTATTTGGGTCGAGATGGAGCGCAAGACCCTGGATTGTGTCTGTTGTAATCCAGGCTGCGATTGTGGATTATTGTCATTATGTACATGACTCAATGATTGGATGGCTGCGACCATACCTGAGTCTATTTGTTGGATCTTAGTTGGATGGCTGCGCCCATACCCTAGATCCGGATTATAGCATACTCTGTTCGGATGGCTGCGTCCATACCATATATATACATCATGTACTTGAGATATCAGTTGTATCTTTCTGTGCAGGTTTTCCGACGGCGGGCCTTCAGTTGGACGTGTTCTCGTAAAGCATTTCACCCCTCTCTCTCTCGGGCCTCATGCTTTAGGGGGCATCTGTTACACAGTAATTTGTCACCGTCCCTACCATTCCCCGTCCCGCATAATGGAGGACCTATTATGTGACCTGTGAACACTGTCATGCCTTGAAAACATCATCAATGCATCCCTCTGAGTATGAGCTTCATTTCCCCTTGAGACATCTCCTTGCAAAATCCATGAAAAACAACTCTTTTTGCATTGGCGCGAGTAGACAGTTCAGTGCTCGCGCCAATCAGGGAAATCCTGTAAAGAGGTCGCGCCACTTGGCGCTCTGTCATAGAGCAGCAATTGCGCCACCCATTTTAGGGACTGTTTTTTAAATATGGATGGCGGAAGTTGAGTTCAAACAAACTCACAAACCATTGCCTATCTTGAGTTGGGAGGTTTGGCTGCGGGAGTTCTATGGAAGGGAAGTGGTTTTGCCACCTTCCATGGAACCTTCCTTGTTGATAGAGCCAATCCCATAATAATAGGGATCCCAACTCCCTCCTTCCCCATCTATAAAAGCCTGCTCAGATCCATGGCAAGCTAGTCTTGAAGTGCTGAAGCTTTGCATCTCCCTATTCCCAAGTGCATTTGTGTTGTAAAGAATCCCTTCTTTCCCTTAAGGCCCATTCAAGCGAGGAGACCATTGTTACGAGACTCTGGAGAGGTTTTCCCTTTCCTTGGCGAGCTTTGCGAGACGTGGATGACCGGAGACCCGTTCGAAGGAAGCTGCGACGTCAGAACTTGGTTGTAACTTCTATTCGTTTATCATTTTAATAGATGACTATGATTATGGTTCCACTCCTTTTTCCATCATGTTAATGCGAGTAATATCTTTTCTGACCGATGTTTAGTTACGTATGTTGGTTCCTATGCATGTATCTGTTCGTTTCTTCTGCGTGCAGGTGTTCATCCACGGAGATCGTGGAAGGATTGTGATCTGCCAGGGCTGAAGGACGGGGACATCTTCTTCTTCAGATCTAGCGTTGGAATTCAGGTAGGCTCTTATCCCAAGTCTTTCATTTGTAACTAGGAGCTTGCGTCATAGCATTGTTTGTTTGTTGCTAGACCCCTGCTAGGCTAGTAGGGATCGCCTCTGTCCGCAGAGGGGATTTACCTCCTCAACAGTTAGCTTGTCATACTTCACCAGAAAGTAACCTTAGTTACGATCATATATAACCACCAACCCACCTTAGGCCAGAGTAGTAGGCGTGCGTTCACACCACACACCAGAAAGGCACGATCCGATCCTGTACACGGAAGTATACCATGACTCAGAGAAAGGCACCTTAGTTTAATGTACAACACCCCTTAACCTAGCCACAACGGAAAGGTCCCGGCCTTAACCAACTGAAAGATTCAGTCCCGATACTGTAGTTGGAGCAACCCCTTCACACAGCACCAAAAGGAAGGTCCCGATCGAGAATGTAGTTGGAACACACCGAATCGAGAGCAGATACAAAGGCAGATTTGACACAAGCCCTGAAAATCACTAGGTGAGACTGTCGTGAAGCTCATGGTACTAGCGCATTCGTGAAAGAATGGAAATCGTGCGAAAGATAGATGGCAATCTTCTATCCACTCAAGTAGGAAATGACTGACATAAGAACTCTACTATACTTGAGCGAGCACATCTCTTTTCTTTCTTCTTTCCTTAACACTTCTGAAGGAGGGATAAGAGTGACGTTACAGAATTATACGGATGGCAGGCAGAGGAGTAGGGGTCCTCCCGAAAGAGAGTAGAGTAGGGAGGGTGCTCGATATTGATTGTTTTATATAGAGATCTAGCTCGTAGTATAGATAACATAATTCAATCAATCTATCAAAAAAAATGATGGGTTTAATGAATGAATGAAAATGAATGAAGCAATGAATAGAATAGGAGATCTGAGTGATCTAAGTGATCCGGGCCAAGCTCTCTCTCTACTCCATACTGCACAGGTGCGGGACTTGCACCAAACGAAGCCTCGCAAAGGAAGGGGAACTTCTTCCTCTGCGTAGGCTCAGGCTTCCCTTACTTTTCTTACTTTTAAGGGAATAGTATGGCCTTTTCTTTGAACTAAATCAGGTAGGAAGAGCTGAGATAACTCTTCCTTTCGTAGAGCTGTCTAGAAGCAGTGAAGTGATTTAGTGGAAGGATAATAACCAACCTAGTCTTTAGACCTATAAGATATGACGTATAGAATGATTGCATTAATCCTTTACCTTCAACTCTCTTTCACCTACAAGAACTTATACTGTGTGTGTAGGTAGCCCCAGAATCACGTCGTAGTGTAGTTAGTCTTATTATCCCTCAACGTAGTGTAGTGAGTCCTATGTTATGATCCACCATATTTGGTTGGTTCATGGAGCCCTTACCTTAGATCTATATACACACTTACCAGAGACTTAGTAGAGGAGTTTCTCTTACCCCCTGAATCCCATATAGCGTAGCGTATTAGAACAACTTGTTTCCACACAGCTACTAGTCCTAGTCTTCATTAGACCTTCAGCATAGGATTGTTGTTATCGGTAGTCTTTAGTTTCTTTCATTACTGATTAGGCCCATGTATTCTTATTTAGTTATACAGCTTTACATTACGCTTATTAAATATCCCCATGAGCTTTGTTTTTGTTGTTGACGGGCGGTGCACAGAACCTTAATGTGGGCTCGCTTGCTTACTGGCTATACCGTGAGGCTAGAGCCACTCGTGAGGAGGTGATAACGTGAGGCTAGAATGGAACGTGTGGCCCGACTATTATGCTTTGCAATACAAGAGAAACTAACCTTCGACCTGAGATCGAACTTGCTACCTATCCGGATCTCGATTGATACCACCCGGATGGATAAATCTTACCCATAAATCTATCTCTTATTATTTTTAAAAAGGAGCAAAGCCGCTCCCCCTCATCGGGGCAGGAGCGTTTAGCACTTGTCCTTGCTCTTGGAAGAGCAAGCGATGAATCCCTTCCTCGGGCAAGGAAGAAGGGCTCGCTCGACCAAAGAAGGGCGAGAAAATGGCATTTCTCATTTATAATTATAAAGCCCCTTTGAAAGAAAGGGCCAGCTAGATATGAATAATATTCTCTCTCTTAATTGGAATGGTCCCCTTGGATACCAGGAACAGAAAAGATAGGCTGGCACTTATAACCTACTTGTTTATATAGGCTCTTCCCCTTGGATACCAGGAACAGAAAAGATAGGCTCTTCCCCTCGGGGCTTCTTTTATTTCCCCCCTTTTTTTACGACATATCCGCTATAGGTAGTGTAGTAGTATCCCATCATCTCCCTGTGCACGAAAGACACTTTATTAGATCGGCAAGGACTCCTAGCTAGGAGCTACCTACAATATGAGGACTCCTACTATACCAGCTGGGACTACTACTTTACTAGGGCTCCTTGACCTGGGTTGGGACTATAGTGGGTAGGCTCCTACTAGACCTAGAGTTTCATATGGAGGTAAGGCGTATAGATACAATGTAGATAGAATATATATGTCTGTTGGATCTTCATAACTTGTTCATATATTATATGTTGCATGAATACCTTTTAACTATGATGATATTGGCATGGAGACGTTATCTGGCCCACTAGAAAATGACCCATGGCGAAGGTCTCAGAGATAAGGGGTATGCATCGTATTATTAGCAAATGCATCTTAACTATCTATATCTTGTTTTCTCTTGAAACCATAGACCCAATATACGTCCTGTATCCGAACACCTTGCTTGTTTGCTGCACGTTGCACTTGAACTGGAAGTCTCATACCGAACATTCGGGACTACAGCAGCAGCGCCAACACGGGCTCCATAACTCACCAAGCTAGACCAGTTTTTTGGCTCTCCTATCTTGGTACCAGAGAACCTCCAAAGAATACATGACAACCAGTTCAAAGTCCTGAGGAACAAAGGTGTTTTATAGTCACCAAGCCAGATTGCTATAACAGCCTTCTTTTTAGTATTTTTCTATGTTCCCAGAGATCTTGCTCCTACAGAGAGGCCTTTACCTATGTTCATACATCTAGTTATCCATAGGAGTGGCTTCTCCTTCCGTAGTGGCAGCATTTCTCTTAGTATTAGTTTGAATTTACAATAGAAAGCATTAGTCAGTATGCTTTACAGTGTAGGAAGTATGCTTAGGATCTATTCCTCTTTATGAGCTTAGAATATAAGTGATCCAGTTCAGTCATAATAATTCCACGTTTCAACCATGCCCCGCTAACCAACCAAATATTACTTCTTCAGAGATCAGGTCAGGGAATACTAATTCAGATTGTTATTCATGTACCAACCAATAGATTCATTAGCATGTTAACAAGACGACAGACCAATATTTTCTTTTATTTAGTATATAGATAACCTGTTAGCATGACGCTTTTATATTTTATATATACTACTTACCTTAAACCTATCCTCTCAGCATTTAATTATCGTAGCGCATCGTATAGAGAGAGAAAATGAACTATAGTTTCATTATTAGTGTAGAATGACCTATGATAGATTGTCTCATGACCGTAGATTATCGTACATAGATAGTAGAATGACCTATGATAGAAAGTAGAATTAGGGTCTCAGTAGAGAGTAGAATTCGTCTGATAGATAGTCAATTTTTACTTTATTTGGATTTAGGTGATTTCTACTTCTGTGACTTTTCATAGATAGTAAATTGATTTAGGTTGGAACTACTTCTTATGATAGTATGATTATTTTGGCTTATGATAGTATGATTATTGTTGGAGAGATAATTGTAACTATAGTTTAAGATAGTAGAATTATGAGATTCATTGGAACTATATTTTAGCTCATGGTTGCATCACACGAATCTCCCAAGGGCCCTAAATAAATGGTGAAAATGACGCATTGAAAACGTCGACCCTGCTTCTAATTGCAGTTCCCTCCGAACTAATGTCCCTGAGAGCACTTCACAGCATCTACCTGCATCAGGGGTTCACTTCTACCACCTTTCTCCTCCCCAGTCATTTCGGTTCGATCCGTGCACCTACGACTTTGTCACGCTTCCCTGTCGCTTCGCTGAAACTCATGTGACAGGAGCACCGTTCGCCCCAACTCCTCCACTTTTCGTCGTCTTTGGATATAGTAATTTTTACTTAGTCGTAGGAAAAGTGTGTAGAGATCTATCTACTGACGGAGTGGAGGTAATCTCATTAAAATAAGTAGGAAGTCTTATAAGTTAGTTAGTCTTCTTAGTCAAGATATACAAGTTTTATTAGGTAGGAAAGATATGAGTATGATTAATGATTAGGATCTTTATGAGTATGAATGATGAGTATGATTAGGATTTCTAGAAATATGAGCTGCTGAAGATAAATGAACCACCAGAGATCAAACCCACGATAACTGGCTACATTGATCCTTTATCCCGACCCTCTTACCTTTTCTAGCTATGATTTCATTAGTAAACCTCCAAGCCCTAGAGGCACAAGAGAGTAAACATATGAATGCTAACGAATAAAAAATAGAAACCACAACCATATAGATTCCCTTTCATTGCTTTCTTATTCCCTTGACTTGCTTTCTAACAAAAAGAGGATTGGAAAAAGTTCAGTTGAGTGGCTTTGGGGGATTGGGGACTACTATAGATGCTAGTTATCTTCTTGTTGATTCTGGTTGAGACTACAATCATTTTCTCTTTGATTCTAATTCTATACCACCTAACATTAATATGGTTATCATGCATGATCTTGTCCTATAAATTGAGTGTAATATTGGCCTTTACTATGTTATGTTATGTGGGTTATGGTCAGCTAGGGGTCTATTATAAATATAGTCTCGTATGATGTCTTACTCAATATTCACTACACTAATGCTAATATCCAAGTGAGGGGAAAAAAGAGAGAGCATTTATGCACTCTTAAGATTAATATAAGGCATCTATCTGTTCGATCAACCAGCTGAAGACCTAAACCAACAACATAGATTGGAAGTGCCAACAGAACCTAAAGGGCCCATCCACCTTTCCCCTCTCTGTTCCCTGTAGTGCGCTCATCCGTCCACCCTTCTTCCAATGAGCCAGGCATACAGTCCCTATAACCTTTGGTTTGGATGGTCATAGCCATATGTTATAACTATTCTGTTTGTTCTAAATAAATCTGTTTTAGCTCCCACCTGTATTTCTCCTGCACCCATCCTAATAACCCTCCCTTGGATGGTCCGCCTAGAGCTGTCCAATTTTCCATTCCGGGATACAGCAATGATGCCTTTTGGTGATCACCCTATGTGATGGCGAAGATAGGGAGAAGCTAGCGATGGTTCAGGTTCGGTAAAAGCATCTCAGCCCCATTGGGTTGGGTCACAGCTTCTCAGCCCACCAGCTAGCGTTCCGATGCCCACCAGCCCATTTCGCTACCAAGCCAAGTACCTTAGATGCCCTGCCTCAGCCCTGTCAAAGTGGGGAAATTCAGTAAGCAAAGGTGGAATGGGTAAGGGAATAAGCAAGTGCAAGGGCAGGGGAAGCACACGTTGGTGAGTACGTTGATCCAGCAGATTAAGCCTTTTCTTCTTACCTTCATTATGCAGTCCTTTGTACAGATCCAAAGCCAACACCTCGTCTAGTAGTCTAGAAGGAGCAACAGAAGCAAGGGTATTAGATGCATCAGTGTATTCTGTTTAAGCAGCATGAACAGTTCCATACCCAGGAACAACATACCTAAGATCAAGAGAAGCACAGGTACCTAGAGTAGCAGTTGCTTCAGTTGATCCAGCCATTGATTAAGTACAGGGCTAAGACCCTACAGGACAATACCCTACGGGACCAGATCCGATAGGCTGAACACAGAACCAGTAGTGAGCAGCAGCAATAGCAAAGGTAGATAGCACAATGGTTTACTCCTGGCTGTATCGATCTGTGCACCAATGAGAATGTAATCCAATTGGCCTCTCTCTCCTTGTGTGTGCTTATGTGTGCTTCACTTCAATTAAAGGAGGTAGGCTAGGAATGAGTAGGAGCAGTAGCCAGTGAGTAGCAGTAGTAGAGCCATTAGCAGAGAAAATACAAAGCCAGTAAGTAGCAAGCCAGTGGATTAGCTTCTAAAACTCGATAAACTTCAATAACATATCTTACCTTCCTCTTAGCTTTGATAATGCTTCCTTGATTATGTGGGATTGTCTTAATTTCTTTCGTACTTAACTAAAATGTCTATACCTTGGCGGGAGAGCTTATCAGCCCATGAAATTCAGCTAGCGATAGAAGCAGTAGTGGGCGGAGAGATGTCTTGGCAGAAATAATCCTTACCCATGAGGCTCGCGATAAAGGATAGGTATTCTCACCAATCCTGGATTTCTGAGGATAGAGACTGACTGGCCTGACTAGTAGGTCATGAGAGAGATGGAATGGGACTTTGACTGACCAATACCTTTCTCTTTACCTAAACGGGAAGAGCCAGTCTAGGAATGACTATTTACTAACGGTCGAACGGAGCCGCGTAGCCCAAGCGAGCAGGGTGTCCTCCAATGGTCACCCTGCCTCAACGATACCAAGTGAGCAAGCATTCTAGTGAGCGAACGATTAACCACTAGTCTAGTTCAATTCATAATTCCAGTAAGTCTAGTTAGTGAAGTGAGGCTTTGCCTTATTATCTGATGAGGTGGGGTGGTGCTTATTACACACGTAGCTGCTTATATAATATACATTATTATACCATTCTACCTCTTGATTTGATTGCGGGCTTGATCTATTTATTGGATTTATTGGATTGAATTGATTCAATTGATCGATAGAACCCATGCTCCTACAACCGTTCAACTTAAGGACCATGTGACCAATAGCGAGCGCACTGTTAACCGATCGTCCACCGTTCACCGAAAGTAGTTCAACTACCCTCCCTTCTCTCTTTTATCTTGATGCTCGCTTGATACAGCTTGAACTTACTACCTCCGACTTGGAAACCTTGAAAATGAACCACGCAAGACTTACGGTACACCAGAAAATCCTTTGATGTTTGAGGGGGGAGGACCAGGACCCTCGCTGCTGCTGGCTTTGAGTTAGTGTAGGCATCATTCGTTACGGGCAGGCTACTGGTTGAATTCTCCCCTAGGGATGGATGGTTAACCCATAATGCTAGAGTGACTAGAACAACCCTACGATATGATGCTTCGCTCAACAAGAAACCGAACCTTTGATCTGATATCGACCTCTTTTGGTAACTGCCTAAGATCGCCTGACTTACTGCTTTGAACTTACTGTTGCCTTCGACCTTGCGAACTTACCCCTGATAACTTCATCGATCTTGTCGTCTGCCTTCATCGAACTTACTACTTCCTTTGACCTGATCGATACTTCGATTGATATCCGGATCTCAATTGAGACCCGGATCTATCTTACCCAGATCTATCCACCTGAGATCGAAGATATTTATACCTGTCCATCTCTTGATTGAGTGATACCTGCCTGGGATGGATCTTTTTGATTGAGACACATATCTGAACTGGAGACGATGAAATAACTTGACGACGGCTGCTTGCTGGTCGAATCAACCCGGGCTAGGAGAATAAATGAACAGACGGGCTAGTCCAATAATGAATGAATGATGCAACATGGTGAGCAGGATTACTTACGTGCTTCCTTCCTGGCTAGATGCTTCCGTTTGTAGGGAGGGAGGCGTGCGTGGTCCACCGGACGAAGGCATAATATATGATGGATGGATGTGTCGGGGTTGGAAACGAATAGATAACTGCCTTGCAGTTACTAAGCGGCCAGATTAGGAGGTATGAGGGAGAGAGCAGAATGAGCACCTATCCGACCAGTAGCATTGAAATTACAGCCCAGCCCACACAAACCACCCATCGTGACACAGTTCAACCCAAACCAGTGAGCACACTGAATGAATAAACACGGGAAACTTCGCTTATGTCACGTTATATCCCCCTACTCGGGGGAGCGGGGTGGGAGACTGAAGGAGGAAAACGATACACCCGATCTCTTCTCCATTGATCACTGAATGATAGCTTATATCTATCCCCGATCTATTCTCTCCCTCCTTTCCCTTCACACCTACATGACACCACCATCAGGGACTACACAATCCATCCCACCAACACAGATATACAACACGTAGTTATATACATTGATTGAAAATTTGAGTATAATCTTCCAAATACGATCTAAAGAACAGGCGCCTAGGTTCGCTATGAAATGGGAATCCCAGAATCTAAGCCCAGGAGCCTTTTAAGAGTCATTTCCTTAAGCCCTGGAAGGTGAGGTTAGGAGGCTTGACTACTGACTTACTCTTTTTCAATTGAAGAGAGGCTTGAAACTGGTCATTTCCATACTTCACAGTGGCCTATGAAGGGCAAGACCTATTGGACCTATCCAAATGGTAAATGAAGTACAGAAAGGTGGTCTATCAAGATGCGAACGTGGCCTATCAATATGGGAAATTCACTAGTGGAAAGGTGGCGTATCCAAGATGATAGTACGAACGTGACAAGTGGTAAATTGGAGAGTTAGAAGGTGGCGTATCCAAGATGAGAGAGAATGCAGGCCCTATCCATATGGTAAATTCGCGATAGAAAATATGGCCTATCAAAATGGCCACGCCCAATGAACGCTTGCTTATCTTCTCCGCATCTCCCATCCGTAGTGGCATGCCTTTGAGCATGGCAAAGATCCCTGCACAGAAATAAATTCCAAGGGAGACCAAATCGATAGTGATGGTCATTCTCTCAGAGGAAGATCAATAGTTTACATGTTCTATCCTAAAAAGGAAGGATTGAGGGAAGAAAGAAGTGGGATTGAGGGAAGAAAATGAAAAAGAAGTAATGATCCGAAAGGTCCGGTAGGTGTTGTCCTTCATAGGGCAAGGAATAAATGAAAAGTTCCATTCTTATTATAAATAATCCCTTCTAATTATTCTATATTGAATAAGAGTCCCTATCACTTTCAATAGCCCCTGATGTTACGAAGTCTCTCTCTTAAGTTCAAGCCTTTCAAGACGCCCATAGACTATCTTCAACGAGTTCAAGCATTACCGTATCAAGTAGTTGATGGGGATATAGCCATTGGGAAGTTTTCGAACAACTAATCATTAGGGTGGGTGCTCCGGGGTGAAGGATGGAGTTCCTTCCCACACCCCCGGTTGATTGAAAGATCTTCCCGGTTCGAGCATGCTTTCTAGAATCTAGTCTCTGAATCCAATTACTGGTGATGTTATTATCCCCTCCCGGTAGTGAGATTGTTCTCAGCTGCTACACCAACGACTAGCTATCCCTCGATCCAGCTGAAGAGAATATATTGCCTGGGGGTGAAGGCCCGGCCCGAAAGAGATAATAGTGGTATCCCCCTAAGGATTAATTCAACAATTGGTTAGTAAGTGCAGGCAGCACTCCATCCATCCATCCATCAATCAATCAATCAATTCAATCCAATTCAATCTATAAACTAATCCATCACTCGATTCAATCGATCACTAATAAATCGATCCACTACTAAATAAGAAAGAAACCGATAAATTGAAAGAAATCCAATCCCAATAAACAAATAAAATAGTTAATAAAGTTCATTCAATAGTTAGTGGTTCCATTCGATCCAATAATGTAGCTGTTAGCATCTTTCACTGAGGATGTTTCCAATAATGCCCGGTTGCTCTGGTTTGGTCCCTTGTTTGGTCTCAAGATCCAGTAGTGAGCGGGGCTTATTGATTTGGTCTGATTCCAATAGGTCATCAACAAAATATTCATTTGTATCGTCCAAATCTGAATCCAAATGATCAAGCTCATCATCTTGATCATCATAATCTGAATTTGCATCATCGAAATAGAAATCTATATAATATACCTAATAATATGTCAAATATGGGGGCCAGGTGCTCGCAAAGGAGGCCTAAAAACATCCTCTGAATACCCATTATAGTAGTAGGAATCCTTGGCTAAAGGTAAAAGTCCACGCAAGTGAGTAATTTGTGTGGTTCTTCATTAGTACCAAGGTGGGATGGTGGCCTGCACTATAGGTATAGTTTAAGGTGAGGTGGAAGGTAGTTAAGATTAGTATATAGTCATGCATGGCTACTGTAATTGCCTGAATGCTTACTGCACTCCCTATAGTAGTCATAAAGATAGTTAAGTAATAGTCCCTAACTTCCTCCCTTGTTCCGCTTCTCACTGGTGTTAAGTTCATAACGTGGAGAATAAAAGAAACTTAAGTGTGAAAGGTCTTGGTAGTTCAGTAGTGCATACTTGTGACGCAGTGGGCGGCCTTCGTATGGGTCCTTTATCGTAACCTAGTCATGGACGAGGTGGTGGCTAGGAAGTTGGGACAGAAAGGGATGCCACTAGCAATGGTTCAATAGATGAAACCGTGAGTGCTGCTACCCCCCTTGCTTCTGTAGGTAGTTCCTATACAAAGGGCAGTAAAAAGGAGAAACTTCAATGGGTCCTTATGCTCAAGTTATGGATTTGGATTTGCTTCTCGAACCGGAAGGGGTGTTAGGAAAAGTGATGGCAGGAAAGCAGGAACATTCATTGGAAAAGGATAAACTGGTATATCAACTGAATCATTAGCTACTTTCACCCTTCCTTATGTTGTTTGCTTTGATGCTTATGGGTCACCTGGGTATGGAACTAATTGGGGTTATGGCTCTCCAATAATGGACATTGTATCTTGATCTCGAAATGGCTCTGGGATAGGATAAGCAACTGGAGATGGAACAAATTATTTGAATGGAACTTAATCTCGAGCTACAGCTGGTGGATAAACAATGGGAACTCGACCCGGCGAAGATGTATCCCCTATTGCTACTGCAGAATCCGCTACAGAATCTCCTGTCTTTGTCTCTGTCTCTCATGTTCCTAGTGCTATTGGTGGTGCTTTCACTCAACCAACTGCATCTGTATCCGGAATAAGCACTGCATCTCGATATGCAACTACTGGCATTGGATCTCAATCTACTTATGTTTCTTACGCCCTTGCATCTACAACATCATTGACTGGTTTTTAGTAAATTGAATATGGGACTGGATATGGAACAGAAGAATATGCAACGTGTAAACCATTAGTTTATGCCCCACCAAAGACAGTTTAAACCCGAGTGAAAGAAGCAGTTCGAAAGCCAGTTCGAGAGCCAATTG
Source organism: Pinus albicaulis (assembly GCA_034641835.2). NCBI lineage: Eukaryota > Viridiplantae > Streptophyta > Pinopsida > Pinales > Pinaceae > Pinus > Pinus albicaulis. Next base: position 867,477,956 of record CM076577.1, on the reverse strand, counting down.
GAATAGAACCAATTGATCCGGCGTCATCTCGCCCAACATCACTTCTTTTTGTCTCAGCTTATTTCCTAGCATGCCACTCGGTTAACGATCGATATTGATACCCAGCAACTAGAGGGGCAGCATCCTTGCCTATTTGAGAGTTCCAAGCATTAGTAGGGATGAAAAAATCGGAACTTATACCTTCCAATTGAAAAAGCAGGAGTTTCAGTCGTTGATCGAGTCTAAGAAGCATCACCAGCATCAGTAGCTTCAGCGTAAGTTGAACTCATTGATTTAGAAGCAGCACAAACACCACCAGCAAAGGTAACAAAGGCATCATGGGCATTAGGTAGAGACGGTTGATTCAGTTGATTGAGTTGACTGAACTGCAGTTCCACCCATTGAAAAGGAAATAGGGGTAAAGGTGTGTTTGTAAACACTGAAGGAAAGGGTAAGGTGGTCGTGTGATCCCGGTCCTGAGAAGAGGGTTCGTTCATAGCAGTACCTCCTAAGATGAATTAATCAAGTGTATAGGGCTATAGATCTAGTTATTCAGGTGGAATGGTAGTTGGGAAACATTGAAGTAAAGGTATGGGTAAGGTTTATTGAACCCATCCAGAGAAGTGTCTATAGCAGTCCCACCCAAGTAAGTGATTCATGAAGCAAGTTTATAAGGCTACAGGTATAGGTATTAAGGTGGATGGGTACTATAAGGTGGAAGTCTTAAAGGTAAATCTATCCAGTTCTAGGGGTTCAAATTGATGAATCGGTATTGGCAAGGCTCGGCCAGACAAATGTGATACGTGGTACTAGAATTCATAAGAAGGCAAGGTAGGGTAAATGGGTTGTTTGGAACAAAGGTAGGGGGTTTTTATTTTGGCTACCCTCCCTTGTATTCCTGGCTAAAGTGAGAGGTTATAATAAACAATTCAGTCAAGGTCAAAAATAGTTTCATCTGATCCTGGGTCTATAGCAGTTCCTTATAAGGGATTAATTCAAGTGGTACTAGGTGGAAGGCAGGTATAGTTCTTGCAGGTGGGTAAAGCCCTTTAAATGGTAAACCAAAGTAAGGGATTCTCATAGTGCCGTACTCTACTGATATTCCTAGCTTCATCAATGGGTGCCCGGTTTGGTAAGGGATAAAGAACTTCCCTCCCTCCATCAACAACTGTACCGTATCCGGGATACGTGTCTGGGCGGGCTGAATGCGGGCATATGGTTGAAGAAATGGGTAATGCATATTGAACGGAATGCGGGGATGCATATACTAAGGGTAAGGTTAATGGGTAATGTGAATATGGGTAATGCGGACTGGGGCTATGGGACTGTGGGTAAACAAGGGAATCAATACCTCCCTGCGTTGGCTGTTGCATACTAGTTGAATGGTAGAATGTGGATATGGTTTGATGCCATGATAGTGAGAATGCAGGTAGCGCATAAAGCTAGAATGCAGGTATGGTCATGGGTATATTTGTGAACCCGGCTAGCAGACCTTCATAGAAACCTAATCTGTACCCACCTCTGGGCTATCTATCGGGAAGCAACAAATCATAAACCTCTCTCTATAACCTCTATCTATTGTTTCCACCTTTGCAGAAAAAGAATCTGTACTACCCTATCTATGTCGAGTGATACTGGACATCATCATCTCCTGGGAAGCAACAGATCATATACCTCTCTCTATCGATCCACCTCTTCGATACATCACTTCTGTCAAAATAGACTGGCCAACATAAATATACTAGAAACTGATTCTATTTCTCTCGCTAATGATACACCTTTGATACAACACTTATGGAGACTGAACCCGGCCAGCAGCACCTTAAGAAACTGACAATAATCTAATTTTATCAATTGGTGCACCTCTGGGTAGTACCCGTGTTTCTTATAGCCTTTCCCTGGCTCTGGTCCCTCCCCCTATTGGCTTTAGGCTATAGCCCCTTTCCTCATTCATTGTGGCACTGCCTCTTTGATGTAGATCTTTGGGTAGCACCTATTATGATATCCTATCCCTGAATGGCACTACCCTATCGGCTTATTTATCTGACTGGCTCTATCTAGCCCCTTCTCGAGAGGCTTAGTTCTAGGATTTTGGTGGTTTGTTTATCCACTGCCTATTGTGTATGATCCTCGAATTGTGAATCAATGTCAATACACATCGATTAAGAAATCATAAATTGTTTCACCACTTAGATTCAACATTGCGTTTGCAGAGTGCCTCCAATCTAGATTCTTTCTTTATCTCTACTTTCTGTAAGCTATCTGTTGGTTGTTCCCTCAATCAATCGCGGCTCTTTTCGATGTAAGCATTAAGCCAAGCCGAAGCCAAGGTGTGAAATCTATCCATAATCGTGTAAGTCAAAGCATTCCACTAGTTGTGTTTCTCTCTCTCTCCTATCCCGCCCGGGTTGATTCGATTCGACCAGCAGCTATCCATATTTGTCAAGCCTAGAAGCCACCATCCATGTTGTTGTTCCATTGTCCTACCCACTCGAAAATCGAAATATAGCATGCAAAGCCCGCCATCAATAAAATCATCGAGCAAGCATCAATGAAAATCTCCTAGCAGTGCCATCGCCCGCGATAGAATAAAGAAAGAAGCAGCTCGAGGATCCTAACATCTTCGCAATTGAGATCTCTCCTGTCTTATATATTTCCTACGCTACTCAACACGGTCAATGGTCCTTCAAGTGGTGAATCTACGTATATCAGCATTATCATGACATGATTCCAGGTAGTACCCTTTCCTTGTTCCATACCGTTTTAGTGAGGTGGGAACATTCCAATCTTACATAGCGGGTACTGATTCCCGGGTACTGCTTCTAACATTTATCATGCATGTGATGCGCACCCCGCCCGCTTGGTAGATGTCAGCTGTTTCCTGGTGGACCATCCCTCTTGAAGACATACCCTGGCTACTGTACTCCCGGCAAGATAAAAAGAAAGCCAAAACTTTTGATTCATGAGCAAGAAATCAAATGAAATCAACTAATATAAAAGGTGTTCCCATAAAGCCTAAACAAGTATGATGTGTCCTCCTAAATAAAACAATCAAACCATTCATCAATCCTGATCAAACTTTGTCGTTCTTAAATGCATATATTATATATGTAATTATGTGATCTCAAGCAACATATATAACAGATTGTGCTACCCGCCCTAGCCTTCGGCTACACCTCGCCTTTCTTTGTCTGTCTTGTATCGGCAGCTCCTGTCTTGTTTCTATCTTGTAGTGAAAATGGAACAACAACTACTTGTTCATAAAGGCCTTATCTATGGAATGAAATGACGGAAAACTACCGCAACATATATAATCTATTGGGTTATTTCATTAGGATGCGCAAGCAGGCTCGACCACTATTTACCCACCCACCCCAATCCCTGAAGTGATTGAACCCAGGATTGACCTTAACATCAAGGGTGAGCAAGCGAACTCTCGACCAAGGGGCTGCCATCAATGTAGTCGCTTGTCTGCATCGGGCAAGGCCAACTCTGAATTGAACACAATAAACTCAGATCATCTGAATTTCATGCACCGATATATCTAAGCCTTATATAGAAAGTGAAGGAGGTAAGTAACTAGCTAGTAGGTAAGGTTAGGATTATCTCCATATCCACCTAGCATATTTTATATCCATATATATCTTTATAATCCCCCCTGCTATGTCCCCTTTGATTAATACGTTAGGGGAATACAAAGGCTGTGCTACTTATAGTAAAGCTACAACATAATCTATAACATAAAAAAAAAGGCTACTTACAGAACTAATTCAACATAAAAGAAGGCGTCTCATATATACTTATAGATAATTAGAGCCTTTAGAGACAGAACCAAACTACTTAACTTAAGCGTTAAGTTTGGGTATGTGTTGAACGGGGTCTAGGGTACTTCTCCTGTCGGCTAGTGGTTGGTCCTTCCTTCTTTCGGGCCTGTGTTGAAGGTGACTCGGGTATGCGGTGAAGGTTACCTCAATCTCTCGGGTATCAAGCCAGTGATGGGGAACATCTCTCTTGTCTGGTGGAAACTTGGAATGGTGAATTTGGAGAATGGCTCTCCCTCTATCCTCTCCCTGAGGTTTGGTTCAAGGCTTATGGCACATAATGAATGGCTTTTGTTGAAAGGTTCAAGGCTGCAAGCTAAATCGGCTTGGTGTGCTTGGCTGAAGGAGAAAGTTGAATGGTTCAAGGCTAAAGGCTTAAGGAAAAGTGTGGGCTTGAGGTGCACATCCCTAGCTCTTGGTGGGCTTTTTCTCTAGGTTGATGTGTCATGTTCGGTGGCAACATTGGTTGGTAACTAAATATCTCGCGTATTGTGGAAACTTGGAAACTAAGGCGATATCTCATATGGTAACAACTTGGCTCAACCTCGTTTGGTGGAAACTTGGTGTCCCTCATCTCTCTCGTCCAACCCTGGCCCGCCCTATTCCCGGGGTTGAAAGTCTATGAATCTAGCCAGCCACACGTTCTCTTCTCGCCTAACGGGTTCAACCAGCCTTCGTATTATATCAGCTCTTGGGTTCTTTTGTAAAGCCTAATGTCTAGCCAGCACGCGAGAGAAGCTCACTCGCCGGCCAGCAGCATAAGCATAAGAAGCATCAGCATCAGATTCCAATCAGTCACCTAACTCACTCTGTCGGGATGGGGTAATGATTGAAGTATATATGGCTTAACGTAGACTTCACTTCTATGCGGATTATACCAGATTATAGTTCCCCTGGCTTAGGCTCCCCATTTGGATTATATTCACATTGATTTACTCCCCTTGCTTATTTCTCCCATTGGCACTGTAGGATTAGCCTCTCCCATTGTATTAGCAGTAGAGTAGCCTGGGAATTATAGCAGATAGCTCCCATTATTACCACTGGATTATTCCCAGGAATAGGTATGGCACAAATTGAAACGTTGGGCAAAGTGAAAAGAGATGCGAGTATCACGTAGCGTGCACGTGTATGCTTTTATAGCATAAGCTCTCTTACTATTGTAGGCTATATTTTTTATTAATCGCCGATTATGATCCTCCCTCTTGTGAATTAACGTATGTAATCATGTCCTTCCATCTATCCTAGGATCCAAGCTAAGTGCGGGTAGCCCAACCGAGCATTCAAACCCGGTATCCCATCCTAGTAGCCCAGTTGAGTATCCCCGCGCATGAGCTCAACCGAGTATCCCCGTCCAGTCAATGAACCCATCCTTCCATAGAGGACCTTCATGAAATGCCAATTTTAAGTAATAGAAATTTCATTTGCTATGATGAGTCATACTTTCTTCCATGCTCTGGTCTAGTGGTTAAGTGTTCCTTATCTCTGGCCAAGGGGGCAAGGACGTACCGATTATTTAGAAACGATCTGAAAGGGCATGGTTCATCAAAAAGAAAATCCATTTTATTGGTCGAATTTTATTTCAAAAAATAGCAATCAAAACAAATGGCTAATTAGCACTTTTGTTTTACTTATTTGAGCCCAAATAATAACTAAATAATAACTTAAGATGTTTTCTATAACCGGGAGCCAACCAAGTATTAGCCAATAAGCCCAACCGAGTAGCTTAGTATCCCATCCCAGCGATTACTGGTATCTATCTATCGACTTCATTCAATGACTACCGACTATAAGCACCTTCCCTTCGGGCATATCTGATTGAGTAGCGAAGTAGAGGATCAAAGCCAAGCCAAGTCCCACAAAAGGAAGGAATAAGCGTTCCTTTAGCCAGTCACCTTGAATCCTTAGCCATTCAACTTAAACCTTTTGCCAGAAGCCTTGAACCCAAGACGGAGGGACCTTGAATAATGAATCGAGTTAATTGCCTAAGTCAAAAGAGAGAGTTATGAAACCCAGATGGAATATTATAAAGATCAAAGGTTGTATCAATAAATAAGAAATATCTATAGCCCAATATGAGACTAAAGGTGAGGGTCTCAAGAAGATCCATAGGCATGGAGTGAGGTTGATCCATGAAAAAAAAGGGGGTTCTCAATCCTATCCATTAGCTTTGAATCTATCCTTTGTATTTCGAATCCTGGAAGAAGAATCAATATACATGTGGCTTTGTTGATCCTATCCATGAGCGAGCTTTAAATCTATCCTTCGTATCCTTCATCCCAGACCAACTCTACTCTATACTGAGTACTAAAGAAAAAGGTTATTCATAAATAATATAAAGCTAAGAAGGTGAGTCAAGAAGATGCCTCAAGGCACTAAATGGATCAGAGTATGTCACCAAGGTCAGAATCAGGATGGATAAAACCTTGTGGCACTATCAGGGTATGTCCGTAAGTCCTCTCCGAACATTCAATGGCTATATTCAAACTGTCTGGGGATGGAAGGCCTCAACCTTGTTGGAACTGTAATTCAATGTCCAAATGGAAGGGGGCATAAATCATAGCTAGAAAAAGTTTCTAAAGAAGAGACAGCGTAATCAAAAGGTTATTAATAAAGATCAATAAGAAGATGAGTAAATCAGATCCCTGAACCAACAAAAAGGGTAAGGGTATGGCACCAAAATGGGGAAGGGTCTGTATGCATTGAAGCTTGTCCCACAGAAAGGGCTCTCCTCTCCAAACATTGATGGTTGGGATCAAACATTCTGGGTACGGGTATGTATGACCTAAACCTTCCTTCAGGATGGCTGTATCAACCTTGTCCAAGACGTTCAGAAAACAGTAACCGGATGTCTGTTATGGGAAAACAGGGATAACGGGATGGGGATATATGTCTCACTCAACTTCCTTCTGTCTGTCTACACTAAACATTTCCCGATAAGGAAGATATGAAAAAGTAAGCTAAAAAAGGGGTCAAGATGGTAATAAGGGGTGTTATCCACCAAGTTGATATGAGAAAATGAGAAGTCAAACTTCCCTAACCTCCGCCAAGTTAAAATGAAAAACTAGAAGGAACGTAGTCGCTTGTCCACATTGGGCAAGGGACAAAGTCTCAAACCTTCGCCAAGGGAGAGAAGGTCAAAGCTCCGCCAAAGGGAACAAACAGAGAAGTATGGTGATTGGATTCGAGAGAGCGTAATTACATATATAATAGATCTCATTCATGACTGGAAGAAACGAATGGAAAAGTGAGCGAAATCGATCTCTCATTCATGGCATAATGACATATATAATATATGCATGATCTGCTAAAGCGTAATTACGTATATAACGAATGAATGCATAAGGACTGAAACTTGTCCGTGATTCCAGTCATTCTTTATATACGTAATTACGTAATGATGCGCAAGCAGGCTCGACTAAAAGGATAGGCCCGGTAGGGACTCACTATTCATATGGTGAGGCCTGGTAGGGTGAGCCTGCCGAACTCTCGACTAAAAGGCCGCCATCGACGTGCGAGGATGGGAGCAACTCTCTTTTCGGGGAGGGAAAAGCTGCCATCATGCTACAGCATGACTCGACACCGCCATCAACTTGAAGAACTAAAAGGCTGCCATCGACTCGACCGAGGTTATGAGGGAGAGGCCCAGTAGGGACTCACTCATTCATATGGGTGAGGCCGGGTAGGGACTCGGCCGAGGTTACGAGGTCGAGGAATTTATTGCTTGCTTGACCAAAGAGAGAGCAAGGTGCGAAGCCGCTTGTCCACATCTTGAAAGGTTATCACTATATTTATTCCCCTCGAAGAGCTATGCGTAAGACCTTTCCTTTGCTATAGGTAAGCAACGGAGATCGATCTATAGTGCATTCCAAGATCACCTTCCCTCCCTTCAGAATCCTACACCAATTATTCAATTCCAAAATCTTGGAATCACCACTTAACCGGCTGGGCCCACCCCTCGCCCTCGTACCTCAGGCGAGCAGATCAATCCCCTCGCCCGCCTCAGGAAAGGTAGAACCTTATCTTATTCCCGATGAAGAAGAATAGGGTAGCAGCATAGATTAGCATCATTGACCATGATGAACCACTAACACCCACCTTCCTTGTTGGGCCATTCACTGGAAAGATGCTACAGCGATGTTATCCCTTACCCTTCGCTCGCTATGCTCAGGCTAAGTGCCTTATCGGGATTATTTCCGAGCCTGAGGCTCTGATCGATCGCTAGTTACGAAGCTATTCGAGGTCCACTGGTCTCAAGAAGGCTTATCACAGTAAGGTGCGAGGAAATTTCCCCCCTATATGACAATAAGAATAGGGGTGGGGCGAGATGAACCAAGGTTTCGTTCACCACGACTCCCCCATTAACTTTTCCGGTGAATATAGTTGGGCTAAAAAGCCAAAACTACCTTCGTCATTAAGGTTGCCCCTTCCATCCACATAGCCTGCCTTGCCCCTCCCTATTTATTAGGCGTAACGTATTGAAATCCAGTAAGTCAGTCCATTGTGTACAGGCATAACCCCCTTTATTTCCAATAATCTAATTAATAATATGCGAAACAAACATACATTTTGATTTACGAGTTGCGCATATTGCTGTTTCACCGAGTGGGTGGGCTTGCCTATTTATATTTATATTTATAAGTATAGCCCCTATTTTTATATTTATATGTATTTTTAGATAAATATTTATATAAATATGCGCCCTTATTTATAAGTAGCTAGCTCGAAAGTGGGAGCAGAAAAAATAGATTGATCGCTGGCTATTCTGGGAATCCCACTTTTCTATGTAAGTAATATTAGACCATAAAGGTAAGGTTACGCATTTGTGGAGGTTCAGAATTTGTGCATGCACTATAGATCTATAGCGCCTACACCAATTCTGTTCTGCCTTTATCAGTAGCGCCCACCCCATTTTGATCATATCATGTAGTAGCAGATCTCGCTCAACAAGCGAGATAATGGGAATTAGGGAGGGTTCTGGAGCAACAAGCGCTATGAAGCATCAGTAATACCTCTCGGTTAGACCTATAGTAGCGAGGGGTATAACCTTGCGGCGAGGATAACTGGGGAAGGGATAACCCCTCGCGGACCGGTTCTTTCAGTCAACTGAGTTTTGTCTGGACGAATCAGCTTCTTGTCCAATTGGTAATGGCTCAATCTATAGATAGAGAGCCTTATGATGGGAAACTATCACGTTAGGTTTGGAGAGAGAAAGATGGTCTGGGGGAGCAGGAGCAAGCTTGTCCAAAGAACGGCCTGCCTGAATGACTACGGGATCATCAGTCTACTCTACCTCAATTCACCATTTTGAACCCCATACAGAAGGTTTTTCCATACCAGCTCTTCTACCCATACCGCAGTTGAAGCACCTAAAGGAGAATTTGGTGTGTTTCTGGTCAGTAATGGAAGCAATCGTCCCTATCGTCGTAGAATAAGAGCACCTGGCTCTGCCCATTTACAAGGACTCGATTCTATGTCCAAACATCACATGCCAGCAGATGTGGTCACCATAATTGGTACTCAAGATATTGTGTTTGGAGAGGTAGATAGATAGGACGGACTACTAGTTGTCGGGCCCTAGCTTTATTGCGAGCCAGAAACAACCTCATCTCCCTCAAAGATGGATGCGTATGTAAGTATTGAGGGAATAAAAGAATACGTAACGTATTGAAAGCTAGGCGTATCATATTGAAAGCTAGGCCATAGGTATATTGAAAGCTAGGAGTAACTAATGTCTTAGACAGGCTAGGCGTAACGTATTGAAAGCCAGTGAGTCAGTCGAGTAAGTAGATTCAGTCGCGTAAGAAAGCAAGCGTGTGGAAGGAGAACCTTCAAAATCATTTTCGTTTCAAATGAATAAATAGGAAATGGAGATGGATGAACAATTTCTGGCTGGAAAGATAAGGAAATAGATAGATGGAGGCCCTCATATTTCCGCGATTGATTAAGGGGTGGGGGGGAAAAAGTGAGTGAATTGCATGTAGAAAGAATCGTAGGGGCTTATAGTTTAATTGGTTGAAATGTACTGCTCATAACGGTGATATTGTAGGTTCGAGCCCTACTAAGCCTATTCCTTTCTTTCCCCTATAGTAACAGTAGAAGTCCCCGCTTCCGAACAAAGAGAGGATAGGGACGGAGTCACTCACTATTCATATGGTGAAGCCCAGTAGGGACTCGACTAAAGGCCCGTTAGGGGCTCGGCCGAGGTTACGAGGTCGAGGGAGAGGCCCGGTAGGGTGAGGGACAAACTCTTGACTATAAGGCCGCCATCGACTCACCGATTCATATAGGTGAGGCCCAGTAGGGACTCGACCGAGGTAACGAGGGATATATCGCTCACCTTCCCTAAAAAGGTGAGGGCCGCCATCACCTGGTAAGGGGCTCGACTGATAAGGCCGCCATCACCCGGTAGGACCCGGTAGGGGGCTCGACTAAAAGGCCGCCATCGGGCTCGACCGAGGTTATGAGGGTGAGGTAACGAACTCTCGACACAAGGAGAGGGATTTCTCTCTCTATTTTCTTCAAATAGAGTGCCACCATCAGCAACTCTCTTTTGGGGGAGGGAAAAGCCGCCATCATGCTACAGCATGACTCGACCACCGCCATCAACTCAAAGAACTAAAAGGCCACCATTTCCGCCATCATGCTACATCATGGCTCGACCGTAAGGGCTGCCATCAATTGGAAGCTATACCCTCTGGGGGATAGGAACCGAGCTTATTTGCTATACCCCTGCCTGCAGAGCAATGTGACTTTGTTTAGGCTTTCAGGGAGCATAGCGAAGGGAAGGTTATCCCTTTTCTTGCTTCCTTCGAAGCGAAGGAAGGAAGGGAGGTAAGGTTATCCTTACCCGAGCTATGCTCAGGTAGGTAAGGTCGGTACTTATCGGGTTCAAATTATAGGGTATAACCACCAACCCTTCGAAGAGCTCAGGTCAGGTCTTGGTCCTGAGTGAGCTCTGCTCAGTATTTCAGGGGAATAAATATTAGGGGATAACCTTCGATATCGCAGGTTAGTAAGCAAAATTCTGTCACTATATATCGTAGTTGGAGGCGGGATAACGGTCGAATAATTCCCCAGCACCCGTGCCCGGTACGGTCAAGTAATTCCTCGATCCGCTTGTTCTTCGAGCCCTTCTTTTCCTTTCCCCTTTGGGCAGGCGTATGGAGTATAGCCAAGTGGTAAGGCATCGGTTTTTGGTACCGACATGCAAAGGTTCGAATCCTTTTACTCCAGATCTGTGTGTGCAATTATGAATATGAACTGGTGCTCTTCAATTCCATCCCAATCTGTTCTATTTTCGTATTTGGGGTAGATAGAGCAAGGAAAAATCATTCCTAGCTTAGGAAAATCATAAATGTACTTGGGAAAACATATAAAAACAAAAGGAGATCATTTGCTACTCGGGTGAAGGGGTCTCCTAGCTCATGGTGGTGGGTGCGCTTCGCCTCCTTTGGGGTATACCCTTAAACTCAGTGCTGTCAACTCACCATTGACTGATGTCCATGCCTAAGGAAGGAATAGGCCTACCATTGGGCTGGTCATACCCTAAGCCAGCGCTCAAGCAATCGAGAAAGAACCATCGCTTTAGCTATCATGCCAATCTCACTGTCCACTATGTATCGTCTCACCGCTAACCACATTGTTACCAACTAGAATTGAACAATTACCCATCTTTCCTATTTACCAACTTCTCTTCAAGCCTCACTGACCCAACTTCATTATCGCACACCTCTTGAGCCAAGAATACCTTTTTGAGTGCAACTTCGACGATCAACCCCTTTACTCATTAGGAAGAAGGAATGCCCCCAACTTACAACATTAGATCGGATGCAAGGAAGAGAGGGCTTGGCTTCAAATAGAACATTTTCACGAGCGTTCAGACAACATTGTTAGAATATGCTTTTACTTGCTTAAATCATGCTTACTCAGTATTGCACTCTCTTATCTTTTTGGACCGAGATGAACCCTGATACATTTTCTTATATATTACAGCTTTATATCACCTTTAGATGCTGGATTCATTGTTTTCCCATGCTACCAACCAACCACCCGGAATGCGTATCAACCAGACCGGCTCTCACTTACCCGAACTTTTCGCCGCATTCACAGGCGTTCGAAAACAATTGATAAAAGATCATCGTACTTGGGTATAACTATGAATTTGCTTTTACTTCAATGTTATCTAATAACAACCCCCAACCTGTTCTATTTATCCACTTATAGAAGACCTCACCCTATTTACTAATGATGCCCCAACCTAGTTAGTGCTTAAGCCAGGAATAAGTAGGCCCTATTCTATAAGCCCCCTACCTTGGTTCCACACGGAGTGCCTCTCCTCGACCTCATAACCTTGGCCGAGTCCCTACGGGCCTGTTGTCGAGAGTTCGGCTAGCTCACCCTCACCCTTCTTACCCTTTTCTACCTTACTTAAGTGTTTCTTGAATACCCACCCACCTGAATCAATAGACCTATTATCCCTATACCACTTTTATGGAATCGCTCTGTGGCTACTGCAATATACTTCTCTTATTGGCGGGACGGGATTAACCAAGCTTCCACCTTACTTTATTATCTTACTGCCCACCACACAGAACCACCATCACTGGATAGAAAGGAAGGAAGGAAGGAGACACTGCTCCGCACCTCACACGCCTTTTAGCTTACATATAGCATTGCGCAGGCTTCAACATAGAATAAGACACTTTTTTGCACAGGCTTCAGCAGATACAACATTCACAGGACTTCAATAACACTTACTTATGAAATATTCTTTGAGGTACCACTATTTTTTCGATATGGGCCGACTTCAACCCCAGATACTTTTAGGAATTCAGACAGCAGGAACGCAAGTTTTTATGTTTACTTGTCTGAACTTCAGTGCTGACCTAATTCCTACTAACCCTTTAGATTTACCGCCCTTTCATTATGAACCTCAACAAACTTAGTCATTGGATGCGCTTCCAATTGCTTGAAGCACGGAGTTTTTTAGTTAGTTATGGCATTCGGGCCGGGCTTCAACCCCAGCCAGATACGATTGATGAATTAGCGGGCACCCACTGTCTAGCTAGGATCGGAAGAGCCTTACCTTTACAAATAGTGCTATCAACCCTTCTTATTTCTTCTATTGACTTTGAACTGTTGCATCACGACACTTTTTTCTTTCATCGGTGGCTGGTTGCTTTGTAGGTAGGCGCTTTAGACTAGGACTATTTCCTTTTACCTAATTACCCTTTACTTACATGCATCCACCTGTTCCCTTTACCAACCAACCTATTCTATATTCCATACCTCACTTACCTACTTACTTATGCCCCAACCCAGTGCCTTTTTGAAATGCTTTAGGAAGGGGTCAGCACTGCACTATTTGTATTTACTTTTTGAAGCCTAGCCTTTACTTACGTGCATGCTACCCACCCATCTATAGAAGATCTTACCCCACTTCACTTATCACCTCAACCAGGAACACCTTCGTAGAAAAGGAAAGCATCAACCCTTTACCCTACCTTGCTTTCCAAACTCACTCACCTATAGGCCTAGACCTGTTAGCACCACTTTCTTATTTTCTCTTAGGAGGGACTGCTATACACCCTCTTCTCAGGACCGGATCAATCCACCTTACCCTTATCTTACTGCCTTCACCCTAGGAGATTGAGTACCTTACCAATTGATGAAGCCAGGAAGACTTCTGAGTTGGTGGGATGGATCATTGGAGGAAGGAACTGCCATATTGGATTGATTCATGAAAGCCAAAAACTTGAGTTTAGATCGTTGAACTGCCAGTATTTGTTCTATATAGCCAGAACTTATGAGACACGGCTGGATGATCGATTCAACGAGGGAGGACCTTTTCGTAGCTTCCCATGCTCCCCTGATTGCGAGATAGTCCATTAGCCGAGAAGAGAGAGGCTTTCCCTTTAGCTGATATCGTTGAACTCCCGGATGGCTTGTTGGATTATGTGGTGGTCCATCAGACAGAGAACCTCGTTGCGTTGGATGGACGGGCTTCAGACATATTGTCAAGAGATTCTTTACCCTTGCCTTACCTTTACTGAACTACTATACAACTTCTAACCTTCAGAGCTAGACATGTTGGCCCTCTCCTTTAGTCGAGAGTTCGGCAAGCTCACCCTAGAACACTTACTGTATTTAGCCCTTAGGAGGTACTACTATTAACTACCCTTCTCTTAGAAGCACCAGATTGGGTGGGGGTTTCTCCCTTACCTTAGATCTAGACCCATCACTTATTTCATCTGCCATATGCCTTCGATTAGTGGGGAGGCTTTTTACCTTACCCTTCCTTATGTCGGAATCCTAGGATAGGAAGTTATGCCCAACCCATGACTTGATCTTAGAAGCACCGGATGGGATGGATGGGGTCAATAGGCCCAGGACTCTTTTCCTAACCTTACCATGCTCTCCCAATTGCGGGATGGGATATTAGCCGAGAGGGCGAGTTTCCCTTTCACTCAGATCGTTGAAACTGCCGGATGGGATGGGATTATGGTACATAAGAACAACCTCATTGGATGCATAAGCTTCTCACTGCTAGGAAATGCTTTGATCACTTGCCTTTAGGAATGAATCTATTAAGAGGGCACTCTTACTATTATCCCTACGACAGGTCTTACCTTAAGACACCAGTAAACTAGTTATGATGTTCTTGAGCACCACCCAAACTATTATGATAAATCTGGCATGTCGCTCAATTCAATATGTTCTATTTTACCCTATGGTTGTGACCGATGGACATTCACTAATTTTAGATTTTTTTGATTGGTGTGTAAATTATTTTGACGATTTATGATTGCATGATGTGGTAGCGCTGGAATATTCGTCCCTTAATTTTGCGTGTAAATTATTTTGACGCTTTGAATATCAAATATGACAGCATGATGTGGTAACACTGGAATATTCGTCCCCATCACGGCATGCAGACATCAGGTAAATGTGAGTAATTATGACGTGAATCCGTGAAATGTCTGAATGAATCGTATTTGTCCACAATCGCTTCAATCTAGCTAGATCAGAGATAGGATGCCACTCATCAGAAAACATCATCCCAATTCCTGTTAAGGTGCATGTGTAAGACGTTATTGTTGAAGAATTATGTAAGATGTTATTGGCATTGTCTATTCAACCAGATTGACTGCAATTTAATGCATTTTTATTTAGCAATATTTGTGTGAAATTATTTGGATGACCTTTCTGCTTGATACGCATTTCAGGTTCCATGAATCAAAGTCCAAACTCCAAGCTAAACTTGTAGTATGAGCATGAACAGGGCCATACCCATACCCAAAATACAGGTAGTTGTGACCTAATAACTTTATATCTTGGTAACAAATATACAATTTTACAATTTATTTATGGGCCATAAATACTCAGCAAGTACGTTAGATAATTGACTTTCCAAAATCCATGGATTGACATATATTGCCTTCGGATATATACTCGTCGTTAGATAATTGACTTTCCAAAACTCAACAATCGACATATATTGCGTTCGGGCATAGGCAGGCTAATTATTTTGAGGATGATGCCTTTAACATAGAACAACGCTAACAATGTATGCAACGTGTTAGGTCAGAAGTTGTATTAGTGATTAATTGAATTAAGGCTGTATTTTTTATGCGGTGCAACTAGATCAATCTATGTTGCAAAATATTTTATGAACGGACTAGGATGGTACTATCGTCATCATTGCAAAATAATGGTAAATATTTGACTAGGATGGTAATGTCATCATCATGGTAAAAATAAGTGGCGATGATGATGATTTCGATTTCTTCTTCACTACGTAATTTAATATCATTTTTCTAAATAAACATTCAAAATTTATTAACTATATTTTTATAAAAAAAATAAATATATTTATATATAAATATAATTCAAATATTAAAAATTATAATCTAATTATTTTATATTTAAATTTTTAAAATATATATATATATATATATATATATATATATATATATATATAAAATTCAAATTTATATCATAAATTTGTACTTTTAATTTAAGATTCTAAAAACAAAGTAATTAGAAATTTTCAAGTGTTTTTTAGGATTTTGTGTTTGAATGGACAAATGATTCTCCATTATCTATTTCATGGAATGTACTCCTAGGAAGGGCTAAGGTATATTTAAATTTCAGAAAAAAATTTAATATTTTGGAAATTTGATTTTTTATTTCTCATTTGAAATTTGTGTGAGATGGTTAGTGTTGTGTTTTTAGCCACTCAAGCGAAGTGTATCTATATTTTAAAAATTGAATGTGATTTTTAGAATTTTGAAAAAAATAATATATAAGTGTTATATATATATATGGAAAAATATTTAGAAAAGTATACAACGATATATTTAACTATGGGCTAATACAATATTTATAGATTTAATTTTTAAATAGATTTTAATAGACTTAATTTTTAAATACCCTTTAATACAATATTATAGACTAATAACATGACTTGTCAATATAACATGTAAAAAAAATATAAACTTCATATGATACTTGTTATTATGATTTTTTAAATTTATTTATTTAATTAAAATGACAAAAGGAAATATAATAAATTTGAAAATAAATCGGTCTTTAATTAGTGTATAATATTAAAATTATTTTAAATATTTGCTAAATTTACACCATCAAATTAATAATTAAAAATAATTAAATGAAAATTATAAAAATAATAAAATGAAAATTATAAAAAAAACATCAAATATCAATATCATATCAATATGAATATTTCAATTATACAATAGGGAAAGCTAAAGAAATGCCTTATAAAAAGGAAAAACATAAGCTATAGTTGGAGAGAAGGAAGCGTCTAGAGGAGGAAGAGTCTGTTACTTAAATCCGCCAATCTGGGATTCATTGACGCTCAAATTTATCACAATAAACTAAGAAAAGTCGCTGAATGCTGAACTTTTATAAAATATAAAATCTCACTATATTTTTCACGTAAAAATGACCTCAAAAACGAAAAGACAACACATGTCAAAAGACATGATTGTGTAACTATACGACACTAAAATTAAGGGCTGAAAAGTAAAATGCGGTGGAATCATTTTCGCTTCCCGCAAAAAGTACGTTTGTAAGTTTGTGATATTTTGATCCGTTCTCTGAAGCTGCCAGCAAAAGTCGGCAAAGTACTATTTTGGACATCGTGCATGACGACTTTGGCCTATCCCATCGTTACATCTGTTTCTTTCTTTGGTACTGTAGACACTGATGCAGCGTCTCCATGTGATAAAATCAATCGATTCGGATTGGTGTGTCACGATAATTTGTTCGAACACAGTAATTTTTAGTGCGATTTTTTAAAGGTTTTTTTTTTGAAATTTTCTGGTTTAATTTTTTTAATATATTGTTGAATTTTTTTTGGTTTAATTTTTTTTAAATCTGGTTGAAATTCATTGAAAACATATGTTTATGGGTAACCTTGCACAATCGAAGTATTCTAGGAATTTTTTAAGCTGTTGAATCCATAATAACAGAAATCAAAATTTTCTCTCAAATTTTTTCACCGATTCCGATACCAGAAACTCCAAAAAAATGTACAACTCTGTTTGAAGTTTTTGATAATTTTGATATATATATACATTTTTGTGTGTGTAAAATATGGGAAGAATTTTAGTTCTTATAAGATTTAATATAAAGTTGATAAATATTATTTTAACATAATAAATTTTAATATAAATTATAAATAAATTATTTTGATAATGATATTAACTGGCACAACCACATTATATTTACTAATGTGGTTGATATACGCGGATAAGCGTATATAAAATAGATTTACAACCACATTTACCAATGTGGTTGATATATACGCTTATATCCACTACCCATCACATTAATTTATATATCAATAAATAAATATTATATATAATAATTTTATTATATTAACTTGAAATATATATATTATATATTAATAAAAATATTTATCAATATATTAATTATGATTAAAATCAGAAAAATATTATATATATATTAATAATATTGATTGATATATTAATAATATTATAATATTTATTAATAATACATATTAAAAGTATTTATTAATATATTAATAATATTAACAATGGGAACAGTGGTCGCTGCATGGGATAATGAAAATGATGCGCGTTTATTTGTTTTATTCATAAAGTCAAAAGTTGGCTGGGTTTTATTTTTCGGACAGATGACGTATGCAGGAAAGGCTATTTTTTTGAATGCGAAGGGTGGTAAGTGGTATACATCGCACCGCTTTTGGGGACGGACTGTTTTCAAGTGAAAGCCAACGATTCCATACACTTCGTGACGCGTGGCGAGACACTGTTTGGAAAACTGCTTAGCGATCGCGCGTTATTGTTCGGACGTGGGGGCGATGCGATATGGACAATAGCCATTGGATGCGAAGGGGTTGATCGGACGGCTGTCGGGGAGGTGACACGATAGGGAAATAGCAAGGGCGGACCCAATACAATTAAAGACGATTTAATCATATCGGGAGCAATTTGATTGGTGGGGTAAGTTATCAATTAACCATGAAGATTAATTAATCATTTTTTAATGCGGCGGGGAATCAGGATTCTTAATTAGTCGCAATTTTAACTAATTAATCACAATTAACACAATAGTAAGGTTATTTTTCAACCACAAGGACGGGATATGCAATAATTCAGATATTAATTATGATTAAAATCAAAAAAATATTATATATATATTAATAATATTGATTGATATATTAATAATATTATAATATTTATTAATAAATATATTAATAATATTAACTATATACATACTATATATTAAATTGATATATATATATATATATATATATATATATATATATATATATAATCAATAATATTTTAATATTTATAAATATATTAATATCGTAGATGGTTATTTAATAAACCAAAAAAACTAATAATATATTAATAATATATATTATATCATAGTTGGTTATATTATTAATAATATATATTAATATTAGAATAGTTATTAATAATATATATTAATATATTAATAATATTAAACCCAAAAACATAAGAAAGTAATAAACTTTAAGAATTAATATATTAAACTCAAGAGAGTAATAAAGCATATGAAACAATATTTAAAAACAAAAAACCTAACAGATTAATAAACCCTAACAATTAATATTTTAAAGTGAAGATATTAATAAACCCAAGGGATAATTAATAATACAAACCCAATGTCATCATAAACCAAAGGTTTAAATATTATAAACCAGAGGAATTGGTGAACCCAAGGCATAAATATTATAAACATAAGGGATCAATATTAAAAACACAAGACATTAATAAACCGTAAGAATTAATACTTTAAACTAAAAAACCCAATAAATTAATAATCCAGAAGAATCAGTATTTTAAACATAAGATATTAATAAACAAATGGCATTATTAACATTATAAACCAAAAGAACTAATAGACCCGAGGGTTTAATATTATAAAGCAAAGGAATCAGCGAACCCAAGGGATAAATATTATAAACCTAACGGATGAATATTATAAACAATAGAGATTAATAAACCCTAAGAATTAATATTTTAAACTGAAAATTTCAAGAAGTTAACAAACCCTGAGAATTAGTATTTTAAACTCAAGAGAGTAATAAAACAAATGTGTGATTAACATTATAAACCAAAAGAACTAATAAACCCAAGGCTTTAATATTATAAACCAAAGGAATCAGTTAACCCAAGGAATAAATATTAAAAACCTAAGGGATCAATAAAGCTAAGGGTAATATTAAAAACAATAGAGATTAATAAAACCTAAGAGTTTAATACTATAAACCAAACGAATTGGTGAACCCAAGGGAAAACCATTACCCAACAAATTATAAACCAAAGGAATTGGTGAACCGAAGGGAATTGATTTAAACATTGAGACAATTGTTGTCACAATGCAACGTTGGACCAACTATGAGCAGGGTTGGCCATGGGTGATTTTCATATTGAGACAATATTTTTCAGAATGTGACATTTGATCATGGATGACATTGATCGATTATTCATATTATAAACTAGAAGAACTAATAAACCCAAGGGTTTAATATTATAAACCAAAGGAATTGGTGAACCCAAGGGACAACCATTACCCAACAAATTATAAACCAAAATGAATTGGTGAACCCAAGGGAATTGATTTAAACATTGAGACAATTGTTGTCACAATGCGACGTTGGACCAACTATGACCATGGTTGGCCATGGGTGATTTTCATATGGAGACAATGTTTGTCAGAATGTGTCATTTGATCATAGATGACATTGAACGATTATTCATATTATAAACCAAAAAAACTAATAAACCCAAGGGTTTAATATTATAAACCAAATGAATTGGTGAACCCAAGGGAAAATCATTACCCAACAAATTATAAAACAAAGGAATCGGTGAACCCAAGGGAATTGATTTAAACATTGAGACAATTGTTGTCACAATGCGATGTTGGACCAACTATGACCATGGTTGGCCATGGGTGATTTTCATATCGAGACAATGTTTGTCAGAATGTGACATTTGATCATGGATGACATTGATCGATTATTCATATTATAAGCCAAAAATAATAATAAACCCAAGGGTTTAATGTTATAAACCAAAGTAATTGGCGAATCCAAGAGAAAATCATTACCCAACAAATTATAAACGAAAGGAATTGGTGAACCCAAGGGAATTGATTAAAACATTGAGACAATTGTTGTCACAATGCCACATTGGACCAACTATGACCATGGTTGGCCATGGGTGATTTTCATATTGAGACAATATTTTTCAGAATGTGACATTTGATCATGGATGACATTGATCGATTATTCATATTATAAACCAAAAAAACTAATAAAACCAAGGGTTTAATATTATAAACCAAATGAATTGGTGAACCCAAGGGAGTTGATTTAAACATTGAGACAATTGCTGTCATAATGCGACGTTGGACCAACTATGACCATGGTTGGCCATGGGTGATTTTCATATAGAGACAATATTTTAAGAATGTGACATTTGATCATGGATGAAATTGATCGATTATTCATATTATAAACCAAAAGAACTAATAAACCCAAGGGCTTAATATTATAAACCAAAGGAATTGGTGAACCCAAGGGAATTGATTTAAACATTGAGACAATTGTTGTCACAATGCGATGTTGGACCAACTATGACGATGGTTGGCCATGGGTGATTTTTATGTTGAGACAATATTTGTCAGAATGTGACATTTGAACATGGATGACATTGATCGATTATTCATATTATAAATCAAAAGAACTAATAAACCCAAGTGTTTGATATTATAAACTAAAGGAATTGGTGAACCCAAGGGAATTGATTTAAACATTAAGACAATTGTTGTCACAATGCGACGTTGGACCAACTATGACCATGTTAGGCCATGGGTGATTTTCATTTAGAGACTATATTTTTAACAATGTGACATTTGATCATGGATGAAATTTATCTATTATTCATATTATAAACCAAAAGAACTAATAAACCCAAGGGTTTAATATTATAAATCAAAGGAATTGGTGAACCCAAGGGAATTGATTTAAACATTGAGACAATTGTTGTCACAATGCGATGTTGGACCAACTATGACCATGGTTGGCCATGGGTGATTTTCATATTGAGACAATATTTGTCAGAATGTGACATTTGATCATGGATGGCATTGATCGATTATTCATATTATAAACCAAAAGAACTAATAAACCCAAGGGTTTAATATTATAAACCAAAGGAATTGGTGAACCCAAGGGAATTGATTTAAACATTGAGACAATTGTTGTCACAATGCGACGTTGGACCAACTATGACTATGGTTGGCCATGGGTGATTTTCATATTGAGACAATATTTGTCAAAATGTGACATTTGATCATGGATGACATTGATCGATTATTCATATTATAAACCAAAAGAACTAATAAACCCAAGGGTTTAATATTATAAACCAAAGGAATTGGTGAACCCAAGGGACAACCATTACCCAACAAACTATAAACCAAAAGGAATTGGTGAACCGAAGGGAATTGATTTAAACATTGAGACAATTTTTGTCACAATGCGATGGTGGACCAAGTATGACCATGGTTTCCCATGGGTGATTTTCATATCGAGACAATGTTTGTCACAATGCGTCATTTGATCATGGATGACATTGATCGATTATTCATATTATAAATGAAAAAAACTAATAAACCCAAGGGTTTAATATTATAAACCAAAGGATTTGGTGAACCTCGGGGAAAATCATTACCTAACAAATTATAAAGCAAAGGAACTGGTGAACCCAAGGGAATTGATTTAAAAATTGAGACAACTGTTGTCACAATGCGACATTGGACCAAGTATGACCATGGTTTCCCATGGGTGATTTTCATATCAAGACAATGTTTGTCAGAATGTGTCATTTGATCATGGATGACATTGATCGATTATTCATATTATAAACCAAAAAAACTAATAAACCCAAGGGTTTAATATTATAAACCAAAGGAATTGGTGAACCCCAGGGAAAATCATTACCCAACAAATTATAAACCAAAGGAATTGGTGAACCCAAGGGAATTGATTTAAACATTGAGACAATTGTTGTCACAATGCGATGTTGGACCAACTATGACCATGGTTGGCCATGGGTGATTTTCATGTTGAGACAATATTTGTCAGAATGTGACATTTGATCATGGATGACATTGATCGATTATTCATATTATAAATAAAAAGAACTAATAAACCCAAGGGTTTAATATTATATACCAAAGGAATTGTTGAACCCAAGTGAATTGATTTAAACATTGAGACAATTGTTGTCACAATGCGACGTTGGACCAACTATGACCATGGTTGGCCATGGGTGATTTTCATATTGAGACAAGATTTGTCAGAAATACTAAGTACTTATAACCATTCATAAGTCATCCATATTGTCAAAAAAAAATCAAAAAATTTCTAAAAAATATTTTCCTAAGTAAAATCATATTTTACTTAGGGAAATTGCACAATATCTCATAAAAACCCTTTCATTCAAGCATAAGTTAAATACATACTTCTAATGTTTTTATACTTAGTGCTTTTTCATTCATTTTCATATTAATTTTTAACTTTATTATCTAATTCACTATATAATTCAACCCGCTCCCATATTATTTTAACTATATAAAACTCCCAATTATTACATATCCTGCCCCTTTGGTTGAAAAATAACCTTAATATTGTGTTAATTGTGATTAATTAGTTAAAACTGCGACTAATTAAGAATCCTGATTCCTCGCCGCATTAAAAAATGATTAATTAACCCTCATTGTTAATTAATAACTTACCCCACCAATCAAATTGCCCTCGATATGATTAAATTGTGTTTAATTGTATTGGGCCCACCCTTGCTATTTCCCTATCATCTCACCTCCCTGATAGTCATCCGTTCAACCCCTTCACATCCAATGGCTGTCGTCCATATCACATTGCCCCCACGTCCGAACAATAACGCGCGATCGCTAAGCGGTTTTCCCAATAGTGTCTCGCCATGCGTCATGAAGGGTATGGAATCACTGGCTTTCACTTGAAAACATGCCGTCCCCAAAAGTGGTGCTATGTATACCGCTTACCACCCTTCGCATTCAAAAAAACAACCTTTCCTGCATACGTCATCCTCCCGAAAAATAAAACCCCGCCAACTTTCGACTTTGTGAATAAAACAAATAAACGCACATCATTTTCATTATCCTGTGCAGCGACCAGTGTTCCCATGCAAAAAACTGAAAAGCCATCTGTCAAAGATTGTCAACCGCGACCTTGCTGCGAAAATTGCAGACGAACAATCCAGAACCCATCAGCAGTTGCCTACACCTGTTTTCATCACTATTCACTTCCCGGAAACAGGTATTTACCCAATTCCCATCGAACCCTGCAAGTCTTTGTTTTTTATTTAATTCCATAGGAAAAGACTAAAACATAGTACAGTTTGGTCTTTATTTCACTCCTAAGTTCCTAGACCTGTACTTATGCCCATTTTTCCATCAAAAACCCAAATTCCTTTCTGAATCCACAAGAACCAGAAATGGAAACCCCTGTGGCTTTGAATGTTGCGCCTTTGAATGCCCCCCATAAAGATTTAGACTATCTGCCTCTAGCAGATAGGGATTTCCAGATAAAAGACCCCATTCTTAGTGAAAATCCTCTCAGAACCTTTTGCCAATGCAGAGATAATTTCATGAACGACTCTGATATTTTGGGACTGTGGGAATCGAATCTTCCAATGTATTTTTTACCTTCAGTCCATGTTTTTCCTGAAATAATTTATCACTGCCATGCCAAGTACGATCCCAATCAAGGAGTAGTCATGTCCCCGAGTCAAACTGTTCTTTTCCCAATAACTTCTCAATCCATAAATGAAATGTTACAGTTCCATCCCGGTCAAGCCCTGACTCCCATTTTCATGGGAGATTTACTTGAAAAATCCACAAATTTATCCCAAGAAAAGATGAATCACCTCTGTCAGACTTTCATGCTACCATAACATCAACCCAGAGGACCACCTCCTTATGGATATACCTTTTTTACAGATATGGGCAGACTCATATTGAATGTGATATCTTCTATAATGGGTTTCAACACTAGTGAATACGTTGATAAGTTAACCCTAGTGTTGTTGTCAATTTTTATTCCTAGACAGCCCCCTGCCTTCAAATATGATTTTGCTTCCTTTATTGCTGATAAAATTCATGACCAGTTCATGAGATTGGAAAATGAAAAAGTTTTCAAATATTCCACTTTTATATACCATCTCATGCTCTATTATCAATCATAGAGTTTCCCCTTCCATGTCATGCAACTTGATGCCAAAGGAAATCCAAGGTCTGTAATTTTTTGGTCTCCAATCTTCCATAATTCCTCTGAGTCTCCTTATTCTTACAATGAGTTCATTGATCTATTTGTACACCCTGCAACTACCTTATTAACAAGAGTTTCCCCTCCTAGGGTCAATAATGATATGAAGAAAATTCTCCAACTCTCAAAGCAATACAGAATAGGTGATTGGTAACTATACATGAAACATACAGAAATTAGAATATATGGGTGTGAGCTATGTCCTTTCAAGCTACCAAAATATGTTCCAGTGAGGCTTTTTGCCCGATAATATTTTAGACAAATGATAAATTCAGACATAGTCCATTTTTGCAATGCAAAGAAAAAGGCTCAGCTCAGAATTAAGAGTCAATTAGGTCCTTTTTTTTGTAATTCTAGGGATGCAGGAAAAGAAGCTAAAATAATTCTAGAAGACTATCTCAAATTGAAAAAAAAATTCAGGTGGGTACCTTATGACCCAAACAGCTTTATATGTGATAGGAGAATGAAAAACAAATTGTCACCATACCTTCACCATAGAATTCCAGAGATTGAACAATTTTCAAATATGGATGAATGGATGGAAGGAACCTTAGTAGAACAAGATAGTGAACAGGTCAGTGTTGAAAATGTTGTGAAGGATCTTGAGAAAATACTTGACCTGGATTCTTTTGGGTAGGTATAAAGACCAGGAATTGGTCCTTCCTCTACTGGAACCTCTCGGCAAAATTTGCAGGAAATCGGTGCACTAGCCATAGTAGCATCCAAAGGGAAGGAAAAGGAGACTGATACACAAGTCACGGAGAAATTCATAATGTCTGAGCAGCCTGAAACCTCCAAGGAACAGGCCCAAATACAGACTTCTCCTACTCAGATCGATGTGGCAGAAATTTTAATTTTGCAAACTCCTCTCAATGAAGAAAAAAGTAAAAAGAGAGACGCAGAAACAACTACCCCTATCAGTGGATCTTCAGAACAACCTGGTAAGAAAAGACAAAGATTAAATCCACTCTCAGAAGTAGAATTTGTTCAAGAAACCACTAATTTTCAGAGGAGAGAAGAGTTAGATAAGCAACAAAAATTCACAATCGGTGGGACATCCACCGACTCACAGAAAAAAGAGCCACAAAGACAGCAAAGTGCAGAAGTATCTTCCTTCGAACCACCAGTGAAGGATGCCTGGGATATTAAGAAGACATTTATAAATATAAAGGCCAGAAATGATCCATTAAGACTTCAAGTCTATAATCAATACTTAAAGATGGCTCCCAAAAATCAACAGAGATTGATGTCAGCCTATGACATCCAGCAGGGTAAATTGGTGATGAGTCATTTCAAGCCCAGAGTAAAATAGTCTCAAACAGCTACAGACTATGTCAGAACCAACTTTGAGGTCTTGGCAAAGGATATTCATCCTTTGGATCAGATTGAGTTGCAAAAACAAACTGGAGAGATGATATACTCAACTTTGACTGATAAGTGAACGATGACCCAAAGATTACATAATTCTTTGGACAATACTAATGCTCAATTGGATCTTGAAAAAGCCTCTTCCCAGGCTAAGGACAATGGAATAAAGACTTTGAAAGAAATCATTATTGGATTGGGTCATAATCTCAAAGATGTTATGGCTATAGAAGCCTTGATTAAAAAGAAAGATGATGATATTGCCGCCTTAAGGAAACAGCTGAAGTTGCCATCTTCAAGGCATCCACAGACTATTGAGGTAATAAAGCAAAACTCTGAAGAAGAAATAATGGATTTTCTTTTGAAACTTAATGAGAAACTAAATGAGACTGAAAAAGAACTTGAAAAGGCATTAAAGGACAAGTGGCCAAACATTCCAGCATCTACAACAGAAGTAATTATAGGTACAACAACAATAAGTCAGCCAGCAGGACTATCATAGGGAAACACTTCCAATTTAAGCACTGAAGAATTAATAAATTCAATGGAGGAATTGAAACTCCAAGTGACAGAGCTCCAGAAAACAAAGGTACAATTTACCACCTTAGAACAAAAATACGATCTCTCAAAGATGAGTGTTGCAGAAAAAACAAGAGAGATCAACATATTAGAAAAATTGTTCAAAGCATTGGAAAAGGATCTCACATTGGAGAAACCTTTAAAAGAAATCAAATAAATTCTTTGGGACAACATCACTCATTCAATAGACGATGTTTGGCCATCAATCCAAATAATTTATGAGCAAAATTATTTTGTTCAATTGGCTCTGGAAGAAGTTGAAAAGGCAAGAGAAGAATTAGGAAATATGCCTGAAGAAGCCAATAAGATTATACAATTTTTAAATACGAAGAACAGATACCAACTTCAAGAGCTAGGCATCCAAGAGAGAACAGGAACAATTTTGGAGGTAAAAAGGGTTTTTACTAAAAGAACTCTGATGCAGAACCTAGAAAGAAGATGCTATGATATGCAGGAAGAAATCAATACTTTTACAAAGAGATTGGATATTTTGCAGAGTAAAGGATTGCCAAGTCCTTTAGTCTCAAATGATAAACTAATGAGCCTTGAAAGCTATGTTGAGAAACTGAATAAGTATGCTGATAACTAGGCCAGTTCATCGACCAGTTCATCAGTAGCAAAAGCCTTGCCTACAGGAAAAAATCTTCATGACAATCTGGAAAATCTGTTTTATCTCGAACATGAGGTAAAACACTTATTCCCAATTCAGCCTACTTTCTTCATATATACAGAGACTAATGAGACTCTGAGGAAGCTTAAAAGAACCAGAATACCAGAAGCACAATGGTGGGAAGAGATGTTAGAGATTTTGTAAAAATTATCCTTGCATGAATTTCGATTATTTACTACAACAAGTCATGATAAAAAGGAATAACAGAGATCAAACAGGTCAAAGTGTATCAGTGCAGGTAAAGAGTATCAGTAAAACAGAGCAACCAGCAAAGAGTTACTAAAGAGGAAAGCAACAAGCCTAATCATAGGACCTGCCCCCAGCACATTCATAAAAGAAAGGGAACAACACAACATCGGCTATCTTTTCTCTTATCTACGAGACCATCTGTCTCTATTTTCTTGTAACATATTCATGAGTCATCCTAAATTATATCTGATTTTGTTAGGAGATATTTTTTATAATTTTTTGTATAAATACTCCCCCAATTAGAGTATTTGGGGGGATGGATCCTTAGACTTTGCTGCAACATTGATTATTTTGGAATAAAGGACTTTTCACAAGATTCTTGAGTCAGACAAAGGATCAATAAGTCATCTATATCTTATGTTTTAGAGTTTTGTACTTTTTTATTATACCATTTGTGTTTCATATTTGAATGATAAACAAAAATCAACAATAAAAACAATTATAAAACATTCTATAAATATGTCAGAATACTATTAGCTACATGTGATAGTGATATGGAATTCCATCTTGATTTTTAATGGCTGGCTCATATAACTGGTTTTTTACCTGTGAATGGTTCATTGTAAGAAAAATAGCAAAAAACGACACTATAAAAACAAAAAAATTAAGCAACAACAAAAACGATGTAAACAACATTCCAAAATACTACTATGAATTTGATAAATGTAGACATCTCATTAATATATCAAAAGCATTATTATTATATTAATAGTTGCATATCATAGAGATATGGACTTTAATCTCTCCTCTTCTTTCTTCCTAATTGTAACATACGCACTATTATTCATCTTGGCATAACGCTGATAAGAGAAAGGCGGTGCAATGCGTAAACCATCTATTGATTTCACTCTTGATATGGCTGTGAAGGTCAGGCCTTGTTGTTCTCTATTCCCGATATCAATTGATGCTCACTCTAAAGTCAAACCTTGTGACTTGTGAATTGTAAGAGCCCATGCCATCTTTAAAGGAATTTGTTTTTGATTTCCTCTTATCACTGGTGTGATAGGTACAATGTTTGGATTGCTTGCATCAAACGGAATACCAACATACTTATCAAAAATAACAGTTGTGAACATTGGAAGCTCAGGTGGCTTAGAGTTAGGCATATAAAATATTTCCCTCACATACCCAAGTGCACCATTCACCAAACCAGCTTCAACCCACAAATTACATGTCAACATAACACGCTGGCCACGGCACAAAAAAACTTCACGGTCCAGTTGATCATCATCGGCACCACTGATTTCTGAACGCCTTGAATTCACAGCAATACATCGTGCAATTGGAGAATTTAATGATTTCAACATATGTCTATTATGGAAGGAGACCAAATTATTTGTTGGAAACATGTGAACTGCTGCATTAAATAAATCCCTTTCTCTAGGATGCAACCTGATATCAGCCTGCAACATAAGAAACTCCCAATCATCAAGAACAGGTTCTGCATTTATTATGTTATTGAGGACTCGAAGAAAACAATATTGTTTTTCATTACTCCCTTGTTGGCGAAATATTGTGTCAAGAGTGACAACAGTGTTGAATTTTTTCCATAATACTTTCCCTATTGTATTACCTACATACAAAGGCTTATCTCTCACAAGAAGTAGTTGGCCAAGGTCACCCGCAAGGATCATGGATCTACCACCAAAAGGACAATTCTTTTTATCTAGAAATGCTTCTCGTAATCGAGCATCTATTTGCATGAACAACCTTGATCCTAAAAAGCTCATTTCATCAATCAATATATATCGAATGTGCTTCATTTCCTCTTGGAATAGTGCCAATGATTGACCCTGTAGTGGTTTCATATCTCTAATCGGGATTTTCAAAGCATAGTGTATTGTTTTTCCATGTATATTGAAAGCAGCTATTCCTATTGGGGCAAGAAGAAGCAAAGGACTTTTTCCATTACTTGACAGATTAGAAAGAGTCTCATAAATACAATGGATAAGGAAAGACTTGCCAGTGCCTGCAGTGCCCTGAATAATCATAAGAAGAGCTTCACGAATCTCATATTCAGAAAAATGCCTTAAAACGATTTCAAAAGCAAGTCATTGTTTTTATGCCAATGAATCTGGAGAGGAAAATGTTCTATTTGAAAGGTCACCAATATCACCCCTTGATATTGCATTCCTTATAAAATTAATATCTTCTTCGGCCACATCATCAGAAATAGTTGTACCATGCCAGTCAAAAGATATATCAAAATCCCTTCGACCAAGGGTGTGAAGATCAGAAACATTGACACTATTTGGTGGAACGAAGCGAGATAAAAGTTGCCACTCTTGAAAATCATCTTCAAGATTCATTTCCTGGTTAGCAAAATCGCCATATTCTCCATCTTAAATATTTTCATCAATTGATGGATTTCAATCAACATGCCAAGCTCGATATCATAAATTCCTCTAGTTTTCAACAATAATTTCAGCTGAAAGCCCAATCTCTGCAGAAATTTCACGAAATATCTTGTACAAGAGAAATTCTGTCCAGCAAAAGGTTTCAAATTACTCTGAATCCCCACCAGGAATAGAATAAAATTGTGGCCAGACCCGAACAATCGCATGAGCATCTCTAGGCTTCCATGGATCTTTTTTACGCTTGCTATCAAATGTCCAAGATCTTGCTATTTCTATAAAAGATAGATGTTCAAGGAAAGAAGGCCTCTTCTGATAATGTTGAACAAATGCATTTTCAGATGAACAGTGCAGGCCATCCCTTGAAATTTTCCTGAACACATTTCTTCCAACATTTAACGAAACAAATGTTTGACTACACACAACAAGAGGCAGCGTAAGCAACATATGACATGTTTCTTGTGCTCCAATGTCACGTTCAACAACTGTTTCTGCAAGAAACCTCCTGTAAGCACATAAAGCATGATCCTTAGAGGAAATAGAATTTGAAATTCTAGTTAACATATCATGATAGCTTTCAGACCTTCTCTCTGCTTTTGATGCATACTTAGTAATATATTTTAGGACAGCATGCCGAGAAAGCACTGGTTAGAAATCAACATTTGCATGCCACATTGTTAGAAGGTCAATGTTATGCACATTGAGCCTATCATCATTTCTTGCTGGGTCATATTTTTTTCTTCCTTGATCATATATGAACAATCTTGATTCCTCAAAAAGATCCCATGGGGCATTGTACCAACAAGCAAGAATAGTGCCCTTTTTGCACAAACAAGAATCTAGACTACACTTTGTGTGCCTTTGGACACGGTTCAACAATTATTCATAATCATTATGAGGATTGCAAGAGAAAATCTGATTAGTATTCAATAGGAAAGGGTCATCATTAAGACTTCTTGGAACCATTATATTGCGACGATGTATTTCACGTGGATTCCATGTAGTTACATAATTGTCAAAGAATCTCTTTGCATGTTGAAAATCACGATCATTTAACTGATCAAGTCTTTCTATGTCAGGAGCTCGTTGCAACCATAGGAAACCATGGATATGTGCTGAACCTCTATGTTGCCACTCATATCTGGAAAAAATGAACATAGATTTACTACGATAAATATGAATGGAAAATCAATAAGAAATTGACAATGAATAGAAAATAAATTCAAGAAAACAGACTTGTACCAAAAGTCTTTAGCTTTAAGATATTTTTGGATAACTTCCTCTCGAAATATATTGAATCTATGGTGCATAAATGTGGCAACAATATGGGGGTACTGGATAACATTTTCAACTTTCATACGATGCTCATTTAAGGAATGAGAATCTGAAGGTACATGCATGAGGCTATGCAGCTCTGGCCACTTTGTGTCACTTGCACTCAAAGTAAAAAACAAAGATGGACATCCCAATTGAGTAATCATGTCAGTCAATTCAGCCGGAAATTTAGTCCAGTATGCCCTTGTACCTCTTAGAGAAGACCCAAACTGCATAAGATGCTTAGCCAACTTATTATCTGGTAAATCAGAAAGTTGCTGACGCAAGTCATCAATTGTTGTTTGTGAGTTATCATGTAAATTTTTCTTCTAAAAAACTGAAGCAGTTCCTTGGCTACGATGCCTCATTATGATGTTCAATAGGTAATATCAGAAGCAAGGATGGCTTCCAAACCTCTAATCATAATATCTAAGAAGATGCAATGCATACTCATGAAGTTCCACAGTACAAATGCGTGGTTGCAACCAATCAGAAACACCAGTGGGGAAAAATGTGGGGAATGCCATATCTAATAACCCCTTAGTATTATATTCATTCACTGGAGACGTTCCAATACTGGGCCAATCCATTTCATCAACATCTAAAGAATCAAAATTATCAACAAATGCTCTAATTTCTTCCACCTCTCTTTGTTCATTGGGTAGGTGAGCAATAAAAGACGAAGGATGAGAGGGCAAATGGTTAAGAGGAAACCCTTCATTATTAGCCACACTGAACTCCGATTCTGCAATGTCACAATCAACAAATTTTGAGCCTAGAGGAGACATCTATTGATCTTTCGGGCAGAGCATTCACTGAATCATATTCAATTACAACATCTCAATAATATTGATCACGTTCAATTTTGAAACGCAATGCATCCATAACGCGGGATATTTTTACATAACATTCATAATATTTAGATTGAGCAGCATGTCTCCTCATAATTACAAAGTCAAGATCTTCAACATGGAAGGGAAGACTTTGTGAAACTGTAGAAATATCTTGGGGAAAGCTAATTGTGTGTCCGCTATACTTATATTGCCCACCTCGAGCATGTGTCACTTGCAAAATAGGATTTACACGTGCTATTAACATTTCTTCAACTTGAGTAAGAACTCTTAAAATATGAGGTTTCTCGCCAGGATCCATGTTATTATAGCCACAAAAATGATGTGCCCTCCTTCATTCTTACATCGTCTGCAAACAGGTCCTTCAGGATCTCTCAAAACGTGGATTCCAGGATATGATTCTTTGCAGATGTGGCACATTTGGACAAATGACAAGCTATCTAGCTTTTCTCAAAATCTTTTATGCACTGCAATCATATTTTCATCAAAATAAATATGATTTGTATTGGTTGGACCATGTGGAGAATGATGTGAAAGAGTATAATTTCTTCTAAAATTTATTTGATTTTCAGCACCACGAGACTCCCTCCCCAAAATTGAAACATGTGGAATAGATCTATGACATGGGATTTCCAAATTTATGGTCTGCATTTTTGGAACCTGAGAATATGCAAAGGTTTCTTTAGCATAGTTTTTTTTAAAATTGAATGTCCAAATAATTAGAATTGAAAAAAATGAATAAATAAATAAATTCATTCAATATTTACATTTGTTTGGCGATGTGGATGAAGTGTACGAGATGGTTGCTCTTCACTTCTAACATCAGTAGATTGAAAATTTGGTGAGTTAGTTTCGATGCCTCTATTCAAATTAGTTGTTTCATGTTAAAAAAAATTAAAATATTTTATAAAACTAAATGCCGAAAAAAGATAGATTTCTAATTTTACAATTAACAATAAATGAAAAAAGGAGGAAAATATCAAATGCATTCAACATTTACATTTTGTTGGTGATCTGGATGAACGATATGCGATGGTTCCTCTTCACTTATAACATCAGTAGATGGAACATCTACGAAGTTAATTTGTATGCCTCTATTGAAATGAGTTGTGCCCTGTTTGAAGAAAAACAAAATATGCACCAAAAATTCAAATAAAGAAAAATCAAATCAAACGCATTTAACATTAACATTAGTTTGTCGATTTGATTCTCGAGGAGAATGTAGTGGAAGGTTATGACCTGCTTCATATTCAAATCTCAGATTAGGAGATGGAAGACGGGGGGAGAAAATTTCTAGACCTCTATTAAAATGAGATGTATCCTACTCCAAGAGAATAAAACACCTTATCACTAAAGAAATGTAAATAGAGGAATGTAATAAAACAACCGCTATTGCATCAACTGTAAAGATATCATTGGATTACCTCCATTTTTCCACGCGAACTGCTATTAGGGATGACTGTTTCTATTCGTGGGACAACATTATTTTGAGAAGGGAGATTGGAAGATACGATGTTTCGACCAGATGGACCCGAATTATCAAAAAAATGGCCAGTCAAACTATCATCCAAGCCATCAGATACAATGTTATCATTTCCTCCACCATGGATATTTTGCAACCTTTGGCCTTTCTCACAAGATGCAATTGCAGATACAGAAGGGTTAGGGTGAACATTTGCATCCACGTTATGAATACGATGTTCCTCCCTATTGCGAGATGTTTCCTCAATATTATGATAATTTTCAGGAGAGCATTGAAAAACAAAATTATGCTGACGAGGAGCATATTCTGGCAACGTACTACCAAGTGGAAATGTTCTTTCCATGATATCATCCATAGTACGATACCTACGTGGAACCATAAAATCATTTTCAAGAGTTGTTTCAATCGTTCTTCTATGATATTTAACTCTCCTATGCTAATTTATTGTGCCCTTATTTTGTTGATACCGTAAACAACGACTTTCATTAGACTTGTCACGCGATGTCGGTGACTTATTCCTTTTTATTGTACGCTTTCTTGTACCTTCAGATGCCATGTCTACAACGAATAATAACATATTTGTTATAGAACAATAAACATGCAACAGATATAATATAGCCAATATAGATTAACAGAAAAGGATGAAGAAGGAACACATTTTTTTTCCACCAACAAAACAAATTAAAATCGTTTACGTTATTTTTCAAACCAAATGGCTAAGAAGAAAATGGATTTTTTCAAATGGCCAAAACAAAAAAGGATTAAATTTCAAGTATCATATTATAATTGTAATGGGAAACCCATATAAATGGAACAAAATTCTAAATAATTATATGAATTTGAAATATATATAAATATTTGGAACTATATACCATCAAAAAAACCTAAATATATAACATTGTTTGAAATTCAATGAGAAAAAACTGATGGAAACACCATGTATAGAATAAGTCACAGTAATTAAAATTATAGAAACAAAGATAAATGTATAACATCCAAACACATTCAAATGCAATCAAGAGGACTAAACGGGGCAAAAAAATAAAATATTTTCGAGCAAATTGCAATGGAATTCAATATCCAGCATCTGCTACATACACATATAGAAGACACCCCCTCAAAATGGAGCCATATAAATATCCATAGTCTTAGCATACATACCCAAAAGTATGCAAAGTAAAAAAAAAAGGAAATATTTTCCACGATGACAGAGAGAATACAAAATGGCTAATAGCCTAAGACTCCATGTCCACATCTAATTGTGGAATCTCATCTATAGAATCCATATGTGGAGCAATTGAAAAAACATTTCCAGACTCGATCAAATCGTTGCAATCCTGCAACGTTGGAGACCGAAATCCATTCATTTGTTGATTAGTTGAATTATCGATATCTATTGGGAAGCAAAGGCCAACCATCATGTCATATAATAGGAAAGGAACTTCACTGCATTTGCACATAAGATCCACACCTTGGACTATTCGAAAAGGAAGATAACAAGGACATTTCATATTTATATCTATAGAAATTTCTTCCAAAAACTTCCATCTAAAGCCCCAATGATCCTCAAAGTAATCAGTTCTTCGTTCAATACATGGGTGACCAAATTGAAAATTATCTATTTCTTCAATTGACCATACAGAAGTGGAGCCATCATTGACGAGACATATCAACTGATTCTTGCATACTGCCAATGACATACACCGAATGTCAGTGATTAGAACAAATGAAAATCCCCAGTTATTTTTTATTACATCAAACCAGTAGATTTTATACCCATATCGAGGATAATCTTCATACTCTGTGTCAAGATAGAGCCAAAAAAATTTACTTCTATAAAACACTCCATTTTGAGGGGGTGAAGTGCCACCAAATGGAAGATCAACCCTTCACCAAACCCTATCAAGACTATTGTAAACATAAAATTTCGACTCAACTCTATCATAGATATGTTTTAGAACAACCCAGTCATATTTGTTGTTGCTCACATTCTCCAATAACGAAAAGAATCCCCGGTCTCCAATTTGTATTCGCCCAATGTTTTTTAAGGCCTTTGTAAATGGATTCATAATAAAATAGTTTCGTGAATGGGAGAATTCTATTGGTAAGGATAAAACCACCATTGGTCCAATAGTAGACTCCACCTTGTATCTTGAATCTATGAATCGAAAATGAAAACGAGATATGCACCCATTTTGATTAAGGTATTCAGTAGAAAAATAATTGTCTTCATCACCGACGAAAGGAACCATAAATCCAAATTCATTTGTATAGATATGCTTGCAACGTAATAAGAAACAAGGATTTTGCAAAACAGTCTTCCATTGTTGACAAACAGTGCTAAACTTTATCGCAACCGATAAAGGGAGCCAAAGGAAGACAATTTCAATAATTTCAAATGGAATACAACTCCAAATAGCTGGATCCATGATAAAACAAGGAAATCACCTCACATAAAATAAAACAGACGTGATATCAACAAAACAACTTTCAATTAAAGGTGAATAGAATAAGCAATATAGAAAAGCAATTTTCCATCTACAAATGTAGTAACATGCACATATACATAATGTATAAAACGATATGACCCACAAGAACATTATTACAGTAGTTAAAAAGAACTCACAAATTTACTTTTAATCTTAATAAGCATTTTTCTTATGTCTGTATTAATGTCTATATTTCTTAAGCCAAAAATCAAAACTTGATTTGGTGCCTAAGAAATATTAATCATATATTTTAATGAAACAGATATAGCACCAATATTTTGGTTATCTACATTAATTTGACCTGAGGGAGTAAGGGACCAATATTCACCTAAGGTTTCTTGTGGATAGAGCATCCACCAAGTACATAAAATTAGGATGGGGTGAATGGAACATCACTTTTATTTCAGAGTTCTCAAATTCAACAATGGCACTAGAGTCAACCTTATTACACAATGAAAAGGGAGGATGACAAGGGACAAAGGGAACAACAAGTTCCTCCTCCAAGATGGAACTTTCCCAAAAAATAGAATCATGAATTAAAGTTTTAAAGATATATGTTTTGACATAAAAATTGGAAATAGCATAATGTAGACAAAAGGAAAAAATACTAGAGAAAATTTTGGTGGTGGTGGTGTGAAAACAAGTTGTTACAGATTTTACAAAACAAATGTAAATATGACTAAGAACTGTTTTTTTAGGTGTGAATCAGTTGCAACCTCCATATGAATCATTTATCATTAGTTGCCATATGTTTATGAAAACACACCAACTCTATTTTTGTGGTTTAATCTAGATGAATTTGTTTTTTAAAAGAAAGACACCTATGATTTAATCTTCGCTAGTGCATGGTCTTGATTAAGATCTGTCTACAACTTTGTGTGTTGAGGAGAAGAATCCGACATGTCTTAAATTTTTAACATGGTATTGGAGTGGGTTTAAAATGATATTACTATAACTGCTAGTGGTTTTACTCGGAGTTAAAAGTTGTTCTGAAGGAAATGTATTCACCAACAAGGAGACAATTTTTTTAACACAGTGAAAATGGAAACAACAAGCACAAGCTTGAGAAATCCACAAATACCTCTGTTTAATGGAAAAATTATAACAAGACATTTTGGAATTGGCTGAGAATGGTTTCCAAGAACCAGCACATGCAGTAGCATACAATGCTTCAACAGAAGTAGAAAATGATTTTTTTAGGGATAACAGGAAGGAGAAATATAAATCCCTCTTCTACATCTTTCAAGCAGTTCATGAAAGTATATTCCCAAGGATTGTAGCAACGAAAAATTCAAATCAAACATGGGAAACCCTCTAGACACCCTACCAAGGCATGGCAAAGGCGAAGGCATCAAAACTACAAATGTTGAGAAGATATTTTGAGACAATTTGTATGAAAGAGTCTGAGAATGTAGAATCATTTTTTACACATGTAGTTGGACTGATTACTCAAATCAAGTCTCAAGGTGAAACACTTTAGGAAATGAGAATAGTTGAGAAAATTATGACAAGTTTGCCAATAATATTTGATGCCATAGTTGTGGCCATAGAAGAGACAAATGATCTCTCATAGTTTTTCAGTCGATGACCTTCATGCATCGCTTATTTCTGATGAACGTAGGTTGAACAGAGAAATAAACTCCTCATTGGATCATGCCTTCAAGACACAAGTTTCATTTATTCAAGGTAGAGGTAGAGGAAGATCAAATTATAGAAGAAGGGGAAGAAGCCCAAATAGAGGTGGAAGGAGCAGCCCTTCAAGCTCAAGTGGAAGGGGAAACACTCAAAATCTATGTCAAGGCTCAAGTCAGAATCAAGCACAAGGTCAGAGGTATGCTAAATCGCAAGTTCAATGCCATTATTGTAAGAAGTATGGTCATTATGCAAATCCATGTAGAAATAAGCAATATGAAATAAGTAAAAAATTAAGTTAAAATCTCATAAAGGAAAATCAAAATCATGATAACATGTTTTAAGCTTGTAATGTAGCATAAGAAAAACACGGGGATCTATGGTTTCTAGATTCATGGTGTAGCAACGACATGACATGTAACATAGAAATGTTTTCCAATTTATATGAAAGTGTAAAATCTAAAGTGGCATTAGGGAGTGATAGCAAATTCTCGGTCATGGGAAAAGAAAGAGTCGACATTATAACAAAGAAGGGAAAGAAGAAATACATTTCATATTTTTATTTTGTCTTTGGTTTGAAGCATAAACTTATAAGCATTGGATAACTCATGCAAAAGGGCCACAATTTCTTTTTCAAAAATTATGAATGCACAATATTGGATAACTCTCTAGGAAGATAGGTGATTGAAAAATTTCTTATGAAAAACAATAGAATGTTTCCCCTAAAGATAAAACCAGATTTGAAGGAAGAAGGTGCACAAGCATGGTCAAGGGATTACCACTCATGGAAAAACTGGGAAACCTATGTGAAGGATGCAGCTTGGGTAAATAACATAGAGAATCATTTTCAGTAGGAAAGTCAATTACGGCAAAGGAACCTTTGGAGATAGTCCATTTAGATTTATGTGGACCAATGTAGACACCATCAATTCGGGGAAACTATTATTTTTTGCTTTCATAGATGACTATGTTGGGCTTTCAAATTTTCATAATTTTGTTAATGAAACCATCCATTTTCGCATCATTCCATTCACCCATTATCATCATTTTTAACCATATTTCTTCATAAATGCACCAAATTTCAGCATTCATGTTTACATGGTTTATTATTATTATTATTATTTTTAATGAATTAAAGATAATTATGCATGGTTTTACTAATGAGAGTTTGATTATTCAAGTTTCTACATTTTCCACAACTGTCTCCATAGTTGAGGTAGTAGCACCACTCTAGGATGACATCATGTTGATTTTTAGAACTTAGTTGTAATTTAAATTTATTTCATTACGAACATAAGAATAAAAAAATCCCTAGAAGCAATCTCTAAAAATTC
Organism: Pinus albicaulis; assembly: GCA_034641835.2. Taxonomy (NCBI): domain Eukaryota; kingdom Viridiplantae; phylum Streptophyta; class Pinopsida; order Pinales; family Pinaceae; genus Pinus; species Pinus albicaulis. The sequence continues at coordinate 867,438,922 of CM076577.1, read as the reverse complement.
AATCATCACACTAATAAAATGAATTAGAAGAGGCTTCTAGCACATATAGTGCACTTGAACTTCAAAATTTTACCAACTCTGATCAATAATTTATGTAATCAATTTAAGATAATTAAATTGAAAAACTTTTTGGCGTCGTTGTCGGGGATCAAAATCAAGTCACCTACGTGACAGGCAAGAATACACACCTCTATAATAGGAAATTTTCGTGCAGTAAAGAAAGTTCTTCTCCAACAACACCTCAAAGATCCACAACGCCATCTACATTAAGAACAACAGAAAGTGACATGTCAAGCCCATCTTCGGCAAGCATAAGAAAACAAAATATCAGAAATTTAAGTGAAATATGAGGAAAATGAAGTTGATAGTAATGATGGTTTGAATTCCTTATTTGCATTGTTTTTTCACATAGATGACCCATTCATTTTGAGGATGCAGTAAAAGAAGAAAAATGGGTTGTGAAAATGGATGAAATAATAGAAGAAATAGAAAATAATGACACATGGGAGTTAGTGGAACTTTTGCAAGGAAAATGAGTCATTGAAGTGAAGCGGGTCTATAATACCAAGAGGAACATTGAAGGGAACATTGAAAAGAATAAAGCAATGCTAGTTGTCAAAGAAAACAAACAACAACATGGAGGAGATTACGCAAAGACATCTATGCAAGTCATAAGGATGGAGACAATATGTATAGTGTTATCAATTGTAACACAACATAAATGGAAAATCTATCAAATGGATGTAAAATCAACATTCTTGAATGGAGTGCTGAAAGATGAGGTATATGTTGTGCAAGAACCTGGTTAGGAGGTATAAAGACAAAAATATAAGGTGTATAGGTTGAGGAAAGGTCTTTATGGGCTGAAGAAAGCACAATGTGCATGCTATGGCAGGATATATGCTTACTTGATAGACAATTAGTTCGAAAAATGTGATGGTGAGCCTACTCTCTACATCAAAAAGAGTGATGGTAAGCTTCTTATTTTTTCTATATGTATATGATTTCATTTTTACGGGCAGTGATGATTTCCTCATCGTTGATTTCAAAGAATTCATGAAAAGTGAGTTTGAAATGACTCAATTGGGGTTGTTAAGGTATTTTCTGGGCAGAGAAGTGAAGCAACCAGAAATGGTATTTCTCCTTCCCAAGAAAAGTATGTAGCACACATTTTAGAGAAGTTTAATATGCAAAAAAACAAGCCAACACCAACTCCTACTATCACAGGGTTGAAGTTGAGTAAAGGAGATTGCAGCAACAATTTCAATCTTACATTATACAAAAGTATGGTGGTAATTTTTATGTATTTGACCGCGACTAGGCATGATATAATGTATGCAATGACTTTACTGTCAAGGTTCATAAAGAAACTTAGGGAGACACATTGGCAAGAAGCCAAAAAAATTTAAAAGTATGTTAATGGGAAAACAGGAGTATGGTATTTTGTACAGCGGAGTAGATGAGTTTAAGCTGGTTGGTTACAAAAACAGTGACTAGGGAGGAAGTGTTGATGATATGAAAATAACGTCATGATGTTTTTTCATTTAGGTTCGGGAGCCATTTCATGGGCCTCTGAGAAGCAACCGATAGTGTCATTTTGAAAATCAGAATTTGAATATGTCGCTGCAACAACAACACTGTGTCAAGTAGTTTCGATGAGAACAATGTTGAGGGATTTATGCCATGAACAAGAGGGAACAACAACTATTTTATGAAAGAACTATTCTGCAATTGCACTATCGAAGAATTTTGTTTTTCACAAGAGGAAAAAGAACTTGACGCTAAATATAGTTTTATAAGACAATTAGTTAACAATGGTGGTATTGTGTTGCAACACTGCAGGTCAGAAGAGAAATTTGCAGACATATTCACAAAGCCATTGGCATGTGTATTTTTTTTTTTATATCATAGATTTTTGGAGAATGGTCAATGGCCGTAGTAGCGATTAAGGGGGAGTATTGTAAAATTAACCTCAACCACCGCTTTAAAGTTTCTGACAACAACCATATCTCAATTAAATATTTTGTAGGTTGCAGATTTAGTTTGCAGGCAAAGACATTGTTTAAATGGAGTTCTGGACAGGAGAAAAATTACCCATTCCATAACATATTAAATAATCAAAGTCAAATGGTAATTTATAAATCGTTCTTAGAAATGAATGGGCAAGCATTTACTCCGCAAGTGTTATTTACTATCCGCAAAGTCAAAATCATGTTCGCCTATATGGTGTATTGATTTTGTCTTGTCATAAATTATCGTCTTAGAAATATATGTTTTGATATAAGAAGTTGGAAATACCTTATTGTAGTGTTGTGGATGTAAGTATGAGAAGACAAGAGTAGAAAATATTGCAAGATCTTTTGGGTGTGCGTTTGATATATATATATATATATATTACTCAATGCATGATAGTCAATATTGTATTATTTTTTTGATTAATTAAGTGTAAAGGGTTCTTTTGAGAAGCACTCTTTTAGCTATCATCTTGCACCATTCTACACCTTCAGATTTAATGTTAGATAATTGAAAATATTTTAGTAGTGGAATCACAGCTTGAACTACCAATTATAAATCATTAGATCCCACCTTTTCAACTTAACTCTTTGATATATGCCAAATCATTCATTCATTATGGAGCTATTATGGAACGGCTGAAAATACCTATACTTGTGATGCATACGATGTAGATGTACTACAGCTAGTACCTCCACCTATGAGTAAACTGCGGAAAACGAAGTAAAGAAATTGTCGGGTTCTGGTGAAACATTTTTTTGGGCGTTTGTGGTTTATTTTCTCCCTATCGATGACGAATGTTGGTGTCGTTCACATGGGTTCGTTTGGTGGGAAGAAAACATTGAAAGTGCACCTTGCTTCCGTAATTAAAATTACTTGTGCTTATATGCTTCCATTATTAAATCGTTTTCATTTTTTTTTAAGGTCTATGGCGTGGATGTTGCAACCATGTTTTCCAGATTTGTTCAATTCGAAAAAAATAAAAAAATGCTATAACCATTTCCATTTTTGTTTAATTTTTGATATATAAATATATATGATGTACTTGAATATTTATTTAATTTCTCTCTTCCCATTTTCAAGTTGAACAGAGTCTAAAGTGCAGATAGAGTTTTCTTTACCCTCAATGTTTTTTTAAAGCACATCTAAAGTCTAGATTCTGTCCCATATCATAATACAATAATAATAATAAAATCGTAAAAAAGAACCAGTTACCGATTGTCCTAGATCTTAAAAAAAAAAAAAAAAATCATAAAAAGGAATTCTTGACATATAATTTATATGGAATTTATAAGGATGTATTGTTTTGGAACGAGGCAAGGTTAAATATGGGCCCACAAATTCAATCGAAAATTGAAAAACTGAGAAATTTTGTTTTTCCAAATTGAATTGAAAAATGAAAACCCTATAAATTTTGTTATTAAAAAGATTGTTTCTAGGGTATTACCAAAGATATCAAGAACTTTCACTCAAGTCACAAGGGTTCGAGTGAGTGTTGTAAAAAACAAAATTAATTGTTTTTCTTATCAAAATAGAAGGTGATTTCCTCGAAACTCGAGAGTTGATTTTTTTCTTTTCTTTTACATTATCGCAGAAGAGAGAGAATGGATTCGAGATAACCTCTTATTGTTTATTTTTTTATTGCTTTGTTTTCTATTATGACAATAAGCACAAGAAATGGTATAGAGATGATTATTATTTTTTTAAATTTTTTTGGTTTTTTTTTTTTTAATATAGATAAATAACGATGATAATATTTTTTTGTTATATTTTATATATATATATATATATATATATATATATATATATATATATATATATATATAGTCATAATTTTTGTATATAGGATAAGGTTAAACATAAATGAAATAGAAAATAATAAATAATAATGAGAAATAAAAAACAAGAAAATGGAATAGAAACTTCATAGAATGAAAATAAAAGATATTCAACCTATTATTGTTGCATTTAAAGAAAAAAAATATACTATAGAAAACTATTAAGAAAATTGTTGGAGTAAAAGAAGGGATGACATATGAATAACGGATAAGCGAAAAGATGGTGTATCAACCAATAGAGCCTAAGACTAGTTAATATATATATATATATATATATATATATATATATATATATATATATATATATAATTTTAGCTGTTCCAAATAATATATAGAGGTCTTGTTACAATACTTACATAGTTGAGAGTTTAGAAAATGAATTATAGTGGACCCTAGTGCTAGATTAAGTTATATTAGCCCCAAACTAGTTGAGAAATGTGGGTTAGAAATGCAAAAAATTTAAAAATCTTTCTTGGTACAGTTAGCTACTTGAGTTAAGAGGAGAGTATGTGCCAAGGTATCAAAGTTTTCTATTGAAATAGGAAATCATCATATAAATGAAAAATTAAATACTCTTCCTTTGTGTTCCTTGACTTATTACTTGGGATGGATTGGCTAGATAGACATTTCTGCCATTGTTGAACCCTTAGTTAAACTGAGGGGGGGGGGGGGGTGAATTAGTTTAACACATTCATGAACTTTTAAAACTTTTTTTTAAAACTTATTTACACCTTCAATTCATGATCAAATTATTACATAATGTAACAACAATCTTAATATGTGAGTAGCAAGTATTAAGAAAATTAGATAAACCATATCAACACATAAACATCATGCACATAGACAACAGATATAAGTGGAAACCCAAAAGGGAGAAAACCATATCTTATTATTGTTGTGATGTAAAGGCAAGCTCCAACTCCCTCTCACCACTAATTTTCTGTAGGCTCCAACCTACAAGAGGCTCCTACCTCAATTCTGCAAGCTACAACTTGCAAGGAAGCTCCAACTCCCATCTATTTTCTGCAGGCTACAACCTACAGGAGGCTCCTACCTCAGCCAGCTACAATTGACATCTATCAAGCTACAACTTGATATGGAAGCACCAGCTTCCTCACTCTTTCAAGAAAAAACACATGTTGATTTACCTGGATATCAGCTCTGTTCTGTTCCTTCTTCACTGTTGTCCACCAACCTTCATATCTACCTTATATCATCTCTGAATATTCACAGCTTCTCTATCTGCTCCTCCTTCTTCTTATCCTCTCTGCCTCATTTCTCCATTCTCTAACCTCTCTATGCATATGTTGGTAACATTATTTATGGAGGTCACCTCATAACTGTTTACATTCCATAGGGAATTCGAAATGAATATGTATCACTCTTTTCCTTCCACCTTCTCATTTTCTTGCATAGCACATTCAGAAAAATATAACAATATGTATACATTTCAATATTACAGTGGGGTATTTCTTTGCCTACAGAGACTTGCCTTTGCATCACAAACAATATAAAATTAATTAAAACATTTACATTTACATTTGCAATAGATATATCTCATTCAACCCTTTCTGTTCTTGGTTCACTGTGTGTTTGTCTTTTCTACTGCTGTAGTGTAACAGTTATGCATACTCTCCTGCTTTCTATGCATGTACCCCTGCTTTTTTTTTCTCAAATCTGGTAATTTAAATTAATGTTGAAGTTTTTCCTTCAAAAATTAAAATCTCTATTATAACTCAATAATGCAATTTCATTTAATTGGAAATGCTCAATTCAGTAAACTCAATTTCAGAAGCTCACCTTTAATACACTATGAAAAATAAATAAACACAATTTCAACCCAGCAACTCTAATGTGGAAGTAGCTCTTCATCTTATGTGCTATGGTAAAAAAATCCACTTTATGAATTTGAAATTAATATTTCAAACTTTGGTTACAAACCCTTTCATATACCTTTGAAGTGGAAGCGCAATATCCCAGCCGCATGTTATTTGGCTCACTCAACGTCTAAATGGCCCTTCATTCAATGTTTAGGACCCAATTAAATAACTTAACCATTTCAGCCATACTTTAATTGAAACCCAAATAATCAACATAGATTAAGGTTTGGTCCCCACCATCTCACAATTCTCACTTATTAAATAGACATTTTCCAATGCAAAAATGCTGGGCCATACCTCATTTTCTCAATCTAGAAACCTTTCAAAGTGGAGGCTTTACTTTTTAACAAACCAGAAGAAAAAACACACCTTATGAATTTTCGAATCAACTATTCGAATATTTCAACTTTGACTGAGTTTACAAACTTAATTTTATGAAGTTTTTCCTCCTAAAATCGTTTTCGGTCTTAACCAAGATTTAAAATCTTCTTATCATTTTCAATATGAGTATAAAGGAATATTATAACAGGCCACGTTATATTTCACACGCTGACTTCAAACACTATTTTAAAACCCCCAAAGTAAACCTTTGGTCACGACATTCCAATCCATCATATATATTATATGATCCTTATTAAATGTGCTCATGGAACATGTCATAAATCTTCAACTTTGGATTTAAATCATTTGAATTTTCATCACTTAGAATGTCCACAACTTTTAATGCATAAACCGAATATCAACACATTAAAGTTCTGGGTCCTAGCATTTATTCACATACCTTTCGCCTGTGCAACTTTGCCTGTGATCCAACGGTCTATCTCTCCTCGCATTCCAAAAATCAATTACTCACCCATCCGACAATCATCGCACTACCAAGATGCATGAAGCTTATTTCTCAGAAATTACGCGATATTCGTGGTTTTTAAAAACCACTCAAATACACGTGTCAAGTGTTGGCATATATCGCATTTTTTTGAGGAATTCTTCTTACCGGTCTTGAGGTCACACGATACCACTCGTTGGTTTCTTCAAAACCGCCTTACTTCTTATTGCTCATGGTTCCGACTTCATCTCACGATTCCACTTCAAAACATTTATGTTAACCAAGTTTCGCATGCTACAACGCATCGCCTCTTCACTAATACTGGTTCTAATTCTAACTGAACATTAGAATGAAAACTCCATTGAGCTCTGGAGTATTACTCTACATAACAATTCTTCGTCCATTGTACTTTGTTCCATCAAATATTCAACCCGCAACTTAAACTCTGTTGCTCACTTCCACTGTTCCCAAACTGCGCTTTAGAAGTTCCAACCTTCCATCCGATTTATGGTTCCACTTCTAATTCTGATTCACTACGCCTCTTCAAATGTTAAATATCTACTTCATTAACACTTCTACAAGGCATTTCCGCATACTTGTTTCAAAATTTTAGTCTTGCTTAACTCCTTTGACTTTGCTGTGTTAATTTCTATCCATTCTTATTGATGTGTCTTCGCTCCCAGGCCATTCCGTTTCACAACTGTGTCTTAGTCTTTTGACTCCCTTTAGTGTGTTCTCTGCTATGTGTACATTCACAAATTTCATATAATCCCTGTATATGAACCCTCACTCATAAATTGCCCTACGTGAAAATATTACAATAGGACTATATTTCTAGACTCGATTCCATTAGATTGAAGGTCCATTTCAAAGTTATATTTCTTCAAAGGAACATAGAACACATTTAAACCCAAATTACAGAATTTCGCCACACTGGTCCTTATACAATTTCTTATTGAGATACAAATCCCATTCACATAGAATTTAGATTGAATAATGCTCATGAAATGCTGAAACCAATCCTTTCAAAATTCTTCCTGTCTTGACCAGATCTTCAAAATCAATGGCCCTTCTACAACTATTGTAGGCTTACAGGAACTCTGTTTCCTAACCCTACTCTAACTTTCTACAGCCCTCTTAGTCCTGGTCAGATATTCATGTCAATGGCCTTATTTTATAATTGGCCATAGGGTTGACAAACAAAACTCTAGTTGTCCTATTCTACTCCTATCCACAGATCTGCTACTTTTGCTTCTTTTCTCCTTTGAATGATAGTCCAAGTGTTGCTCATGTCTTCTCCTTTTCCATCAATGACAAGATTTCCAACAATCTCCCCCTTTGGCATTGATGGAAATACTCCAATGCTTCCTCCACGACTTCCTCTGCTTGCCTTTTAGAAGACCCTTTATTCTTTTGGTTGCTTTTCCTCCCCCTTTGACATCAATGGCAAAGGGTTGCACTTTTCCTAGTGTGGTTTCTATCTCCTCATAACACTTTGATATTGAGGACCAGTTCCCTGCACTTCTCACTAACTATAGCTCTTTTATGACAATATTTGTTGACTGATCTCCCCTTGGAATGATGCTTTCTTTTCCGATCTCCCCCTTCATTTCTTGGAGATTTTGTTTCATCCACATTAATTGTGTGCAACATGCTGCTGTGGCTATGTATTCCGCTTCTGTTGTAGATAGAGAGATGGAAGTTTGCTTCTTGCTTAGCCATGACACCAGACTTTTTCCCAAATAAAATGCACCTCCACTTGTGCTTTCCTGTCATCCATGCAACTAGCCCAATCTGCATCTGTATATGCTGTCCCAAACTGGTGTACAAGATTTGTTGGGACAACACTTTGAGAATCATTGAACTTGTATTTATATACACATTAAGTTGATATCATCTCAAAGCTCATAATTATTGCACTTGTATAAAGCTGAAAGTGATGATAAGGACACTTCATAGAACACATTGTACTAGACTCATATAATCAGAGATGCATCACTAGAATAAAACTAAAGTACTGAGAATGGTCCATACGTCATATAAAGTCTGCTCCAAATATACTTTAGTCCATATTATGATTTTCATCTAAGACACATATCTGTGGTACACATCTATTCAAATATGACAATGCCAATATATCTTTTATAGCTGTGGTTTACCTTTACTTCCTGTTGGTGGTGATACGAGCTTTTCTGTTGACAAGGATATCACACTTAATAGGTAAAGGTCCTTGTTACTGATGTGAACAATGAATCAAACCAGAGCTTACACCTTATTGTGAGATTAGACAATATCTTTTAGTCTAAGAGACCAAATTACTTTACTGCTTTTACAATGTACTTCCAAAACAAATCGTTGAGGCTAGATAAATTCACTGTATTAGTCAGTCTCACTTATCAACTATGCAATTTTATTTATGAATTAAGGGGGGTATGTATGTCAATGATCAACCTCTCTTTAATGGTGAAATACCAGCAAATCCTTTCTGCTGAATTATGCTTTTGATGAATCAATAATAGAATTTTGAGCTTCAACTGTAATATTAACACAAATAGTCCTTCACACTTCCGATACTTTAACTGTTCTATCATGATGATCTTTAGCAAAACATCTTCAAGTTGTTTAATTGAAATCTCAACAAATAGATTTCACACAGTTTTATGAAAGATCTTAAGAAAGAGGCCTTGAAGATATATCTGTACTAACTTGAGGAAGGCATGCAGTTATATCTAGAAATAGATATCACTTCAATGCTAAATATACTACTTCAAGTGTAAACAAGATAATGATCCTTTTTCCCTTTCATTGACCCTTTTATGTTTTAATAATGCTGACAATGTTGGGATACTACCTTGATGTACTCTTGCCATAATCCTTTGATCCTGAGGACCTGTACCATACCGTTGCTCCACTGATAACACTTGGTATTCTATTGATAGGCATTCTGCTTGTACCAAATACCAGTTGATACTACTTTGAAAAACCATGTAGAGATTTCACTTCAGCTCACACATTAACCCATAATTAAGAAAACCTTCATAGTTTCTACTATTTATCTTTCCACTGTTCACACCAACACTCATCAATATACTAAATTTAATCTTGGCATCATTAACCATTTTTCTTATTTTGTCATTCTGTTCAAAGGAATACCATTGCATGTTCCTTTCTAGGACTGCTCCAGAATCATTACTACTTTATATTCAATTCAACTGTTCTAACATAATGATCTTCGGGAAGACATCTTCAATTTCTACACTAGGAATATTCCGGGCAGATCACTCAGAGATTTATCACTCACTTAACTGCATTCCTCCAAGGGGACTTTTCATATATGAATGATGTAATGATATAATGATGATAGGCACTTCTCTTACCCATCCTTCTTAATGTGATTCATTGTTAATTATAGCAGTATGATGGGAAATGTGATCATCCTCTATGGATTTTTCCAATTTTATAGTTCGAAACATATTTTTTGTGATTTAACCATTCATCACTTAGTGTGTTGTTGTCTTCTTAGCTTGCATGATCTTGGATGATGTTCTCTCTACTACCGTGTCTTCTTGTTGCCTTCTCTTCTTCCATCAATTTTTCAGCTATTAAATACTTCAGATAATCTTCTTCCTCTATAGTTCTCTGTTAGAGGAATTTTCCTCTCCCTTCCTGACCTTTTGGCTGTTGTTATTTCATGGAGCTCTTCTTAGACTACTTTTGTGGGGATTATTTATGAAGTACTCTCCCCCTAGGATGTTGCTTCATATCTATCACTGGTTGGATATTTGCGTTTCTTTCTAGAGCAACTCCCCCTGAGACTATGATGGACTCATTATGTTATTCAGTTAACATGCTCCCCCTTTCTCTTTTACTTCCATACTTTATTGGGTTTCTTCATAATGTCTGCACTTATTTTTGATTCATAGTTTTTTTTTATTTGATTAGATTACATCATATGTCTAGAGTTCTTTAATGTGTATGACAGTTTACAGTCTTTTTCTTTGTGACCAAGCTTGAGGCATATATAACATCTTATTTTACTAAGGTACGTTTGAGTTGATGTATAATATTTTATGCTCCCTTTTGAACATAATTTACATTAAACAAGTTTATGTCCAAAATTATTTCATGCATAACAGTAGCCATGGAAATGATTTATGTACCTAGTAAGTGGTTGTCCTTTCCATTTGTTTGCTTGAGGTAGTCTTCTCATTTGCTACATCTTTTTCCTGTTAAAGTTGATATGCCTTGTCTTACAATGTGCTGCAATATGTCCTGGTTTAGGACAAGAGAAACATGTGATATTTTTCATAGGAGGAAAGAACCTCCTTTGACATCTTCCGAATTTGTTCAATTCATATTCAAGAGTGTATGAGCCTTTTTCAGCAAACTGTTTCTTCATTTCATTATTTGTCATTTGCAGTTGCTGCTTGTTTATGTTTACTTCATTGCAAATCATGTTCTTGTTTGCTTCTACTTCTGTAGGAATATTTTGAGTTGCTTCATTATCCTTTACATCATTTAAAAAAATGATATTCTTGTTATCTTCTACCTTGGACTTATTGGTTTCTCCTTCATATCCTATCCCAACCTTTATTAGAGGAGACCTTTAAGCATTTAGAATCCTGTCCAATTGTTCAGAGCTTGACATTTGAGGAGTATTCAATAATAATTCTCTTTGGGATTTTTCTAATTTCTTTCTTAGGCACACTACTTCTTCCAATTTCTCTTGCTTCTAAATTTTATCCTTTATTTACTTTAGTAGAGTGTCTTCTACTTTCATTGCTTCTTCAAGTTGTGTCTTCAAGCCAACAATTTCTTTCTTATCTTCATATTCTTTCTCATCACATATTTGCACCAATTTCCTCAGGTCTTTGTTTTCATTCTTCAATCTTCGTATTTCAGTTAAGGCAATGTAAAGTTTGGTTTGTTCTTTCAATATAATTTCTTCATGGAATTTACTTCCATTCACACTAGCAGATACCTCATTTGATTGAACATTTTCCTTTTGACATGAATTTTTATTCTTCTTAATTCTCTTCTCCTTCTTGAAAATGCACCCCCTAGTGTCTACTTCATCCATGAAATGCAATCTATCCCATATTTCTTTTGCAGAGGTTAGATCCATTATTAAATCAAGATCCTTGTTATGAAGACTGTTATATATCACACATTTTTCCTTGGCATTCCACTGTTATTCTTGCAAAGAGGTAGAGTCTATGAAATAACCATCACATACAAGCTTCCATACCTCAGGTTCATAAGCCATTAAATCTCTTTTAACCTTATCTCTCCATTCAGGAAAGTTTGTTGTATTTAGCATGGGTACATTTTGATAGTCCATGACTCAACCAGATCTCCTTCAAGCTATTAGGCTTACACCAAAGGAACCTTCTCTGATACCGATTGTTGAACCCTTATTTAAACTGAGAGGGGGGTTGAATTAGTTTAACACATTCATGGACTTTTAAAACTTTTCTTTGAACTTATTTACACCTTCGTTTCATGATCAACTTATTACATAATTTAACAAAAATCTTAATATGTGAGCAGCAAGTATTAAGCAGATTAGATAAACCATATCAACACATAAACATGATGCACATAGACAACAGATATAAGTGGAAACCCAAAAGGGAGAAAACCACATCTTATTATTGTTGTGATGCAAAGGCAAGCTCCAACTCCCTCTCACCATTGATTTTCTATAGGCTTCAAACTACACGAGGCTCCTACGTCAATTGTGCAAGTTACAAATTGCAAGGAAGCTCAAATTCCCATCTATTTTCTGCAGGCTACAACCTACAGGGGGCTCCTACCTTAGCCAGCTACAACTGACATCTATCAAGCTAAAACTTGATATGGAAGCACCAACTTCCTCACGCTTCCAAAAAAAACACATGCAAATTTACCTGGATATCATGTATGTTCTATTCCTTCTTCACTGTTGTCCACCAGCCTCATATATGCCTTATATCATCTCTGAATCTTCATAGCTTCTATATCTGCTCCTCCTTCTTACCCTCTCTGCCTCATTTCTCCATTCTCTAACCTCTCTATGCATATGTTGGTAACATTATTTATGGAGATCACCTCATAACTATTTTTATTCCACAGGGAATTCGAAATGAATATGTATGATTCTTTTCCTTCCACCTTCTCGTTTTCTTGCCTAGCAGATTTAGAGAAATATAACAATATGTATACATTTCAATATTACAGTGGGGTATTTCTTTGCCTATGGATACTTTCCTTTTCATCACAAAAAATATAAAATTAATTAAAACAATTACATTTACATTTGCAACAGATATATCTCATTCAACCCTTTCAGTTATTGGTTCACTGTGTGTTTGTCTTTTCTGCTGCTATAGTGTAACAGTTCTGCATACTCTCTTTCTCTCTATGCATGTAACCCTCCCTTTTTTTCTCAAATATAGTAGTTTAAATTAATTTTGAAGCTTTTCCATCAAATATTAAAATATCTGTTATAACTCAATAATGCAATTTCATTTATTTGGAAATGCTCAAATCGGAAAACTCAGTTTCGGAAGCCCACCTTTAATACAATATGAAAAAGATATCAACACAATTTCAACCAAAAAACTCTAACGTAGAAGTAGCTCTTCATCTTATGCGCTATGGTCAAAAAATCCACTTTATGAATTTGAAATTAATATTTCAAACTTTGGTTACAAACTCTTTCATATACCTTTGAAGTGGAAGCACAATATCCCAACCAAATGTTATTTGGGTCATTCAATGTTTAAACAACCCTTCATTCAATGTTTAGGACCGAATTAAATAACTTAACCATTTTGGCCATACTTTAATTGAAACCCAAATAATCAACATAGATTAAGGTTTGGACCCCACCATCTCACAACTCTCACTTATTAAATAGACATTTTCCAATGCAAAAACACTGGGCCATACCTCATTTTCTCAATATGGAAACCTTTCAAAGTGGAGGCTTTACTTTTTAACAAACCATAACAAAAAAACCCACCTTATGAATTGTTGAATCAACTGTTCGAATATTTCAACTTTGACCGAGTTTACAAACTTCATTTTATGAGGTTGTTCCTCCTAAAATCATTTTTGGTCTTAACCAAGATTTAAAACCTTATAATTTTGAATCTGAGTATAAAGGAACATTATAACAGGCCACATTATATTTCACACACTAACTTCAAACTCAGTTTAAAAACCCCCAAAGTAAAACTTTGGTCACGACATTCCAATCCATCATATATATTATATGATCCTTATTAAATGTGCTCACGGAACATGTCATAAATCTTCAACTTTGGATTTAAATCATTTGAACGTTCATCACTTAGAATGTCCACAACTTATAATCCATAAATCGAATATCAACACATTAAAGTTCTGGGTCCCAACATTTATTCACATACCTTTCACCCGTGCAACTTCTCTTGTGATCCAACGGTATATCTCTCCTCATGTTCCAAAACTAAATTACTCACCCATCCGATGATCATCGCGCTACCAAGATGCACGAATCTTATTTCTCAGAAATTACGCAATATTTGTGGTTTTTAAAAACCACTGAAATACACATGTCAAGTGTTGGCATATATCACATTTCTTTTGAGGAATTCTACTTACCGGTCTTGAGGTCGTGTGAGACCACTCGTTGGTTTATTCAAAACTGCCTTGTTGCTTGTCACTCATGGTTCTGACTTCATCTCAGGATTCTGCTTCAAAACATTTCTATTAACCAAGTTTCGCATCCGACAACGCACTGCCTATTCACTAATGCCAGTTCCAATTCTAACTGAAAATTAAAATGAAAAATCCGTCGAGCTCTGGAGTATTACTCTACATAACAATTCTTTGTCCACTTTACTTTGTTCCATCAAATATTAAATCCGCAACTTAATCTATGTTGCTCACTTCCACTATTCCCAAATTGTGCTTTACAAGTTCCAACCTTCCATTCGATTTCTGGTTCCACTTCAAATTTTTCTTTGCTATGCCTCTTCAGATGATAAATCTATGCTTCATTAACACTTCTACAAGGAATTTCTGCATACCTGTTTCAACATTTTAGTGCCTCTTAACTCCTTCAACTTTTTTGCGTTAATTTCTATCCATTCTAATTGTCGTGTCTTCACTCCCAAGCCATTCCGTTTCACAACCGTGTCTTAGTATTTTCACTCCCTTTAGTGTGTTATCTATAGTGTGTACATTCAAGGATTTCATATAGTCCCTGCATATGAACCCTCGCTCATAAATCACCCTGCGTGCAGATATTACAACACGACTATATTTCTGGCCTGGATTCCATTAGATTGAAGGTCCATTTCAAAGTTATATTTCCTCAAAGGCATACAGAACACATTTAAACCCCAAATTACAGAATTTCGCCACACTGGTGCTTATACAATTTCTTATTGAGATACAAAGCTCATTCACAAAGAATTTAGATTGAATAATGCTCATGAAATGTTGAAACTAATCCTTTCAAAATTCTTCCTATCTTGACCAGATCTTCAAAATAAATTGGCCCTTCTACAGCTGTCGTAGGGTTACATGAACTCTGTTTCCTAACCCTAATCTAACTCTCTGTAGCCCTCTTAGTCCTCACCAGATATTCATGTCAATGGCCCTGTTTTACAACTGGCCACAGGCTTGACAAACAAAACTCTGGTTGTCCTATTCTACTCTTGTCTGCAGATTTTCTACTTCTGCTTCTTTGCTCCTTTGAATGATAGTCCAGGTGTTGCTCATGTCTTATCCTTTGCCATCAATGACAATATTTCCAACATGGTGGATTATAAAAATAAATCTATTAATTACCTGGCAGAATATGGATTTTAGAAAGAGATCCAAGGAGTCAGGAAACACATCAAACTACTTCCCATTACTTCCTCTCAATTATGGAAAGTGTATTAGGAAAGGATGTATGATCTATGCAGTTCAAGTATGATTTTCCAAATCTAAGGATAATTCTGTCACCTTAGAAAATATACCAATAATTCAAGAATTTACTATTGTATTTCCTGAAAGTATTCTAGGATTTCCTACAAAGCGGGATATTGATTTTAATTTAAAACTAATTCCTAGAGTAGGAACAATATATCACACCACCTATCGAATGACTGTACTAGAATTAACAAAATAAAAAATGGAGTTGCACGAGTTACTAGATAAACGGTACATTCATCCTAATGTATCTCTTTGGTGAGCCCTCGTATTATTCGTAAAAAAGCAAGGATGGTACACAATAAATGTGCATGGATTACAAGAAACTTAAGAAATTAACCATAAATAATAAGTATATGTTACTTCATATAGATGATCTTTTTCATCAAGCTAACGGTGAAACAATTTTTTCAAAAACTGATTTGAGGTCTCTGTATCATCAGATTGGAGTTAGAGATGAAGATGTTTACAAGACAACCTTCTAAACTCGCTATGAGCACTACGATTTCATGATATTGCCTTTTAGACCGAGCAATTGTAATATCCCTATTTTTACTGCCTTTATTAGACAGTTGAATAGTCCTAAAGGTCAGGTGGACCCAAGGGAAAACAATTATTGTGGACATATTTTATTTTTTTAAATAGAACAAAATTGTAATTTCAATTATTGTGAAAATACTAGAGTATAATTAGAGATCAGGAATCCAAGTCCATGAGGATGGATAAGGTTATAAATTCTTTCTCAATTCTTCAAAAATCCTTGAAGAAAATAAATTAAAATTTATTATTAGATTGGAGATAAAAATCTAAAAGGAGACCCTAGTAAAGCGGAATGTTACTGGGAAGAGGTGGAATAAAACTAGAAAGAGGAAAAAGCATGTTTTAAATTAATATTGTGGAGAAAACAAAAGGAAAGCCTAGGGAAAAAGGAAAATAGTATCCTGAGTAACTGGACACAGTTATGGAAACAATGTGATGGGAAATCAAGCTTAAATGAGCCATTCCTAGGTAGACAAGAGGTTTTCTACTCCTGGAAGGAATTGGTCTCTGCTCAGGGGGAGCTGGGGAGAGAGAGATGAAGGTTGGGTGAAAAATAGTCTTACCGGAATTAGTATGCACAAGTTATTTAATTCTGTATGAGTATTGTGTTATTATAATGAATTTTATAAATGTGATGAATTAGATAGAAATATTCATGAAGAATTATATTATGTGTATTTAAGTAGTATTATACTATTCTGTTAGTTGTAAATAATAAGGTCTGGTGCACAGAACCTACTATAATAAATATAGTGTAGTCTTGTATTATTACACAGACAATTTTAGCAATTATACCAATCCTTAGAATGTCTAAAACTTTGAGATAGGTTTAAATGTGAGGTTAGGTAGGAAATATTATTTTATATACACAAAAAATACATGAGAAGAAGAGTAGAGATGATGAAATTATCAAATTAACTATGATAACCTACCATTTTAAGTTTATACAAGATGAGGGGATTTTGTTCTTTTACTAAACATGAAATGAGAAAATTCAAACCATAATTTCTACAATAAAATATTTAAAATATTTTAGTTTTCTGTATGAACCATAGTATTATCCCAGAAATTGAGGAAAAGTTAAATAGAAAATAAACATGCAGAACATGAAATATAATTTAACTTTTGGAAATAAAGTATACTATAATATATTGAAACAAAATAAGTCAAGAGACTACTATGTACATAATTGTCAAAGTAAATATTGTCAAAATCTAATACATAGTCCGAGATTCAATCCTATGACTCAGAAAATTTAAATGTATGAAGTAGCTGAGTGAAATTTCACCTAGAAGGAGATCATCCATGATACCCTTCAAAAACGTAAAATCCCTAAAGAAACACAAAAATTCACAACTAAAATGAATAGATACATAATGGTGACAGAGTATAATTCTTCACGAAATTAAATTAAGAAATACCATACATAACAGAGAACTAATAGCCAAATGTTGCATCACGAGTGAAGTATTATCGGAAGAAACATTCAAGCAATTCATCGTGAATACGTAAAGAGAACCAGGAACCTTTTGCATCATGGATTTGGTAAGAATAAATGAAATGCATGGATCTATTCAAAGCTAAGGGTTTGTAGAGGAACCAGAGCCAAAACACAAAAATGACAGTGCCGAAGATAATGAAGAGACTAAACTGAGGGAAAATAAATAGTTAACTTCAATCAATGATACGATGCACTTATGACCATCCACGTGTAAAAAATCAAGCGAGAGAAATTAACTGGTTAGACGAGAGGTCAAGTCTCCAAGCCAGAGCCATGTGATGGATTTAATGAAAACAATACTATTCATAAATGAGAAAAATCCCGGAAGGGTACCAGTAATAAAAATGTCTGACTTTAAAACCTACGGATATTGATTTCAATCCAAATTTCATATATGCATAGTGTGATATGAAATTGTGCCATGTTAATACTTAGTGTAGATGAATTACGTGGCAAATATATGAGGGACATGAAAGTTGATGTTAAAAATACAATGGATGTGCACATGAACCACATTATTCGTGATACACTATGACAATAATCCCACCCATGACTAGAAAAATTAATACACAGTTGATATTCGAATTCTCCATACGATATGGACTTAACAACATTATCATCTATATATATCATAAAGTGAAGGATGTAGTTAAGGTTTGTAAGGTGATGTATGTAGTAAATGTATACCTATTTAATTTCATATAATAAATACATTGGTAAGGTTCCAATGATAGTCTTTATGAATTATAAGATAGGATTGTCAACTAGGGAAAGTTGATAATGGCTAACCAAGTGGCTACAAGTATAATCAAAATATATTAGGGAGAACATAAAAGAAACATATATTGAATTTGGAATACAAATGGAATTAAAAGGTTAAAAGTATAATATGTAAATTCTATTATGATAGAGTTAGCATAAGTAGCATAAATTCCATTATATGAAAATAAAAGGGCAAGAAGAAGTAGTTAATGTCAATCTTCCAAGAAAAGTAAATAAGGAAAATTGTTGAAATTAAATTCGTCAATAGTAAGCAAAACATACAACAACTAGACAAATACGTCGAAGAGTGACAACATACATTAATGTAGTTGACTAGAGTTACACTTTAGTATACAAAAAGAAAAAAAAATTGTTGTGGAAGTGGAGTTGTTACAAATGGTATCAAAGCCCATGTTGAAACACTAGGCCTATATGTGTCCTCACACCAGAAATAAAAAATTCAAGAATTATACTACTGTAAATTGTTTTTTTTATCAAAAAAAAGTTTACACTAATGTAGTTTTGTGTACAGTGAATTAGTGAAGAAAAGTATAGCTGAAAATATGAATGAAGGGGATGAGTTGTATGTAGATCTAGGTGGTGTAGAAAATCCACCAGATCCAAATGCTTTGTTGCTAGACATGTTCCATCCAATGTAAAGAGAAATCATGGAGCTGAGAACCAACAATGAAATATTGTCACTAGCCAACAAAGAGAAAGAAAGGTTGATCAAGGAATTAACCTCTAGGACCAATCACGAAGGTGAAGGCTCTAGAAGAAAGAGAAAGGAAGCTAAAACCCACTCAGAAGGATCTAAGGAAGGTGAAGCCTTTGAACAACAATCCAGAAGTAAAAACGAATTGCAAAGATAATTCCAAAAAATTAAACCTCCCACTTCTGATGGTGAGAAGGAGGAATATGCAGAAGCTTGGATTCTAAACATGGTGAAATAATTCCAAATTTATGAATATGGAAGTAACCTAAATGACAAATTGGCAATTTACCAATTACAAGGTAAGGATACCTTGTGGTGGGAAGAAACCAAAATGGTACATGTACTAGATGTGAAAATTGTCACTTGGGAAGATTTCCAAACTAAATTTAAATCTAGATATCTGAAAGAAAGATAATATGATGAAAAGGCCAAAGAATTTCATGAGCTGATATTGGGACAAATTACCATAGATGAGTTTGTTACCAAATTCACAAATCTTCTTCATTATGTACCTTATATTAGAGAAGAGAAGGTTAAGGCACAACGATATTTAAATTGTATACCTACTGTCTATAAGGAAAGAATATAATTTTATAATCCTAAGACAATGGATGAAGCTCTGCGCAACAAAAGACTGTATTATCAGCAACTCAAAGGCAGAAACAATCAACTAAAAAATTGGCAGAACAAAGAAAAAGGAAAAGTTGACTCTACTGGAAAAAGAGTAAAACCTTCCTACTTGAAAAACTTTGGGAAAAATCGTGAAAGGAAGAAGTTTAACAAAATTGGATAAAATCAACCAGCCCAAACACAAACTGGATCTAAACATATGGACGTAAACAACAAGAGATATGAAACTGTATAAATTAGGGAACAATTAAAGTGGTGGGGTTGTTGAGAACCTCATATGTTACAAGACTCTCCTCATCGAACCATTCATAACATTCAAGTGTTCAGAGAGGAAACTACTGTAAATGATGTGGCAAGAAAGATTCCAAGAATCAATGCTGCCCTAGAAGATCACGAAGTTGAACATCAATCAACCATGGTTGAAATATAAGGTAAGATTGTTGAACAAATTTTTTCTGTTTTGATAGATCCAAGAGAAAATTTAAGTTATATAAGTCCTCAGATGGTGGAAACGTGTAAATTATGATCAGAAAATTTTCAGCAATCATGGTTAGTTTAGTTAGCTACAGGAACAAAAAGAAAATTAACCCATAAATTACCAAAGATTGTTGTAAATTTAAATGGGTACGAAACTTAACTAAATTTAAATATTTTTCCTCTAGGTTCCTATGATGTATTAGTGGGAATGGACTAGTTAGAAAAAAAAAAAAATAGTTAATTTCCTAGACAAAACAATACATTGTGTAGATGGTGAGGAAAAACTAGTGATAGTGAGAGGGAAACCCAGAACAATATCAGTCAGACAGACTTCAGCACTACAGTTAAAGAGGACAACAAGAAAATGTTGTCAAGTGTATGTTGTACAAGTGGAAGAATTGGGACAACAAAATGAAAAAGAAAATGTAGAAAATTTACCAGAATCAAAGAATTCAAAGATGTATTCCAAGATGAGATTCCTTAATTCCCCCTAAAAGAGAAATGTGTTTTCAATTGAATTAATACCAGGAGCTACACCTGTCTCTAGGGAACATTACAAAATAATTACCCCAAAATTTTTAGAATTAAAACTGCAACTACAAGAGTTGTTGGACCGAGGCTATATCTAGCCAAGTGTGTCCCCATGGAGAGCACTGGTACTATTTGTTAAAAATAAATATGGTACATTCAAAATGTTTATAGACTACAGAAAAAAGAATAAAATAACTATAAATAATAGTTATCCTCTACCCAAGACAAATGATTTATTTGATTAAATGAGAGGAGTCACTATCTTTTCAAAATTTGATTTAAGGACAGGCTATCATCAACTGAGAATTAACGATGAAGACATAAATATGAATACTTTGAAAACTAGATAAAAACACTATGAGTTTGTAGTTATACCTTTTGGGTTGACTAATGCACTTGATACCTTTATATGTCTAATGAATAGTGTCTTAAGTAAGTATCTAGATAAATTTTTTCTGGTGTTTGTTGACAAGATTCTAGTATATTCTAAGAAGGAAGCATAACATAAATAACATCTGATAATTTTCTTTCAAACACTTAGAGAACATAAGTTATATGCTAAACTTATCAAATGTGAGTTTTATAAAGATAAAATTCAGTATTTGGGTCATGTAATTTCAGAAAAAGGATTGGAAGTGGACCTAGAAAAGATATAAGATATCATGGATTGGCCTATGCCTATTGATGTTTCTTCCATAAGATCATTCATGGGAATTGTAGGATACTATAGGAAATTTGTAGAAATATTTTCAGCTTTAGCATATCCTATTGCCTCTCTACAAAAGAAAGGAGTTAAATTTGAATGGACAACAAAATGTCAACATAGTTTTGAAAAATTAAAACTTAAACTAACAACCGCTCCTATTTTGAATATTGCTGATCCAAACAAATAATTTGTAGTTTGTACAGATGCTTATGCAGAAGGATCAGGAGGGGTATTATGACAATAAAACTTAGTCATATTATATGAATCAAGAAAATTAAATAAACACGAAAAAAATTACACTATATATGACTTTGAGTTAGAAGTTTTAATACATGCTTTGAAGATGTGGAGACATTATCTGTTAGGGAAGAAGTTTGTATTGATGACAGATCCCATAAGTTTGAAATATTTTTTCACACAACCTGATTTAAACACTAGACAAGCTAGGTGGTTGCCTTTCCTTAGTGAGCTTGACATGGAGATCAACCATATAAAGGGAAAGGAAAATAATATTGTAGATTCTTTGAGTAGGAATGCTCATTAAAATTTGAATAATGTTGGGAGTAGTACAAATTTTGACATTGAAGGATTGATAGAAGAAGTAATGAGTTAAGATTTAAACTATGAGAAACTCCAAGAAAAATTGCAGAATACTGAGGTAGTGGGGTATACTCAAAACCAAAAAGGATTGATTTGTTATAAAAAAATATTGTACATTCCCAATGTGAGCTTATTAAAAAGTGAAATTTTAGATGAGTATCATAAATGACCCTATGGAGGACATTTGGGGTATCAAAAATTGATTTCAGCATTGAGAAAGAATATATTTTGGCCAGGTATGAAAAAATATGTGGCTAACTATTTAGCTAGATGTTTGGAATTTCAACAGGTAAAAGTATAGCATTAGCATCCGACAGGATTGCTGAATCTTTAACCTATCCTAGAATGGAAGTGGGAAATAGTTTTCATAGATTTTATAGCTAGGTTATCAAGAACTAAATACCAACATGATTCTACAGTGGTAGTTGTAGGCAAATTGACTAAAATTGCACACTTCTTACTAGTACAATTTACCTTTGGTAAAGCTCAAGTAGCTAATGTGTTTGTGAAAGAGATTGTAAAGTTACATGGTATTCCTAAAATGATTATATCAGAAAGAGATGCAAAATTTACTTCAACATTTTCGAAGACTTTTTTGCTGGAATGGGTACCGAATTGAACTTTAGTACTGCGTACCGTCCCCAAATAGATGAACAAAATGAAAGAACAAACCATATTTTAAAAGACATGTTGAGAATGTATGTTATGGAAAAACCTAGAAGGTGGGAAGACTTTCTGCATCTGGAAGAATTTGCATACAATAATAGTTATCAAGCCTCAATAAAGATGAGTCTTTTAGAAGAATTGTATGGAAGAAAGTGCTACAAGCCTCTTAGTCGGAGCCAACCAGAGGATAAGCTAATACTTGGAGCAGATGCCTTGCAGGAAATGGAAAAAACTATGAAGAAAATTCATCAAAATATTAAGACAGCACAAGACAGGAAAAACAGCTATGCAGACAAAAAGAGAATTCATAGAGAGAATTCAAAGCGGGAGATCATGTTTACTTGAGGATTAAGAGAAAAAAGAGTACTTTATACACGGGTACCTATGCTAACTTAGCACCATGCTATTGTGGACCTTTTGAAGTGCTAGAAAGAGTGGGACCAATAGCTTAAAAGTTGGCTTTACCTAGTCACATTAAAGTTCACAATGTTTTTCATGTTTCATTAATAAAAATGTATGTACACGATCCAACTCATGTAATTGATTGGAATGTGATACAGATGGAACTAGAAGGGGAATTTCTTCCAAAGCCAATTCACATTGTGGAATATATTAGGGAGAACATAAAAGAAATATATATTTAATTTTTAATTCAAATGGAATTAAAATGTTAAAAGTATAACATGTAAATTATATTATGCTAGAGTTAGCATAAGTAGCATAAATTCCCTTATATGAAAATAAAAGGGTAAGAAGATGTGGTTAATGTGAAGCTTCCAAGAAAAGTAACTTAGGAAAATTGTTGGAATTAAATTCGTCAATTGTAAGTGAAACATACAAGAACTAGACAAATACGTCGAAGAGCGATGAAATACATTAATGCAGTTAACTACAGTTACACTTTAATCTACAAAAAGAAAAGAGAAAAAAATTGGTGTGGAAGTGGAGTTGTTATAAATGGTATTAGAGCCCATGTTGAAACACTAGGCCTCTATGTGTCCTCACACCAAAAATTAAAAATTGAAGAATTATACTGTTGT
Source organism: Pinus albicaulis (assembly GCA_034641835.2). Classification (NCBI taxonomy): domain Eukaryota; kingdom Viridiplantae; phylum Streptophyta; class Pinopsida; order Pinales; family Pinaceae; genus Pinus; species Pinus albicaulis. Next base: position 867,415,248 of record CM076577.1, on the reverse strand, counting down.
AAATTGCCTTTTCATAGAAAAAAAGTTTACACTAATGTATTTATGTGTACAGTGAATTAGTGTAGAAAAGTACTTCTGAAACTATGAATGAAGGAGATGAGTTCTATGTAGATCTAGGTGGCGTAGAAAATCCATCAAATCGAAATGATTCGTTGTTGGCCATGTTCCATCAGATGCAAAGAGAAATGATGCAGCTGAGAACCAACAATGAATGATTGTCGCTAGCCAGCGAAGAGCAAGAAAGGTTGATCAAGGAATTAACCTCCATGACTAGTCACAAAGGTGAGGGCTATGGAAGAAAGAGAAAGGAAGTTCAAACCCACTCAGAAGGATCTGAGGAAGGTGAATCATTTGGACAATAGTCCAGAAGGAAAAAGGAATTGCAAGGAGAATTCCGAAAAATTAAACCTCCCACTTATGATGGTGAGAAGGAGGAATATGTAGAAGCTTGTCTTCCAAACATGGAAAAATCCTTTCAAGTTTATGAATATGGAAGTAACCTGAAAGAAATATTGGCTATTTACCAACTACAAGGTCAAACTACGTTGTGGTGGGATGAAACCAAAATGATACATGTACTAGATGAGAAACATGTCACTTGTGAAGATTTCCAAACTAAATTTAAATCTGGATATTTGAATGAAAGATACTATGATGACAAGGCCAAAGAGTTTCATGAGCTGAGATTGGAACAACTTATCATAGATGAGTTTATTACCAAATTCATAAATCTGCTTCTTTATGTACCTTATATTAGAGAGGAGAAGGCTAAGGTACAACGTTTTTTAAACTTTCTATCTACTGTCTATAAAGGGAGAATAGAATTTGATAGTGATAAGACAATGGATGAATCTGTACGCAAGAAAATACTGCATTATCAACAGTTTAAAGGCAGAAATGATCAACTAAAAAATTGGCAGAACAAAGAAAAAGGAAAAGGTGAATCTAGTGGGAAAAGAGTAAGACCAACCTACTTGAAAAAATTTGGGAAAAATCATCAAAGGAAGAAGTTTAAAAAAACTGGAGAAAATCAACTAGCCCAATCAAAAACTGGATCTAAACAGATGGATGTTAATAACAAGAGAGATGGAATTGTAAAAATGAGGGAACCATTAAAGTGTTGGGGTTGTTGATAACCTCATATGTTATGAGACTGTCCTCATCGAACCATTTAGAACATTCAAGTGTTGAGAGAGACAACTACTGTAAATGATCTGGTAAGAAACATTCCAACAATTAGTGTTGCCCTAAAATATCGCCATGCTGAACATCAATCAAACATGATCAAAATAGAAGGTATGATTTTTGAAGAACCTATTTATGTTTTGATAGATCCAAGAGAAAATTTAAGATATATAAGTCCTCAAATCGTGGAAAAGTGCAAATTAATATTAGAAAAAATTCAACAAGCATGGTTAGTTCAGTTAGCTACAGGAACAAAAAGAAAAGTAATCTATAAATTTCCAAATATTGATCTAAATTTAAATGGGTATGAAACTGAACTGAATTTAAATATTTTTTCTCTAGGTTCCTATGATGTATTAGTGTGAATGGACTGGTTAGAAATATAGAAAGCAATAGTTAATTGCTTACATAAAATAGTATACTGTATAGAGCTGAGGGAAAACTAGTGATAGTGCAAGGAAAACCCAAACCAATATCAGTTAGATAGATTTCAACACTACAGTTAAAGAGGATAGCAAGAAAAGGCTATCAAGTGTATGTGGTACAAGTGGAAGAATTGGGACAACAAAATGAAAAAGAAATTGTCGAAAATTTACCAGTAATCAAAGAATTCAGAGATGTGTTCCCAGATGAAATTCCTAAATTACCCCCTGAAAGAGAAATTAATTTTTCAATTGAATTAATACCACGAGCTACACCTGTCTCTAGAGCACCATATATAATGAGTACCCTAGAATTGTTAGAATTAAAACTACAGCTACAAGAGTTTCTAGACCGAGGCTATATTCGGCCAAGTGTATCCCCATGGGGAGCACTGGTACTATTTGTTAAAAGGAAATATGGTACATTAAGAATGCGTATCGACTACATACAACTTAATAAACTAACTATAAAGAGTATATATCCTCTACCCAGGATATATGATTTATTTCATCAAGTGAGAGGAGCCACTATCTTTTCAAAAATTTATTTAAGGACAAACCATCATCAACTGAGAATTAAGGATGAAGAAATAAATAAGACTACATTTAGAAATAGATACACACACTATGAGTTTTTAGTTCTACCTCTTTGTTTTACTAAGGCACTTGCTACCTTTATGTGTCTAATGAACAGTGTCTTATGTAAGTATCTAGATAAATTTGTTCTGGTGTTTATTAATGACATTCTAATATATTCCAAGAATGAAGAAGAACATAAAAAACATTTAAAATTTTTCTTACAAACACTTAGGGAACATAATCTATATGCCAAACATAGAAAATGTTAATTTTATAAAGATAAATTCAGTATTTGGGTCATGAAATTTCAGAAAAAGGATTCACACTGGAACCAGAAAAGATACAAGCTATTATGGATTGGCTTGTGCCTACCAATGTTTCCTTGATAAGATCATTCATGGGAATTGCAATATATTATCAGAAATTAGTAAATATGTTTTCAGCTTTAGCATATCCTATTACATCTCTACAGAAGACAGGAGATAAATTTGAATGGACAACAAAATGTCAACATAGTTTTGATTAGTTAAAAATTAAACTAAAAACTGCTCCTATCTTGAGGATTGCTGATCGAAATAAATAATTTGTAGTTTGTATAGATGCTTGTGCAAGTTGGCTTTACCTAGTCACATTAAATTTCACAATGTTTTTCATGTTTCATTAATAAAAAATAATGTACATGATCCTACTCATGTAATTGATTGGAATGTGATACAAGTGGAACTAGAAGGGGAATTTCTTCTAGAGCCACTTCACATCATGGAATATATTAGGGAGAACATAAAAGAAACATATATTGAATTTGAAATACAAATTGAATTAAAAGGTTAAAAGTATAATATTTAAATTCTATTATGCTACAGTTAGTATAAGTAGCATAATGCCCTTATATGAAAATAAAAGGGTAAGGAAAAGTAGTTAATGTCAAGCTTCCAAGAAAAGTAACTGAGGAAAATTGTCGGAATTGAATTCCTCAATAGTAAGGCAAACATACAACAACTAGACAAATACATCGAAGAGAGATGAAATACATTAATGATGTTGACTACAATTACACTTTAGTCTATAAAAAAAAAAAAAATTGTGAAAGTGGAGTTGTTACAAATGGTATCAGAGCCCATGTTGAAACACTAGGCCTATATGTGTCTGCACACCACAAATTGAAAATATAAGAATTATACTACAGTAAATTGGTTTTTTTAGGAAAAAAAATATTACACTAATGTATTTTTGTGTACAGTGAATTAGTGTAGAAAAGTACTGTTGAAACTATGAATGAAGGGGATGAGTTGTATGTAGATTTGAGTGATGAAAAAAATCAATCAGATCCAAATTCTTCGTTGTTGGGCATGTTCCATCAGATGCAAAGAGAAATGATGCAGTTGAGAACCGATAATGAAAGATTGTCACTAGTTAGCGAAGAGAAAGAAAGGTTGATCAAGGAATTAACCTCTAGGACCAGTCATGAAGGTGAAGGCTCTGGAAGAAAGATAAAGGATGTTGAAACCCACTTAGAAGGATTTGAGCAAGGTGAAGCCTTTGGAAAACAGTCAAGAAGGAAAAAATAATTGCAAGGAGAATTCCGAAAAATTAAACCTCCCACTTATGATGGTGCGGAGGAAGATGTAGAAGCTTGGCTTCTAAACATGGTGAAATACTTCTAAGTTTATGAATAGGGGAGTAACCTGAAATCCAGATTGGTTATTTGCCAACTACAAGGTAAGGTTACCTTTTTGTGGGAAGAAACCAAAATATTACATGTACTAGATGAAAAAATTGTCACTTGGGAATATTTCCATACTAAATTTAAATCTAGACATCTGAATGAAAGATAATAAGATAACAAGGCCAAAGAGATTCATGAGATGAGATTGGGACAACTTCCCATAGATGATTTTTTTTACCAAATTCACAAATATGCTTCTTTGTGTATTTTATATTAGAGAAGAGAAGGCTAAGGTACAATGATTTTTAAACTGTCTACCTACTATATATAAGGAGAGAATAGAATTTTATAATCCAAATAAAATTGATGAAGCTATGTGTAATAAAATATTGTGTTATTAAGAGTTCAAAGGAAGAAATGATCAATTGAAAAATTGGAAGAACATAGAAAAAGTAAAAGGTGACGCTAGTGGGAAAAGAGTAAGACCAACCTACTTGAAAAAATTTGGGAAAAATCATCAAAGGAATAAGTTTAACAAAACTTGAGAAAATCAACCATCCCAATCATAAAATGGATCTAAACAGACGGACGTAAATAACAACAGAGATGGAACTGTAAAAATGAGCAAACCATTAAAGTTTTGGGGTTGTTGAGAACCTCATCTGTTACGAGACTATCCTCACTGAACCATTCAGAACATTCAAGTGTTGAGAGAGGCAAATACTATAAATGATGTGGCAAGAAAAATTACAAGAAAATCAGTGCTTCCTTAGAAGATGGCCAAGCTAAACATCAATTGACCATGGTTGAAATAGAAGGTATGATTGCTGAACAACCTGTTTTTGTTTTGACAGATCCAGGAGGAAATTTAAGCTATATAAGTCATCACATGGTGGAAAAGTGCAAATTAAGATCATAAATATTTTAGAAGGCATGGTTAGTTCAATTAGGCACATGAACAAAAAGAAAAGTAACCCATAAATTTCCAAGGATTTCTCTAAATTTAAATGGCTATGAAACTGAAATGAATTTAAATATTTTTCCTCTAGGTTCCTATGATGTATTAGTGGGAATGGACTGGTTAGAAAAATAGAAAGAAATATTTAATTTCTTAGATAAAATAGTACACTGTATAAATGGTGAGGGAAAACCAATGATAGTGAAAGGAAAAGCCAGACCAATATCAGTAAGAAATATTTTAGCACCATAGTTAAAGAGGACAACAAGAAAATGCTATCAATTGTATGATTTACAAGAGGAATAATTGGGACAAAAAAATGAAAAAGAAACTATAGAAAATTTACCAGCAATGAGAGAATTCAAAGATGTGTTCGGAGATGAAATTCTTGAATTACCCCCTAAAAAAGAAATTAATTTTTCTATTGAATTAATACCAAGAGATGCACCTGTCTCTAGAGCACCATATAGAATGAGTACCCTATAATTGTTAGAAGTAAAATTGCAGATACAAAAGTTGTTGGACGGAGGATATCTTCTGGCAAGTGTGTACGCATGGGGAGCACCGATACTATTTGTTCAAAAGAAAGATTGTACATTCAAAACGCATATATAATATAGATAACTAAATAAAATGACTATAAAGAATAGATATCCTCTACCCATGATAGATGAATTTTTTGATCAAGTGAGAGGAGCCAATATATTTTCGAAAAATTATTTAAGGACATACTATCATCAATTGAGAATTAAGGATGAAGACATAAATAAGATTGCATTTAGAAATAGATACAGACACTATGAGTTTGTAGTTCTACTTTTTGGGTTGACTAATGCACCTGCTACCTTTATGTGTCTATTGAACAATGTCTTAAGTAGGTATCTAGATAAATTTGTTCTGTTGTTTAATGATGACATTCTAGTATATTCTAAGAATGAAGAAGAACATAAAGAACATCTGAGAATTTTCTTACAAACATTTCGAGAACATAGGCTATATGCCAAACTTAGAAAATGTGACTTTTATAAAGATAAATTCAATATTTGGGTCATATAATTTCAGAAAAAGGATTGGCAAAGGAACCAGAGAAGATACAAGCTATCATGGATTCGCTTGTGGCCATCAATGCTTCTTCCATAAAATTGCAGGATACTATAGGAAATTTGTAGAGATATTTTCATCTTTAGCATATCCTATCACCTCTTTACAGAAAAAAGTAGTGAAATTTGAATGGACATCAAAATTTCAACATAGTTTTGAATATTTAAAACTTAAACTAACAACTGCTCCTATTTTGAATATTTCTGATCCAAACAAAGGATTTGTAGTTTGTAAAGATGCTTGTGCAAAATGATTAGGAGGGGTATTACTCCAATAAAACTCAGTCATATTATATGTATCAATAAATTTAAAGAAACATGAACATAATTGAACTGTTTATGAGTTAGAGTTAGCTATTGTAAAACATGATTTGAAGATGTGGAGAGATTATCTGTTAGGAAAGAAGTTTGTATTGATGAGAAATACCATAATTTTGAAAAAAAAAATTCACACAACCTGATTTAAATGCTAGACAAACTAGGTGGTTGTCTCTCCTTAGAGAGTTTGACATGGAGATCAAACATAGAAAGGGAAAGGAAAATAAGATTGTAGATGCTTTCAGTAGTAATTCTCATAAAAATTTGGATAGTGTTGGGAGTAATGCAAATTTTGGCATTGAAGGATTGATACAAGAAGTAATGAGTCGAGATTGAAGCTATGAGGAACTTCAAGAAAAATTGTAGAATAGTGAGTTAATGGGGTATACTCAAAACCAGAAAGGATTGATTTGTTATAAAAACATATTGTACATTCCCAATGTCAGCTCATTAAAAAGTGAAATTTTAGATGAGTATCATAAAAAACCCTATGCAGGACATCCGTGATATCACAAATTGATTTCAGCCTTGAGAAAGAATATTTTATGGCCAGGTATGAAAAAATATGTGGCTAAATATTTAGCTAGATGTTTGAAATGTCAACAGGTAAAAGTAGAGCATCAACATCCACTAGGATTGCTGAATCCATTACCTATCCTAGAATGGAAGTGGGAAACAATTTCCATAGATTTTATAACTATGTTGTCGAGAAGTAAATAACAACGTGATTCTATAATGGTAGTTGTAGACACATTGACTAAAAATGCACCCTTCTTACTAGTACAATACTTTTGGTAAAACTCAAGTAGCTAATGTGTTTATGAAAGAGATTGTAAAGTCACATGGTATTCCTAAAATGATTATATGAGATAGAGATGAAAAATTTACTTCAACGTTTTGGAAGACTTTGTTTGGTGGAATGGATACCAAATTGAAATTTAGTACCGCATACCATCCCCAAACAGTTGGAAAGACTGAAAGAACAAACCAGATTATAGAATACATGTTGAGAATGTATGTTATGGACAAACCTACAAGATGGGAAGACTTTATGAATTTAGCAAAATTTGCATGCAATAATAGTTATTAAGCCTCAACAAATATGAGTCATTTTGAAGAATTGTATTGAAGAAAGTGCCATAAGCCTCTTAGTTGGAGCCAAATATAGGACAAGCTAATACTTGGACTAGATTCCTTGTAGGAAATGGAAAGAACTATGAAGAAAATTCAGCAAAATATTAAGACGACACAATTCAGGAAAAAGAGCTATGTAGACAAAAAGAGAATTCATAGAGAATTCAAAGTGGGGATCATGTTTACTTGAGGATTAAGCGCAAAAAGAGTAATTTATACATAGTTAACTGTGCTAAATTAGCACCACGCTACTATGGACCTTTTGAAGTGCTAGAAAGAGTGGGACCAATAGCTTACAAGTTGTCTTTACCTAGTCACATTAAGGTTCACATGGCTTTTCATGTTTCATTATTTAAAAACTATGTATATGATACTACACATGTAATTGATTGGAATGTGATACAGGTGGAACAAGAAGTATAATTTCTTCTAGAGCCACTTCACATGCTGGCACAGGAAGAAATTGACCTCCGGAATCGAAGAGTAGCTAAGGTGAAAGTGCAGTGGAAGCACTTTTCTCCCAAAGAAACTACTTGGGAGCGAGAAGAAGATATGAAGGAAAAATATCCATCATTGTTTGAAAAGTGAATTCATATTTTGCAACACCAAGGACGATGTTTTGTTTTAGAGGGGGAATATGTAATATCCCTATTTTTACTACCTTTATTAGATAGTTGAACAATCGTAAAGGGTAGGTGGAACCAAGGGAAAACAATTGTTGTCGACATATTTTATTATTTTAAATTGAATAAAAATGGAATTTGAAATATTGTGCAAACACTAGAGTATAATTAGAGTTCAAGAACCCATGTCCATGAGGATGAATAAGGTTTCAAAGTCTTTCCAAATTCTTCAAAAATCCTTGGAGAAAATATATTAAAATATATTATTATATTGGAGATAAAAAAATAAAAATATACCCCAGTAAAGAGGAAAGTGACTAGGAAGAGGTGGAATAATACTAGAAAGAGGAAAAAGCTAGTTTTAAAGTACTTTGGTTTCAAAAGCAAAAGGAAAGCCTGAGCACAAAGGAAAACAATATCCTGAGTAATTGGACTGAGTTACAGAAACAAGTTGATGGAAAATTAGTCTTAAATAATCCATTCCTGGCTAGACAAGAGGTTGTCTACTCCTGGAAGGAATTGATCTCTATTTAGGGGGAGTTGTGGAGAGAGAGCTCAAGGTTGGGTGGAAAATAGTCTTACCAGAATTGGTATGCTCAAGTTATTTAATTCTATTTTAGTGTTGTGTTATTATGTGGAAATTTATAAATGTGATTAATTAGATGGCAAGATCTGTGAACAATTATATTCTATGTATTTAAGTAGTATTATACTTTTCTGTTAGTTGTAAATGATCAGGTCTGGTGCATTTAACAAAACCTACTGCAATAAATATAATGTAGTCATGTATTGTTACACGAATAATTTTAGAAATTATACCAACTCTCAGAATGTCTAAACCTTTGAGATAGGTTTAAATCTGAGGTTAGGTAGAAATATTCTCTTATATACATAGAAAAATACATGAGAAGAAGACTAGAGATAATGAAATTATCAAATTAATTATGATAACCTACCATTTAAATTTTATACAAAATGAGGGAATTATGTTATTTTACTAAACATGAAATGAGAAAATTCAAACCATATCTTCTACTGTAACATATTTACAAGATTTTAGTTTTCTATATGAACCATAGTATTATCTCTGAGATGGAGCAAAATTTAAATAGAAAATAGACATGCAGAACATGAAATATCTTTTAACTTTTATAAATAAAGTATACTATATTATACTGAACCAAAATAAGTCGGGAGACCTCTATGTACATAATTCTCAAAGTAAATATTGTCAAAATATTATACAGAGTCCGGGATTCAATCCCACGAATTTAAATACATTATCACTTCGAAAACTGTGAAGAATACAAACAGAGGAAGTCCTTAAGGAATTCTAGACCAACCTGTGCAAATAAAATCACATGTCATTGTCAATGAATGACTTGCAGAATTATAACTCTTCAGTATAATTTTGTCTGAAAGGAAGAAAGCAGCTACACATAAACACATTAAGATAAATTAAGGAATTTTCTTAAATTCAATAAAGCACTGAATATTGAAAGAAGTTCTATTGGTAATTTAACGTATAATTATTACCTTACTAGTTGGAATAGAGCAGGGAAGTAAATCTGCATGTAAACGAATTTGGAATACAATTTAAATTTGGAAAAAGAGTAATAAAATAGTAAGGAGGAATTACTACCTAGAGAGGGAAGAATGATTACCTTAAATGTTGTAGCATAGGACTAGACATACTCTGAGGGACTGCAGAAAAAATTGTACTCCTATACAAATTAAAAGCAAATGTAATCATACCCTATTCTGTGCAATAAATTATACAAAATTAAATCTTAGAAAATTTTATAGGATATCTATCTTCAATACAGTGGTATTGATTTAGTTACAAACAAATAAATAGGTGTGAAAGTTTATACACTCGATAAAAATTTAATAATTATAGAACAAACAATATTATCAAATCCTCATAGGCAAAAGATGAGTTACGATAAACTTAGAAATCAAAAAATTGAAAATAGAAAAAAAATTGATAGGAGTTCTGAATGCAGTCCTAAATCGTAACTACGAATAGATGGCCAATGTTCTAGAATGGTAAGGATCCATCAAATGTAACTAGGGTCAACGAACAATGGGGGATTTCATTTATATACTCCTAAAAACATTTAAATACCAAACAAATGACAACCTCAAGGCATAAATTTCAGAATGGAATTGAGAAACATATTATCTAATGAAAAATCCATTAACTGGACAAGCGCTATGTCTATTATAAAGGGTACACACGCTAAAAATTATACTGGCTCTCAGAGTAGAGGAAAGCCAATTAAATTAACGAAACTATAATTTAACAAGAACCCATAAAATTATTTAAATACAGATCATTAATATATATTGATTTGAAGGATTGCAGAGAACATTATTGGTAAAAATACTCATACCTGAAAAGGCATGGTGATGCTGAGAAGAAAAATGATACGTGGGAATATGCATAGAGGGAAATTCCTGCTTACTCTCGGCTATGCTGTAGGTGAAGGATTCATGGTGAATAAGGTAAGCTCCAACCTACGTGAAAACCAGAAACAAGTAGATATTATACATAGAGTCAAAATACAAATTAAAGTAAGTACCCATAAAGCAAGGATAAAGGTAGAACATTATGAAGGTTATAAATCGAAACTCTGGAATAGAAATTATACCATAAGAACCCTAATATGAATTTTTAGTAACTTAGAATGTATGAAGTAACTGAGTGAAATTGCACCTAGAAGGAGATTGGCCATGATACCATTCAAAAACATAAGAGCCCTAAAGCAACATGAACAATCACAAGTAAAATGAATAGATACATAATGGTGGCAGATAATAATGCTTTGAGAAATTAAATTAAGTAATACCATACATAAGAGAGACCTTGTAGCGAAACATTGCATCACAAGGGAAGTATTACCAGAAGAAACATTAGAGCAATTCATCGTGAAGACATAAATAGAACTAGGAATATTTTGTGTCATGGGTTTGGTAAGAATAAACAAAAATAATGGATCTCTTCGAAGCTGAGGTTTTGTAGAGGAACCAGAGCCAAAACACAAAAATTACACTGCTGGAAATAATGACCAGTCTAAAATTACGGAAAATGAAGAGTTATCTTGAATCAATGATATGAAGGACTCATAACCATCCACGTGTAAGCAATAAAGTGAGGGAAATTACTCAGTTAGACGAGAGGTCAAGTTGCTAGGACAGAGACATGTGATGGATCTAATGAGAGAAATACTATTCATAAATGAGAAAAATCCCGAAAGGATACTAGTAATAAAAACGTCTGACTTTAAAACCTATGGATAGTGATTTCAATCCAAATTTCATAAATGCCTAGTGTTATACGAAACTATGCCATGTTAATGATTAGCATAGGTGAATTACATGGCAAAGATATGAGGGACATGAAAGTCCATGTCAAATCCAGAATGGATGTACACGTGAACCACATTAGTGGTGATACACTATGACAATAATCCTACACAGGACTAGAAAAATTAATACACAATTGATATTCAAATGGTCCATATGATATGGACGTAACAACATTATCATTAATATATATCATCAAGTGAAGGATGTAGTTAAGTTTTTTAAGGTGAAGTATGTAGTAAATGTATACCTATGTAATTTAGTATAATAAATACATTGGTAAGGTTTCAATGGTAGTCTTGATCAATTATAATATAGGATTGTAAACTAGGAAACGTTGATAATTCCTAATCAAGTGGCTACAAGTATAATAAAAATATATTAGGGAGAACATAAAATAAACATATATTTAATTTGAAATACAAATGGAATTAAAAGGTTAAAAGTATAATATGTAAATTCTATTATGCTAGAGTTAGCATAAGTAGCAATAATTCCCTTATATGAAAATAAAAGGGTAAGGAGAAGTAGTTAATGTCAAGCTTCCAAGAAAAGTAACTGAGGAAAATTGTTTGAATTAAATTTTTCAATAGTAAGGAAAACATAAAAAAAACTCGACAAATACGTCAAAGAGCGACAAAATACATTAATGCAGTTGACTATAGTTACACTTTAGTCTATAAAAAGAAAAAAAAAATGGTTGTGGAAGTGGAGTTGTTACAAATGGTATTAGAGCCCATGTTGAAACAATGGGCCTATAGGTTTTCTCACACCAGAAATTAAAAATCCAAGGATTATACTACTATAAATTATTTTCTTTAGAAAAAAAAGTTTACAGTAATGTATTTCTGTGTGCAGTGAATTAGTATAGAAAAGTACAGCTGAAACTACGAATGAAGGGGATGAGTTGTATGTAGATATGGTTGGTGCAGAAATCTATCAGATACAAATACTCCATTGTTGGCCATGTTCCATCAGATGCAAAGAGAAATGATGTAGCTGATAACCATCAATGAAATATTGTTGCTAGTGAGTGAAGAGAAAGAAAGGTTGATCAAGGAATTAACCTCCATGACCAGTCACAAAGGTGAGGGCTCTGGAAGAAGGAGAAAGGAAGTTCAAACACACTCATAAGGATCTGAGGAAGGTGAAGCCTTTGGACAATAGTCCAGAAGGAAAAAAGGAATTGCAAGGAGAATTCCGAAAAATTAAACCTCCCACTTATGATGGTGAGAAGAAGGAAGATGGAGAAGCTTGGCTTGTAAACATGGAAAAAACATTTCAAGTTTATGAATATGGAAGTAACCTGTAAGGAATATTGTCTATTTACCAACTACAAGGTCAGGTTACATTGTGATGTGATGAAACCAAAATGGTACATGTACTAGACGAGAAATTTGTCACTTGGGAAGATTTCCAAACTAAATTTAAATCTAGATATCTGAATGAAAGATACTATGATCACAAGGCCAAAGATTTTAATGAGCTGAGATTGGGACAACTTACCATAGATGATTTTGTTACCAAATTCACAAATATGCTTCGTTATGTAACTTGTATTAGTGAAGAGAAGGCTAAGGTACAATGATTTTTGAACTGTCTACCTACTGTCTATAAGGAGAGAATATAATTTGATAATCCTAAGACAATGGATGAAGCTATGCCCAAGGAAATACTATGTTATCAGTAGTTCAAAGGAACAAATGATCAATTGAAAAATTGGTAGAAAAAACAAAAAGGAAAACGTGACTCTAGTGGGAAAAGAGTAAGACCAACCTACTCAAAAAACATTGGGAAAAATCGTCAAAGGAAGAAGTTTAACAAAACTTGAGAAAATTAACCAGACCAATCACAAACTAGATCTGAATAGATGGATTTAAATAGCAAGGGAGATGGAACTCTCAAAATGAGGGAACCATTAAAGTGTTGGGGTTGTTGAGAACCTCATTTGTTATGAGAGTATCCTCATCGAAAAATTCAGAACATTCAAGTGTTGAGATAGGAAAATACTGTAAATGATGTGATAAGAAACATTCCAAGAATTAGTGCTGCCCTAGAATATCACCAAAATGAACATGAATCAACCATGGCAAGAATAGAAGGTATGATTGTTCACCAACATGTTTCTGTTTTGGTAAATCGAGGAGAAAATTTAAGTTATATGAGTCCTTAGATGGAGGAAAAGTGAAAATTAAGATCAGAAAAATTTCAGCAAGCATGGTTAGTTCAGTTAGTTACAAGAACAAAAAGAAAAGTAACGCATAAATCATCAAAGATTACTGTAAATTTAAATGGGTACGAAACTAAATTGAATTTAAATAGTTTTCCTCTAGTTTCCAATGATACAATAGTGGAGATGGACTGGTTAGAAAAATAGAAAGAAATAGTTAATTACTTAGATAAAATAGTACATTGTATAAATGGTGAGGGAAAACCAGTGATAGTGAAAGGAAAACTTGGACCTATATCAATTAGACAGATTTCAGCACTACAGTTAAAGAGGACAGTAGGAAAAGGCTGTCAAGCATATGTTATATGAGTAGAAGAATTGGGACAAAAAAATGAAAAATAAATTATAGGAAATTTACTAGTAATCAGAGAATTCAAAGACATGTTCCCAGATGAGATTCTTGAATTATCTTGTAAAACATAAATTAATTTTTCAATTGAGTTAATACCGGGAGCTACACCTGTCTCTAGAGCACCATATAGAATGAGTACCCCAGAATTGTTAGAATTAAAACTGCAGCTAGAAGAGTTGCAGGACTGAGGCTATATCCGACCAAGTGTGTCCCCATGGGAGTACCGGTACACTTTGCTAATAATAAATATGGTACATTCAAAAGGAGTATAGACTAAATACAACTGAATAAATAGACCATAAAAAATATACATCCTCTACGTAGGATAGATGATCCATTTGATCAAGTGAGAGGAGCCATTATCTTTTCAAAAATTTATTTAAGGATAAGCTATCATCAACTGAGGATGAAGACATAAATAAGACTACATTCAGAACTATATATAGACACTATGAGTTTGTAGCTCTACCTTTTGGGTTTACTAATGCACGTGCTACCTTTATGTGTCTAACGAACAATGTCTTAAGTAAGTATATAGATAAATTTGTTCTGGTGTTTATTGATGACATTCTAGTATATACTAAGCATGAATAAGAACATAAATAACATCTGAGAATTATCTTTCAAACACATAGAGAACATAAGTTATATTCCAAACTTAGCAAATGTGAATTATATAAAGATAAAATTCAGTATTTGGGTCATGTAATTTCAGAAAAAGGATTCGCAGTAGACCTAGAAAAGAAAAAACTATCATGGATTGGCCTGTGCCACTGATGTTTATTCCATAAGATCATTCATTGGAATTGCAGGATACTATAGGAAATTTGTAGAATGATTTTCAGCTTTAGCATATCCTATTACCTCTCTAAAGAAGAAAGGAGGGAAATTTGAATGGACAAAAAAATTTCAACATAGTTTTGAACAGTTAAAAATTAAACTGACAACTACTCCTATTTTGAAGATTACTGTTCCAAACAAAGAATTTGTGGTTTTTACGGATGCTTGTGCAGAAGGATTAGGAGGGTTATTATTCCAAGAAAACTCAGTCATATTATATGAAACAAGAAAATTAAAGAAACGTGAGCATAATCACACTATGTATGGCTTACAGTTAGCTACTTTAATACATGCTTTGAAGATGTTGAGACATTATCTGTTAGGGAATAATTTTGTATTGATGACAGATCCCATAATTTTGAAATATTTTTTCACACAACCCGATCTAAATGCCAGAAAAGCTAGGTGGCTGTCTTTCCTTAGTGATTTTGACATGGAGATCAAACATATAAAGTTAAAGGAAAATAAGATTGCATATGCTTTGAGTAGGATTTCTCATCAAAATTTGAATAGTGTTTGTAGTAGTGAACATTTTTACATTGAAGGATTGATATAGGAAGTAATGAGTCAAGATTTAAACTATAACAAACTCCAAGAAAAATTTAAGAATAACGAGGTAGTGGGGTATACTCAAAACCAGAAAGGATTGATTTGTTATAAAAACAAATTGTACATTGCCAATGTGAGTTCATTAAAAAGTGAAATTTTAGATGAGTATCATAAACGACCCTATGCAGGACATCCGGGGTATTAGAAATTAATTTCAGCCTCGAGAAAGATAATGTTTTGGCCAGGTATGAAAAAATATGTGGCTAACTATTTAGCTATATGTTTGGAATTTCAACATGTAAAAGTAGAGCATCAACATCCAGTAGGATTGCTGAATCCTTTAACTCTTCCAAAATGGAAGCAGGAAACAATTTCCATAGATTTTATAACTGGGTTGCTGAGAACTAAATACCAACATGATTCTATAATGGTAGTTGTAGACACATTGACTAAAACTGCACACTTCTTACCAGTACAATCTACTTTTGGTACAACTCAAGTAGCTAATGTGTTTATGAAAGAGATTGTAAAGTTACATGGTATTCCTAAAATTATTATATCAGACAAAGATGTAAAATTTACTTCAGCATTTTGGAAGACTTTGATCAGTGGAATGGGTACCAAACTGAACTTTAATACCGCGTACCATCCCCAAACAGACAGACAAAATAAAAGAAAAAATAAGATTTTAGAAGAGATGTTGAGAATATATGTTATGGACACACCTACAATGTGGGAAGACTTTCTGCATCTAGTAGAATTTGCATACAATAATAGTTGTCAAGCCTCCATAAAGATGAGTCCTTTTGAAGCATCATATGGAAGAAAGTGCCACAAGCCTCCTAGTTTGAGCCAACTAGAGGATAAGATAATACTTGGACCAGATGCCTGGCAGGAAATGGAAATAACTGTGAAGAAAATTCAGTAAAATATTAAGACATGCAAAAGATATATGCAGGGATAAATATAATTCATAGAGAATTCAAAGTTGGAGATCATGTTTACTTGAGGATTAATCCCAAAAAGAGTACTTGATACATGGGTATCTGTTCTAAATTAGCACCATGATACTGTGGACCTCTTGAAGTGCTAGAAAGAATGGGACCAATAGCTTACAAGTTGGCTTTACCTAGTCACATTAAGGTTCACAATGTTTTTCATGTTTCATTATTAAAAAAGTATATATATGATCCTACTCATGTAATTGATTGGAATGTAATATAGGTGGCACTAGAAGGAGAATTTCTTCTAGAGCCATTTCACATCCTAGCATGAGAAGAAATTGAGCTCTGGAATTGGACAGTAGCTAGGGTGAAAGTGCTATGGAAGCACTTTGCACCCGAAGAATCTACTTGGGAGTGAGAAGAATATATGAAGCAAAAATATCCATCACTGTTTGAAAAGTGAATTCATATTTTGCAACACCGAGGAAAATGTTTTGTTTTAGAGGGGGAATATGTAATATCCCTATTTTTACTGCCTTTAATAGACAATTGAACATCCCTAAAGGTGAAGTGGATCCAAGGGAAAACAACTATTGTGGACATATTCTATTATTTTAAATTGAATATAAAGGGAATTTGAATTATTGTGTAAAGACTAGAGTATAATTAGAGATCGAGAATCCAAGTCCATGAGGATGGATAAGGCTCCAAAGACTCTCCCAATTAAAATTTATTTTTAGATTGGAGATAAAAATCTAAAAGGATACCCCAGTAAAGAGGAAAGTTACTGGGAAGATATGGAATAAAACTAGAAAGATGGAAAAGCTAATTTTGAAGTACTTTGGTGGAAAAAGAAAAAGCAAAGCCTAAGCAAAAAGGAAAACAACATACTGAGTAACTCGATGCAGTTATGGAAACAAGTTGATGGGAAAGTATGCTTAAATAAGACATTCCTGGGTATACAAGAGGTTGTCTACTCCTGGAAGGAATTGGTTTTTTCTCGGGGGGAGCTGTGGAGAGGGAGCTCAAAGTTGGGTGGAAAATAGTCTTACAAGAATTGGTATGCACAAGTTATTTAATTCTTTTTTAGTATTGTGTTATTATGATGAAATTTATAAATCTGATGAATTAGATAGCAAGATCTGTGAACAATTATAATTTGTGTATTTATATAGTATTACACCTTTTTTTTAGTTGTAAATGATCAGCTATGGTGCATTTAACAAAACCTAGTATAATAAATATAGTGTAATCGTGTATTGTTACATAGATAATTTTAGGAATTATACCAACTCTCAGAATGTCCAAACCTTTGAAATAGGTTTAAATATGAGGTTAGGTAGGAAATATTATTTTATATACAGAGAGAAATACATGAGAATAAGAGTAGAGATAATTAAATTATCAAATTAACTATCATAACCTACAATTCAAATTTTATACAGAATGATGGAATTTTGTTCTTTTACTAAACATGAAATTGAAAAATTCAAACCATATTTTCTACTGTAACATAGTTAGAAGATTTTTAGTTTTCTATATGAACCATAGTATTATCTCAGAGATGGAGAAAAAGTAAAATAGAAAATAAACATACAGAACATGAAACAACTTTCAAATTTTGGAAATAAAGTATACTATATTATATTGAAACAAAATAAGTCGGAAGACTTCTATGTACATAATTCTTAAAGTAAATATTTTAAAAATCTTATACAGATTCCGAGATTCAATCCCATGAATTTAAATACATTATCACTTTGAAAATTGTTCGGAATACAAAGAGAGGAAGTTCTTAAGGAATTCTAGACCAACCTCTGCAAATAAAATCAAATGTCATTGTCAATGCATGAATTGCAGAATTGTAACTCTGCGGTATAATTCCGTCTCAAAAAACAGATTACCTATACATAAACACATTAATATAAATTAAGGAATTTTCTTAGATTCAGTAAAGCAATGAATATTAAAAAAAATGATATTGGTAATTTAACATATAATTATTACCTTAATGGTTGGAACAGAGCAGGGAACTAAATCTGCATGTAAACAAATTTGGAAAACAATTTCAATTTGGATGAAGAGGAATAAAATAGTAAGGAGGAATTACTACCCAGAGAGGGAAGAATGATTACCTGAAATTGTTGCTGCAGAGGAATGGACATACTTGGAGGGACTGCAGAAAAAATTTCACTCTCGTACAAATTAGAAACAAATGTAATCATGCCCTATTATGTGCAATAAATTATATGAAATTAAATCTCAGAAAATTTTGCGGGATGTCTATCTTCAATATAGTGGTATTGCTTTAGTTAGAAACAAATAAATAGCTATGGAAGTTTATACACTTGACAAAAATTTAATAATTCTCAAAAAAAAAATATTAAAAAATCCTCATAGGCAAACGATGAGTTACAGTAAACTCGGAAATTGAAAAATTGAATTTAGAAAAAAAATCGATAGGAGTTTTGAATCCACTCCTAAATAGTATTTACGAATGGAGGGACAATGTTCTAAAATAGTAAAGATCCATCAAATGTAACCAGGGTCAACGAACAATGAGGAATTTCATTTATATACTCCTAAAAACACTTTAATACCAAACAAATCACAACCTTGCTGGAAATATGATGCAGAGTGTTGTCCTTGATGGCAACCCACTGAATGAAGATGAAGACATGCGACTGTTGACTTGTGTTGTCCTTGATGTCAATCCACCTGATGAAGCTATTCTTGACGTAATGGTCTTGGTAAATAATGTTTGTTAGTAATATGATGCTGAGTGTTGCTCTTGAAAGGCAACCCACTTGATGAAGATGATGGCAACTTACTTAATAAAGTTGTGCTTGATAGAATATGTCTTGATGAACTAAATATGATGTATCTACAGTGTATACAGAAGGCAATGAAGAAAGGAATTCAGTATGTGCTAGATCTATGATGAAAAGAGTATGTCTCTAGGAATATGCGGATTTGCCTAGGGGAAGTCGCTTATGCACGCGGGAAACAACGTTCCAAGTCGCGTATGGGCAAAAGCGCTCATAAAGTGCAAAACCAGGGGTAACCACCATGGTATTGAAAAAGGGGCCCGTGGTATTGAAGGCTCATGGTATTGTTTTGGCTCATGGTATTGAAAAAGGGGCCCGTGGTATTGAAAAAGGATAAACCTATATAAGGAGAAGAAATTCATTGTGCAAATCATGAGTGTGGGTGCAAGATGTCTGAGCTTGAATGAATACTTCTCTCTGAAGTAGATCTGAATGGAAGGGTTACACTTGAAGATAAATCTGAATGTATGATGCACCAATGATGAAGAAGGGGATCTAGATCTGAATTGCTCTTGTATTTGCTAGATCTGATTATGGAAGGCTTAGATCTGTGATGAGGCGAGCATCTAGGCGAACATCTGTCTGAAGCAAAAGGGTAGATCTGAACTGAATATCTGATCTGATGAAGTATGTTGCTCTATAATGATTGAAGATCTATACGCTACTTCGCCATAGAGGGAAACGTGTTATATACGACTTAGGTTGAAGAAGAAACGCGTATACGCAATTCATCCTATCTGAAGGTATATAATTTTATGGATGGAAGAAACGCATTATATACGCGACATCGGTATGTTGCGATATGCAAACTAGGGTTTGCTGAAGCATGGGGTATCGAACATCTGATTTATTCTGCTGTGTGTCTTTGTTATTTAGGCTGCTGGTATCTGAATTGATAAGTATACGTTGAAGTGATAAATGGTTGGTGTGCTTAAAAGTATGGAAAGGGTCCAGTATGAAAATATGATGAAATGTGGCCTGCAAGTGGTGTTCTATTGAAGTTGTTGGATCCAGTGTGAAAATTGATGAAACGTGGTCCAAGGTGGTGCTGAGGGTTGTAGCCTTCAGTCAGGGGGTCGTAGCTCCCTTCCAGGTGAGGCTAGTAAACGAGATCGGGGGTCGTAGCTCCCTTCCAGGAGAGGCTGGTAAACGAGTCAGGGGGTCGTAGCTCCCTTCCAGGAGAGGCTGGTAAACGAGCGCAGGTGGGTGCCTGCGTGCTGGTCAAGTCTGCGCCAGCACATATGTTGTAAGATGTTTTTTCTATAATAAAATATTGAAGGCTGAGCAACTGCAGCGGTGGTTTTCTCCCGATTTGGGTTTCCACCTAAAAATCCTGGTGTTCATGTGTGATGCCTTGTGTGATGGTTTATTCTGTTCTTACTGCACCTGTTTACTGCTTATTGAATATCTGATGAATAAATGATGGAATGGTTTAAGTGAAGATTTAATGACATATCTAAATCTCTGTGTATACGCTAGTTTCATAAATGGGATCTGCGTATATACGCTGGTTTACTGTAGTAAAGTAGCGTATGGGTTTTAAGGAATGAAAAAGTAAAAAGTTTGAATATGCAGTAAATACTGATTCACCCCCCCCTCTCAGTATTTTTCCCAACAATTGGTATCGGAGCGGGTCCTTGTGCAGAAGCTTGATCGCTTAAAGGAGATCCGTCGCAATGGGAAGTCAAGAAGGAGTAATGTCTATAAAGCCACCTCTATTCAATGGAAGCAATCTGATATTCTGGAAGGTACAAACAAAAGCATATCTGCAAAGTCTTGGTGCAGATGTATGGGCAATCGTGGAAGAAGGTTATCAATACCCATTAAGTATTCCTACTGTTGCAGTAGAAAGGAAGAAGTATGAAATCAATTCCAAAGCAGTAAATGTCTTATTAGGAAGCATGTCTGAACCAGAGTTTTCTAAAGTGATGCAGCTAAATTCAACAAAAGAAATATGGGACAAAATCATTCTGAGTTATGAAGGAGATACAAAGGTAAAAAGTGCAAAACTCCAAACTCTTAGAATTGAATATGAAAATTTGAAGATGCATAGTGATGAGAGTGTTGCCGCTTTTTCTTCATCCTGATGATATTGTAAATCGAATGAGAAATTTGGGTGAAACCATAACTCGATACTACTTCCGTGGAAAAGGTCTTATGATCCTTGGACTTCAAAATTTGACCTAAAGTTTCAAATGCCTATCAAGAAAGGCAAGATCTCAGAACCTCACTATCGTTCAATTACATGGCATTTCTGACCGCTTTTGAAATGAGACAAGGAGGTCCTTCAACAAGAGAAGCCGCTTTTAAGGCATCTACAAAAGGAAAGGAAAAGGAAGTGTCAAAGAATCACTATATATCCGATGAAGAAGAAGCGAATTTCGTGAGAAAACTCCAACTAGGAACTTGAAGATTCAAAGGTAAGCTTCCTTTCAAATGTTTTGAGTGTGGAAAAGTTGGTCACTATGCTGCTAAATGTCCTTATAGAGAAAAACATGGTAAAGGGAAACAATTTGAAAAGAGGAAGAGTTATTATGCAAATGAAGATGATGATGATGAAGTGTCCAGTGAAGATGAAGAAGATTCCGACCATGATCTGAAAGTACTCATGGCAAAGAAGCAAAAGAAGAAGGCTACTCGAAACAAGAAGATATCTCAGAAAACTTGTATAGCAGAAATTGAAGAAGATGAAATAGATTCGACGAAGCTCTACAAGTGCTCATGGCAAAGAAGAAAAAGAAGAAGGCTACTCGAAGCAAGGAGATATCTCAGAAAATTGAAGAAGATGAATCAGATAGTGATTGGGGTCATGATTGTCTCATTGGTACAAGGACTGGTGAAGATAGAGATAGTAAAGTTGTGTAAGATATCAAGATCAAAGTTGAAGAACAACAAAAGGAAATTGATACGAAAGATTCTATTTACAAAGAAATGACCTCTCAAATGAAAGATCAAATTGAAATGTTGAATGGACAGGTGGACAAGTATCAAAGGTTTCATACTTATGCATCCAATCGAATTAAAGAGCTAGAAGCAGATCTTCAAAAATCAAGCAAGAAGAATGAAGGACTTGAAGCTGCAATCATCTCTCTGCAGGCAGATCTAGAAGCATCAAGTAAGAAAAATGAGGAACCTTTACAATCATTTGAAAAGGAAGGCCTTGAAGCAGAAATCATATCTCTCAAAGAAGATATGGAAAAATCAAATAAGAAGAATGAAGAGCTAGAACAAACATGTGAAGAAAACGAAAATTGGTTGAAAGAAGAGATCCTAAATCTGAAGGATCAAGTAGAAGATGGAAGAAGGAAAGGAGAAAGCATGACAAAGCAATGTCAAGCCTTGGAGGTTGAGGTAAACATTCTCAAAGGTAAATTAGAAGAAAAGGTTAAACTTTTGAGGTTTCATGATAGTACTAATATTTTGGACAATATTCTGAGTAATCAAAGGTCTCCTGCTATCAAATTTGGTCTTGGTTTCCATGAAACTGTTAAAGGAGAATCTAGCTCACAAGGAAGTGCAAAAAATTCATAGGGTGTCAATGCGAAACCTGAAGTGTTGAAAGAGACAAACGGTCAACCAACAATGATGAAATCTCAAAGGAAATCAGTCAATGATGTTGAATGCTTTAAATGTCATAATTATGGGCATGTTGCAGCAAATTGCAGGAGCAGATCATTTCAGCCTCAAACAAACAGTTCCTACATAGAAAGGTACTCTGGTTTCTTCAAGGGATATTGTTTTTCATGTAACAAGTATGGACATAAAGCAGCTGATTGTAAAAAGAGGAAGATTAGAAATACTCATTATGATTCTTATGCTTATTTCTCTGGACACATGAGATGTTATTCTTGTAACAAGTATGGACATGTAGAAAAGGAATGCAGGTTGAACAGATATGAGAAATTGGATAACTTCCAACACACAAATAGAAAGTTTAAACAAATCTGGAAAAAGATGGAGGGATGGAATAAGAAGCAATCTAGAGAAGAAAAGGATATTTTTGTGGATGCTCTAGAAGACAATGATTTTCTTGAAGAAAACACTCAATTCAAGATGGAGGACCGATTAGAAACGTAGGGAATTCTGACCCTACTGCAGTCATCTGCTTCTGAAGCTGACTTTTCTTATTGACTGCAGGAATGATGTGGGATACATTATGAGATTTAGTAATGTATCATCACAGGGGAGCAATGCATGATGACTCTCATGGTTGATTTGATTATTCTGGTTATGTTTACTTCTGACAGCGCATCTGATGTGGAAAGGACAGGTACAGGAGGTACAAACTCAGGAGGAAATGAAGGAAGATGAAATTTTTCTATGCTTCACTTTCCATACGCGGGTTATATTAACAAAAGTCGCGTATACACGCGAGTTTCATCAGACACAGTCACGTATGCATTGATGATAAGAGAATTTATATGCTAGCTGAAGATCTGGAGCAGAGGTTCAGGGGGAGCATCAGTCTGATTGTTAATAACTGTATTATTGAATCTGTATCAGCTTAATTTCTCAGTTCTAAATGATGATGATATGATACTTGATGTCTTATGTTGAAGATTGTGGATGAGTCCTGTTTGCTTTTTGATGAAGAGTATTCATTGTTGAGATGAAAGTCTTATAATTCAGAGATAAGGGCAGTTCATGTAGAGATTGTTGCTGATGACTTACTGATGAACGTATTCAGGTTGCAAAAGTTAAGAAGGAGCACTGGTTCAGGGGGAGCAGCAGGTTGAATACTAATGATTACATTGTTGGCAATATGATTGCTTATTCTTTAGATTTTTGGATACTCATGCTCAAATGATGATAACTTGGTACATGGTTTATTATGATGAGATTTTGAGCCCTGGTTGCTGATAAGTATCTTTAGTGCTCACACATGGATGAGTTGGATGGCTAGATCATGCAGAGTGTGTTACTATGGTTGAGATCTTTTGCCCACATATGTTACTTCATGTTCAATCTTCAAGATCATGGTGATATTGGACCACAAGGATGATTGACACATATTTGAAAATGTTGTTCTGGTATGATAATCTCTCTTGGAAAGATTGTATTGATGCTGCAAAGAATCTGAAGGCTTGGTTACTAATGTGATTATGATACAACCATTGGATGACGCTTGAAGACAAAACTACATTGGCCTATTCGTCTGTCCTCACATGTTCCAGGGAAGCATTCGAATATCACAAGCAGAAGATGGAGTTGTCTCTGTCTATCAGAAGAACAGATCTACTTAAATGCAGAAGATAGTATTGGATACACAGATTTCCTGAAACACAGTCGCGTATATATGCGAGTTCATACACAGAAAACCGAGTATGTCTGATTGCTGAAAATTTTCTGTTTGGAGTCAGCTCTCTTCAGCACAACTGCAGTGCTGTTTGGTATCTCTGATACTGTTTGGTATCTCTGGTGGTGTTCCAGTTCTCATAATTCTATTTCTCATGTTGTTGATAAAGATGCCTTGATGATTTGTTGGTGAAAGTGTTTAGGATGCACAAACTAAGGGGGAGCCTTAGTCACATGAAAAGGATGCTTGGATGCATAGATTCAGGGGGAGAAGTGACATTGCTGAGTATAATGCTTTGTTGGCATTATGGTGATTCTGAAATATGTTCTCTTTCTTGAGGACCTTCTGGTGTTGGTTATGAAAAGTCATATTTGTATCTTGATGAAAAGGTCATTGTAATTTTCAGTCATGTAAGGACTTGTCAAAATTTGTAAACCCACTTGGTTGGGTAGCTGAGTCACTTTTTGTAAACCCACTTGGTTGGGTAGCTGAGTCAAATTTTTGTAAACCCACTTGGTTGGGTAGTTGAGTCTCATATGTAGATCCACTTGGATGGATCTTTGATGTAAGTATGATTCATTGGTGATAGGAAATTCGTAGAGTCATGTACTTTATTGAAAAATATGTTTGAAGATTCAGCATGAACTCAGGGGGAGCTTGGTCACTTCTGTATATATCAGATCTGCAGAACGCTTCTTCCACATGAGGAGAAAAGGAGGAGAGTATGTTGGTTTTTGGTCCGCCCTTTGCCCTTGATGTCAAAGGGGGAGAGTGACATGGTGTTTGAATGAAGAATGGTGTCAAAATGGAGAAAGTGACATGGTGTCTTTGTATTCTTAATGTACCTATCTGTTGTGGTAACCAAACACCATCGTGGTTGCCATCAAGTCCAAAGGGGGAGATTGTTGGAAATATGATGCAGAGTGTTGTCCTTGATGGCAACCCACCAAATGAAGATGAAGACATGCGACTATTGACATGTGTTGTCCTTGATGGCAAACCACCTGATGAAGTTATTCTTGACTTGATGGACTTGGTAAATGATGTAAATCTGATGTGATATGATGTTTGTTGACAATATGATGCTGAGTGTTGTCCTTAAAAGGCAACCCACTTGATGAAGATGATGACAACTTACTTAATGAAGTTGTGCTTGATAGAATATGTCCTTGATGAAGGAAATATGATGTATCTACAGTATGAACAGAAGGCAATGAAGAAAGGAATTCATCATGTGCTAATTCTATGATGAAAAATAGTATGTCTCTAGGTATACGCGGATTGGCCTAGGGGAAGTTGCGTATGCACGCGAAAAGGAACGTTCCAAGTCGTGTATGGGCAAAAGTGCTCAAAAAGTGCAAAACCGGGGGTAACCACCATGGTATTGACCCATTGTATTGGGTAATGATCCGCCTAATTGACCTCGTCCAGGTAGTTTTGGGCTCATGGTATTGTTTTGGCCCATGGTATTGAAAAAAGGGGCTCATGGTATTGAAAAAGGATAAACCTATATAAGGAGAAGAAATTCATTGTGCAAATCATGAGTGTGGGTGCAAGATGTCTGAGCTTGAATGAATACTTCTCTCTGAAGTATATCTGAATGGAAAGGGTTACACTTGAATGATAAATCTGAATGTATGATGCACCAATGATGAATAAGGGGATCTAGATCTGAATTGCTCTTGTATTTGCTAGATCTGATTATGGAAGGCTTAGATCTGTGATGAGGCGAGCATCTAGGCGAACATCTGTCTGAAGCAAAAGGGTAGATCTGAACTGAATATCTGATCTGATGAAGTATGCTGCTCTGTAATGATTGAAGATCTATACGCTACTTCGCCGTAGAGGAAGCGCGTATATACGCGGCTTCAGCGAAGAGAAAGCGCGTATGCGCAATAAAATATACACTGAGGTATACGCTGGTTTGTGTGGACGGAAGCGCGTATATACGTGACATCAGTGAAGTGAAAGCGCGTATGCAAACTAGGGTTTGCTGAAGCAAAGGGTATGAAATATCTGATCTGTTCTGCTGTGTTTCTGCTATCTGATCTGTGTTGATAAGTATCTTTTGGTGATGTATGTTTGTGCTTAAAAGTATGGAAAGGGTCCCAGTCTGAAAATATGATGAAACGTGGCCTGCAAGTTGTGTTCTATTGAAGTGGTTGGATCCAGTGTGAAAATTGATGAAACGTGGTCCAAGGTGGTGCTGAGGGTGGTAGCCTTCAGTCAGGGGGTTGTAGCTCCCTTCCAGGTGAGGCTGGTAAACGAGATCAGGGGGTCGTAGCTCCCTTCCAGGAGAGGCTGGTAAACGAGCGCAGGTGGGTGCCTGCGTGTTGGTCAAGTCTGCGCCAGCACATATGTTGTAAGATGTTTTCTCTATAATAAAATATTGAAGGCTGAGCAACTACAGCGGTGGTTTTCTCCCGACTTGAGTTTCCACCTAAAAATCCTGGTGTTCATGTGTGATGCCTTGTGTGATGGTTTATTCTGTTCTTACTGCACAGTTCTTACTGCACATGTTTACTGTTTATAGAACATCTAATGAATGAATGATGGAATGATATAAGTGAAGAACTAAAGGCATAACTAGATCTCTGTGTATACGCGAGTTTTATGCGTGTATAGCTACTTGGCTTCTGCAAAGTAGCGTATGGGTTTTAAGGAATGAAAAAGTAAAAAGTTTTGAATATGCAGTAAATACTGATTCACCCCCCCCACCCCCCCCCCCCCTCTTAGTATTTTTCCCAACAAACCTCAACGCATAAATTTCGAATGAAATTGAGAAAAATATTGTATAATGAAAAATCCATTAACTGGCCAAACCGTATGTCTATTATCAAGGCTATGCATGCTAAAAATGATAGTGGCTCTCAGAGTAGAGGAAAACAAGTTAAGTTAACAAAAATATAATTTAACATGAACCCATAAAATTATCTAAACATAGATCATTGATATATATTGATTTGAAAGATTGCATAGAGCATTATTGGTAAAAATAATCATACCCGAAAAGTCATGTTGATGCTGAGAAGAAAAATGATAGGGAGGAATACGCATAAAGGGAAATTCCTCCTTACTCTCGACCGAGCTATAGGTGAAGGATTCACTGTGAATAAGGTAAGCTCCAACCTACATCCAAACCAAAAACAAGTAGATATTATAAAGCGAGTCAAAATATGAATTACGATAAGTACCCCTAAACCAAGGACAAAGGTAAAATATTATGAAGGTTACACATCAAAATTGTGGAATATAAATTATACCAGAAGACCCCTAATATGAAATTTTTTTAAATTTTAATGTATGAAGTAACTGAGTGAAATTGCACCTGGAAGGAGATTTTCCATGAGACCCTTCAAAAATGTAAAATCCCTGAAGCAACACGAGCAATCAGAAATAAAATGCATAGATACGTAATGGTGATAGAGTATAATGCTTAGTGAAATTAAATTAAGAAATACCATACATAACAGAGACCTTATAACCGAACATTGCATCACGAGGGAAGTATTACAGGAATAAACATTCGAGAAATTCATCCTGAAGATGTAAAGAGAACCAAGAACCTTCTGCATCATGGCTTTGGTAAGAATAAACAAAAATCATGGATCTCTTCGAAGCTGAGGGTTTGTAGAGGAACCTGAGCCGAAACAAAAAAATGACACTGCGGAAAATAATGAATAGACTAAAATTACGGCAAATGAAGAGTTAACTTGAGTGAAGGATAAAATGCACTCATAACTGTCTAGGTGTAAAGAATCAAGCGAGGGAAATCAACCAGTTAGACCAGAGGTCAAGTCTCTAGGCCAAAGCCATGTGACAACTTTAATGAAAATAATACTATTCAAAAATGATAAAAATATTGAAAGGATACCAGTAATAAAAATTTCAGACTTTAAAACTTACGGATAGTGATTTCAATCCAAATTTCGTAAATTTATAGTGTTATATGAAACTGTGCCATGTTCATACTTAGCATAGGTGAGTTACGTGGAAAATCTATGAGGGACATGAAAGTGTTTGTTAAATCCAAAACGGATGTACACGTGAACCACATTAGTGGTGATAGGCTATGATAATAATCACACATAGGACTAGAAAAATTAATACACAGTTGATATTGGAATGGTCCATACGATATGGACGTAACAACGTTATCATTTATATATATATCGTAAAGTGACCGATGTAGTTATGTTTTGTAAGGTGGAGTATGTAGTAAGTGTATACCTATGTAATTTTGTATAATAAATACATTGGTAAGGTTCTAATGATAGTCTTCATCAATTATAAGATAGGATTGTCAACTAGGGAAAGTTGATAATGCCTAATCAAGTGGCTGCTGGTATAATCAAAATATATTAGGGAGAAAATAAAAGAAACATATATTTAATTTGAAATACAAATGGAATTAAAAGGTTAAAAGTATAATATGTAAATTATATTATGCTAGAGTTAGCATAAGTAGCATAAATTCCCTTATATGAAAATAAAAGGGTGAGGAGAAGTAGTTAATGTCAAGATTTTAATAAAAGTAATTGAGGCAACTTAATGGAATTAAATTCTTCAATAGTAAGGAAAAAATTCAACAAATAGAAAAATACGTCTAAGAGAAAGGAAATCCATTAATGTAGTTGAATAGAGTTACACTTTAGTCTATAAAAATAAAAATAAAAATTTGTTGTGGAAGTGGAGTTTTTGCAAATGGTATCAGAGCCCATGTTGAAACACTAGTCCTATACATGTCCTCACTCTAGAAATTAAAAATCTAATAATTATACTACTGTAAATTGTTTTTTTAGAAAAAAAAAGTTTACACTAATGTATTTATATGTACAATGAATTAGTGTAGAAAAGTACATCTGAAACTATGAATGAAGGGGATGAGTAGTATGTAGATCTGGGTGGTGTAAAAAATCCACCAGATCCAAATTCTCTATTGTTGGCCATGTTCCATCAGATGCAAAGAGAATTGATGCAACTGAAAACCAACAATGAAAGGTTATCTCTAGCCAGCGAAAGCCAAAAAGGTTAATCAAGGAATTAACCTCTAGGACTAGTTAGAAAGCTGAAGGATCTGGAAGAAAGAGAAATGAAGCTGAAACCCACTCAGAAGGATCTGAGGAAGGTCAAGCCTTTAGACAATAGTCAAGAAGGAAAAAAAAATTGCGAGGAGAATTTCAAAAATTAAACCTCCCACTTATGGGTGAGGAGGAGGAAGATGCAGAAGCTTGGCTTCTAAACATGGTGAAATAACTCCAAGTTTATGAATATGGAAGTAACTTGAAAGCCAGATTATCTATTTACCAACTACAAGATAAGGCTACCTTGTGGTGGGAAGAAACCAAAATGGTACATGTTCCAATGACAGTCTTCATCAATTATAAGATAGGATTGTCAACTACGGAAAGTTGATAATGCCTAATCAAGTGGCTGCAAGTATAATCAAAATATATTTGGGAGAACATAAAAGAAACATATATTTAATTTGAAATACAAATGGAATTAAAAGGTTAAAAGTATAATATGTAGATTCTATTATGCTAGAGTTAGCATAAGTAGCATAAATTCCCTTATATGAAAATAAAAGGGTAAGGAGAAGTAGTTAATGTCAAGCTTTCAAGAAAAGTAACTGAGGCAACTTGATGGAATTAAATTTTTCAATAGTAAGGAAAACATTCAACAACTAGAAAAATACGTCTAATAGAGAGGAAATCCATTAATGCAGTTGACTACAGTTACACTTTAGTCTATAAAAATAAAAATAATTTTTTTTTGTGGAAGTGGAGTTTTTACAAATGGTATTAGAGCCCATGTTGAAACACTAGGCCTATACGTGTCCTCACTCTAGAAATTAAAAATCTAATAATTATACTACTGTAAATTATTTTTTTAGAAAAAAAAAGTTTACACTAATGTATTTCTATGTACAGTGAATTAGTGTAGAAAAGTAGAGTTGAAACTATGAATGAAGGGGATGAGTTGTATGTAGATCTGGGTGGTGTAAAAAATCCACCAGATCCAAATTCTCTATTTTTGGCCATGTTCCATCAGATGCAAAGAGAAATGATGCAACTGAAAACCAACAATGAAAGGTTATCTCTAGCCAGCGAAAGCAAGAAAGGTTCATCAAGGAATTAACCTTTAGGACCAGTCACGAAGGTCAAGGATCTGGAAGAAAGAGAAATGAAGCTGAAACCCACTTAGAAGGATCTGAGGAAGGTGAAGCCTTTAGACAACAGTGAAGAATGAAAAAAATTGTAAGGAGAATTTCGAAAAATTAAACCTCCCACTTATGTGTGAGAAGGAGGAAGATGCAGAAGCTTGGCTTCTAAACATGGTGAAATACCTCCAAGTTTATGAATATTGAAGTGACTTGAAAGCTAGATTGGCTATTTACCAACTACAAGATAAGGCTACCTTGTGGTGGGAAGAAACCAAAATGGTACATGTACTAGATGTGAAAACTGTCACGTGGGAATATTTCCAAACTAAATTTAAATCTAGATATTTGAATGAAACATACTATGATGACAATGCCAAAGAGTTTCATGTGCTGAGATTGGGACAAATTACAATAGATGAGTTTGTTACCAAATTCACAAATCTACTTCATTATTTTCCTTATATTAGAGAAGATAAGGCTAAGGTACAACAATTTTTAAATTTTCTACGTACTGTCTATTAGGAGAGAATAGAATTTGATAATCCTAATACAATAGATGAAGCTATCCAGAAGGCAAGACTTTGTTATCAATATTTCAAAGGGAGAATGATCAACTGAAAAATTTGCAGAGCAGAGAAAAAATAAAAGGTGACTCTAGTGGGAAAAGCGTAAAAAAAGCCTACCTGAGAAACTTTGGGAAAAATCATCAAAGGAATAGGTTTAACAAAACTGGAGAAAACAAACTATCCCAATCAAAAACTAGATCTAAATATATGGATGTAACCAATAACAGAGATGGAACTGTAAAAATGAGGGAACCATTAAGGTGTTGGGGTTTTTGAGAACCCCATTTGTTACGACACTTTTCTCATCGAACCATTCAGAAAATTCAAGTGTTGAGAGAGGAAACTACTGTAAATGATGTGGAAATAAATAGTTCAAGAATTAGTGCTACCCTAGAAGTTCTCCATGTTAAAAATTAATCAACCATGGTCGAAATAGAAGGTATGATCGTTGAACAACCTGTTTCTGTTTTGATAAATCTAGGAGAAAATTTAAGTTATATAAATCTGCAGATGGTGGAAAGTGCATATTAAGGTCAGAAAAATTTCATTAAGCATGGATATTTCAGTAAGGTATAGGAAAAAAATGAAAAGTAACCCATAAATTACCAAAGATTTATGTAAATTTAAATGGGTATGAAACTGAAATCAATTCAAATATTTTTCCTCTGGGTTCCTATAATGTATTAGTGGGAATAAACTAGTTATAAAAACCGAAATCAATAGTTAATTTCTTATATAAAAAATTACAATGCATAGATGGTGAGGGAAAACCAGTGATAGTGAAAGGAAAACCTAGACCAATATTAGTTAGACAGATTGCAGAACTACAGTTAAAGAGGACAACAATAAAGGGCTGTCAAGTGTATGTTGTACAAGTGGAAGAGTTGGGACAACAAAATGAAAAAGAAACTCTAGAAAATTTACCAGTAATCAAAGAATTCAAAGAAGTGTTCCCAGATGAAATTCCTCAATTACCCCCTAAAAGAGAAATTGATTTTTCAATTGAATTATTATGAGGAGCTACACTTGTCTCTAGAGCACCATACAGAATGAGTACCCCAAAATTGTTAGAATTAAAACTATAGCTACAATACTTGTTGGACCGAGGCTATATTGGGCCAAGTGTGTCCCTATAGAGAGCACCAGTACTGCTTGTTAAAAAGAAATATGTAAATTCATAATGTGTATAGACTACAAAAAACTGAATAAAATGACTATAAATAATAGATATCCTCTACCTAGGATACATGATTTATTTGATGAAGTGAGAGGAGCCACTATCTTTTGAAAAATTGATTTAAGGACAGGCTATCATCAACTCAGAATTAAGGATGAAGACATAAATAAGAATGCATTCAGAAGTAGATACGAACACTATGACTCTATATTTCTACCTTTTGGGTTGACTAATGCACTTGCTACCTT
This sequence comes from Pinus albicaulis, assembly GCA_034641835.2. Lineage (NCBI taxonomy): Eukaryota > Viridiplantae > Streptophyta > Pinopsida > Pinales > Pinaceae > Pinus > Pinus albicaulis. The sequence continues at coordinate 867,382,698 of CM076577.1, read as the reverse complement.
TATGTGTCTAATGAACAGTATCTTAAGTAAGTATCTAGATAAATTTGTTCTGGTGTTTATTGATGAAATTCTAGTATATTCTAAGAATGAACCAGAACATAAAGAACATCTGAGAATTTTATTACAAACACTTAGATAATGTAAGATATATGAAAAACTTAGCAAATGTGAATTTTATAAAGATAAAATTCAATATTTGGGTCATGTAATTTCAGAAAAAAGGATTAGCATTGGACCCAAAAAAGGTACAAGCTATCATGGATTGCCTTGCACTACTGATGTTTCTTCCATAAGATCATTTATGGGAATTGCAAGATACTATAAGAATTTTTTAGAAATATTGTTAGCTTTAGCATATCCTATTACCCCTCTACAGATGAAAGGAGTGAAATTTTAATGGAAAACAAAATTTCAACATAGTTTTGAACAGTTAAAACATAAACTAAGAATTGTTCCTATTTTGAAGATTTTTTATCCAAACAAATAATTTGTAGTTTGTACATATTCTTGTGAAAAAGGATTACAAGAGGTATTATTACAAGATAACTCAGTCATAGTATATGAACCAAGAAAATTAAAGAAACGTGAACATAATTACATTGTTTATGACTTAGAGTTAGCTACTGTAATACATGATTTGAAGATGTGGAGACATTATCTGTTAGGGAAGAACTTTGTATTGATGACTGATCCCATAAGTTCGAAATTTCTTTCACACAACCTGATTTAAATGGTAGACAGGCTAGGTGGTTGTCCCTCCTTAGTGAGTTTGACATGGAGATCAAAAATATAAAGGGAAACTAAAATAAAATTGCAGATTCTTTGAGTAGGAATGCTCATCAAAATTTGAAAAGTGTTGGTAGTAGTGCAAATTTTGAGATTGAAAGATTGATACAAGAAGTAATGAGTCAAGATTTAAACTATGAGAAACTCCAAGAAAAATTGCAGAATACTAAGGTATTGGGGTATACTCAAAACAAAAAACGATTGATTTTTTATAAAAATAGATCGGACATTCCCAATGTGATCTCATTAAAAAGTGAAATTTTAGATGAGTATCATAAAGGACCCTATGCAGGACATCTGGGGTACCAAAAATTGATTTCAGCCTTGAGAAGGAATATGTTTTGGCCAGGTATGAATAAATATCTGGCTAACTATTTAGCTATATGTTTGGAATCTCAACAGGTAAAAGTAGAACATCAACATCCAGCAGAATTGCTGAATCCTTTACCTTTCCCACTATGGAAGTGGGAAACATTTTCCATAGATTTTATAACTAGGTTTCTGAAAGCTAAATACCAAAATGATTCTATAATGGTAGTTGTAGACATATTGACTAAAAATGCACACACTTCTTACCATTAGAATCTACTTTTGGTACAAATCAAATAGCTAATGTGTTTATGAAAGAGATTGTAAAGCTATATGGTATTCCTAAAATGATTATATCAGAGGGAGATGCAAAATGTACTTTAGCATTTTGGAAGACTTTGTTTGGTGGAATGGGTACCAAATTGAACTTTAGTACAACATACCATCCCTAAAGAAATGGAAAAATTGAAAGAACAAACTAGATTTTAGAAGACCTGTTGAGAATTCATGTTATGGACAGACCTAGAAGGTGGGAATACTTTTTTCATTTGGTAGAATTTGCGTACAATAATAGTTATCAAGCCTCAATAAATATGAGTCCTTTTGAGTCATTGCATAGCAGAAAGTGTCATAAGCCTCATAGTTGGAGCCAACCAGAGGATAAGCTAATACTTGGACCAGATGCCTTACAGGAAATGGAAAGAATTGTGAAGAAAATTCGGCAAAATATTCAGACAACACAAGACAGGAAAAAGAGCTATGGAGACAAAAAGGGAATTCATAGAGAATTCAAAGTGGGAGATTATGTTTAACTGAGGATTAATCCCAAAAATAGTACTTTATACATGGGTTGTTATGCTAAATTAGAAACATGCTACTGTGGACCTTTTGAAGTGCTAGAAAGAGTGGGACCAGTAGCTTACAAGTTTGATTTACCTAGTCACATTAAGGTTCACAATGTTTTTCATGTTTCATTATTAAAAACGTATGTACACAATTCAACTCATGTAATTGATTAGAATGTGATATAGGTGGAACTAGAAGGGTAATTTCTTCCACAACTACTTCACATCCTAGCATGAGAAGAAACTGAGCTCTGGAATCGGACAATAACTAGGGTCAAATTACAATGGAAGCACTTTTCACCCAAAGAATCTACTTGGGAGCGAGGATAAGATATGAAAGAAAAATATCCATCACTGTTTGAAAATTGAATTTCATATTTTGCAACACCAAGGATGGTGTTTTGTTTAAGAGGGGGAATATGTAATATCCCTATTTCTACTGCCTTTATTAGACAGTTGAAAAATCATAAAGGTCAATTGGACCCAAGGGAAAACAACTATTGTGGACATATTTAATAATTTTAAATTGAATAAAAATGAAATTTGAATTGTTGTGCAAATACTAGAGTATAAATAGAGACTAGGAAACTAATTCCATGAGGATGGGTAAGGTTCCAAAGACTTTCCCAATTCTCCAAAAATCCTTGGAGAAAATAAATTAAAATTTATTATTAGATTGGAGATAAAAACATAAAAATATACCCTAATAAAGAGGAAAGTTACTGAGAAGAGGTGGAATAAAACTAGAAAGAGGAAAAAGTTAGTTTTAAGGTACTTTTGTGGAAAAAACAAAAGGAAAGCCTAGGCAAAAAGGAAAATAACATGTTGAGTAACTATATGTAGTTATGGAAACAATATGATGGGAAATCGTGCTTAAATAAGTCATTCCTTGGTAGAAAAGAGGTTGTCTACTCCTGGAAGGAATTGGTCTCTGTTCGGGGGGAGCTGTTGGGAGAGAGCTCAAGGTTGCGTGGAAAATAGTCTTACCAGAATTGGTATGCAAAAGTTATTTGATTTTTTTTTAGTATTCTGCTATTATTATTAAATTTATAAATGTGATGAATTAGATAGCAAGATCTGTGAACAATTATATTATGTGTATTTAAGTAGTATTATAAGTTTATGTTAGTTGTAAATGATCAGGTGTACTACATCTAATAGAACCTACTATAATAAATATAATGTATTGTTACACAGAAAATTTTAGGAATTATACTAACTCTTAGAATGTCTAATCCTTTGAGATAGGTTTAAATAGGAGGTTAGGTAGGAAATATTATTTTATATACACAGAAAAATACACGAGAAGAAGACTAGAGATAATGAAATTATCAAATTAACTATGATATCTACCATTTAAAGTTTATACAAAATGAGGGAATTATGTCCTTTTACTAAACATGAAATGAGAAAATTCAAACCATATATTCTACTGTAACATATTTAGAATATTTTAGTTTTCTATATGGACCATAGTATTATCTCAGAAAATGAGCAAAAGTTAAATAGAGAATAAACATGCAGAACATGAAATATCTTTTAACTTTTGGAGATAAAGCATACTATATTATACTGAACCAAAATAAGTTGGGAGGCTTCTATGTACATTATTATCAAAGTAAATATTTTAAAAATATTATACAGAGTCTGTGATTCAATCCCATGAATTTAAATACATTATCGCTTCAAAAATTGTGGATAATACAAACAGAGGAAGTCCTTAAGGAAGTCTAGACCAACCTGTACAAATAAAATCAAATGTGATTGTCAATGCATGACTTGTAGAATTATAATTCTGTGGTATAATTGTCTCTGAAAGGAAGAGAGTATCTGCATATAAACACATTAAGATAAATTAAGGAATGTTCTTCAATTCAGTAAAGCACTGAATATTGAAAGAAGTGATATTGCTAATTTAACATATAATTATTACCTTAATGATTTGAATAAAGCAGGGAAGTAAATCTACATGTAAACGAATTTGGAAAAAAAATTAAATTTGGAAAAAGAGGAATAGAATAATAAGAAGGAATTACTACCCAAAGAGGGAAGAATGATTACTTGAAATTTTTGTAGCAGAGTACTGGACATACTCGGAGGGACTACGAAATTTTTTTTACTCCTGTACAAATTAGAAACAAATGTAATCATACCCTACTCTGTGTAATAAAATATATGAAATTTAATCTCAGAAAATTTTACAGGATGTCTATCTTCAATACAGTGGTATTGATTCAGTTAGAAACAAATAAACAGGTTGCATTAAACTCATAAATTGAAAAAATGAAATTAGAAAAAAATTCGATATGAGTTATGAATCCATGCCTAAATCGTAATTATGAATGGATGGCCAATGTTCTAGAATGGTGAGGATCCATTAAATGTAGCTAGGGTCAACGAACAATGAGGAATTTCATTTATATATTCCTAAAAGCACTTAAATACCAAAAAAATGACAACGTCAATGCAAATCTTTCAAAATGAAATTGAGAAACATATTATATAATGAGAAATCCATTAACTAGACAAGTGCTATGTCTATTATCAAGGGTACACATAATAAAAATTATACTGGCTCTTAGAGTAGAGGAAAGTGAGTTAAATTAATGAAACTATAATTTAAGAAGAAGCCATAAAATTATATAAATACATATCGTTAATATATATTGATTTGAAGGATTGCAGACAATGTTATGGGCAAAGAGACTCATACCTGAAAAGGCTAACGATGAGAAGAAAAACGATAGGTAGGAATATGCATAGAGGGAAATTCCAACTTACTCTCGGCTGAGTTGTAGGTGAAGGATTCGTGGTAAATAAGATAAGCTCCACCTGCATCCAAACCAAAAAAAAGTAGATATTATGTAAAATGTCAAAATACGAATTACAGTAAGTACCCATAAACCAAGGACAGAGGTAAACTATTATCAAGGTTATACATCTAAACTGTGGAATAGAAATTATACCAGAAGAACCCTAATACAAAATTTTAGTAAATTCGAATTAATGAAGTAACTGAGTGAAATTGCAACTGGAAGGAGACTAGCCATGATACCCTTAAAAAATTTAAAGTCCCTGAAGCAACACGAATAGTCACAACTAAATTGAATAGATACGCAATGGTGATAGTGTATAATGCTTCGAGAAAATAAATTAAGCAATACCATACATAACAGAGACCTTATAGCCAAACGTTGCATTAGAAGGGACGTATTACCGAAAGAAACATTTTGGAAATTGATAATGAAGACGTAAAGAGAACCAAGAACCTTTGCATCATGGGTTTTGTAAGAATAAACGAAAATCATGGATCTCTTCGAAGCCGAGCATTAGTAGAGGAATCAAAGCCAAAACACAAAAATGACAGTGCTGAAAATAATGAATAGACTAAAATTAGGGCAAATGAATAGGTAACTTGAATCAATGATACAATGCACTCATAACCATCCACATGTAAAGAATCAAGCGAGGGAAATCAATCAGTTTGACGAGAGGTCATGTCGCCATGCTAGAGCCATGTGATGGCTTTAATGAAAATATTACTATTAATAAATGAGGAAGATCCCGCAAGGATACCGTGAATAAGAATGCTTGACTTTAAAACCTACAGATAGTGATTTCAACCCAAATTTCATAAATGCATAGTGTTATATGAAACTGTGCCATGTCAATACTTAGTGTAGGTGAATTACGTGGCAAAGCTATGAGGGAATAAGAATGGAAAAAAATCGGATTATCACGTAAATAATGAGCAATTGTTGAATTTTCGGGGAAGGATATATATTCCCAATAAAATAGCTCTAAGATAACTAATCCTTAATGCATACCATATAATTCCTTATGCTTCCCATCCGAGTTAAAAAAATATGTTTTCATCAATTAGAAAAAGAAATTGGCTTAAGATGTGCAAGGGCATCACTTAATCTCTTGTTAGATTTTGGGAATGTCACCAAGGTAAATCTGAGCATCAACATCCTTTTAGTTTATTGCAACCCATACTTGTACTAGAGTGGAAGTGGGAAGTTATCTCACTAGATTTTATTAATGGTTTACCTCGGTCTAATAAGGATAATGATTCAATAGTTGTGGTGGTAGACAAACTCAGTGAAATTGTCCACTTTATACTAGTACAATCTAATTAAATAACAGTTCAAATTGTTGATATATTTACGAAGGAAGTATTTAAATTGCATGGCGTTCCTAAAGAAATTATATCAGATAGGGACATAAAATTTTCCTTTGCATTTTTGAAAGCGTTCTTTAGGGGGATGGGGACTAGATTTAGTTCATCACCGCATACTATCCACAAACAAATGGGCAGACTGAATGTACGAATGAGATGTTGGAGGATATGTTAGAACGTAAGTCATGCAACAACCCAATAAATGGGAGGAATATTTACATTTTGTAGAATTTTCATATAATAATGGGTATCATGAGTCATTAAAAATGAGTCCATTTGAAGTGTTGTATGGAAGGAAATGTAGAGCCACCATTAATTGGAGCAGCCCTGAAAATAAATTAATGGTTGGGCCAAATATGTTGGAAAATTTGGAACGAGAGGTAAAGAAAATTTGACCAAATTTAAAAGTTGTGCAAGGAAGGGAAAAGTGTTATGATGATTAGAAAATAACCTACTAGGAATTTGATGTTGGGAACTATGTTTATGTTTGAATTAAACCTAAGAAAATCACTTTGAGGTGGATTAGTTGTGCAAATATTTCTCCCTGGTTTTGTTGTCCATTCCAAATTTTGGAAAGAATAGGACAGATGGCCTATCGACTGGCTTTACCCAGTCACATAAGGGTGCATAATGTGTTTCAAGTTTCATTAGTAAAGAGATATGTGCATGACCTTAAACATGAAATTAATTGGTAGAATGTGAAGGTATAAATTGTAATTGTGATTTCTTCTTTTCAGATAATGATGTATATTTATTAATTGTGGTAATTGTTTATTGTTTGGGTCGAACCGGATGGAGAGCTCTTGGTATAACCTAAGAACATCCTCGAATAGAGAGAAATGAAATTATTGAGGTGAACCATCACCTAGGTTAAAATGCAATGGAAGTACTTCATCCCAAAGGAGGCCACCTCGGAGGATGAGGAATTTATGTGAGATGCTTATCCAGAATTGTTCTAGGAATTTGGAAAAAATGCCAAGGATCGTGTTTTGCCTCAGGGGGATGTTGTAACATCCCATAATGAAACTAAAATTACAAATGGTTACCTAAGCTAATTTCAGTCAATTATGTTTGAACAATTAAATTATGTTGAAACTTTATATTGACTATTCTTATTTTTTCTTTTTGAAGAAAAAACTTGTAATTTTTCATTAATGGTAAGATAAATTACATGTTGCATCTAGCAACATATGAAAAGTATGTAGGTTCATGATAAATAGTCCAATACTCCAAGGAGTCAAATATGTGTCAGATAATCAGATAATTGTTTACATCTAATCTACTAATGGTATGTACAATGAATACAAAAATATAGTTGTTGATAATATAAAGCTAGAAATGTAAAATATAAAGATCAGTCGTCATATGACTGTATGAGTTATGCCATGAAAAATGTGCCAAAAAACAAAAATTGTGGTTATAATATGACTGTGTCCAATGCCTGAAGTTCATCTATGAAGGGACAGTGATCGTATTCATACTCTTGTGCATCATCGTGCTCCAATATGTGCCATTGAATCCACTCTAGCTCTTATGCTCCTTTGGAAATTTGGTCGGCCACTTGATTCCTCTGCCTGTCAATGTGAGTCATATAGATAGTGTCTAAAAGATATTTCAAAATGAGAACCTCATCCAATAATGAAGATAGAGTGTGTATATGAAAATGAGTCTATAAATTTAGCCAGTTTATAATAAGCTGTGAATCCGCAAAAATCTGAATCCTGTTGCATACTTCTTCATGGGATAAAAGAAGTAGGAGCCAAAGGCTATTGAGTTCCGCTGTAACACCCCCAATTTGTGTGTTGAACTTTTAAAGTTAGACAATTGAACTTTAATCCTAAGGGGGTGGACCCCAAAGGATGAGTATGGTGTGAATGTACATGCATATTTAATTTGAGGAAATAAATAAAATAATTGTGCATTTTGACCAAGATGAGAATTAGAGATCACTTGCCAAATCCATGAGGATGGATAAGGAAACAAATCCCCACAATCTTTCAAAAATCCTTGAAAGAAATTAATTTAGATTTTGAGGAGGAATCTAAATTTCCCCAATGAAGAGGAAAGTAGTTGGGAAGAGGTAATAAAAGCTAGAAAAGTTGAGGAAAAGCATAAAACAGCTTTAAAGAGTCCCAAAATGGGAAGCCTAGGCTAAACAGGAAAGAAAGCATCCTGCTATTCTGGACGCAGAATTAGAAACATGATTTGGGGAAATATGAGCTTAAATATGCTGCTCCTAAGAAGATCAGAGGTTGATCTATGATGGAGGTGATCTCAGCTCGGGGGTGAGTTCTGGGAGACAAAGAGGGCTCTAAGGTTGGGAGGTTGGTCAATTGCAGTAGTGGTATGTTTCTGAAATTCTTGGTTAGTTTGATTTATTATGGTATGAATTGGCTACATATAAAATTAAATGAAATTGTATGATTGATTTTAGTACTACATTTAACAGAATCTATCTTCAGGCATTCACCTTCCATATTCTGTTTAGTTGTAGACCAGTAGTCCATAGAGTAGAAACCCACAGAAACTTTAAACCAAAGACGGTTTAAATCTGAAGGTACTTAGTCTCCACAGAAAATTGAATATTAACTTGCTCCATATATATATACAAAGGTGGAATTTTATGCTCATATGTACGGTGGAAAACTATATTAGCAGATCTGAATTTATATGGTATCATAAAAGAAAATCAAAGACGTTAGATTATGTATTTCGACATTTTCTAGCTTGAAAAGAAATTCTACTCTATATAAGGGTTATACCATTCATAGCATTTATAGTGCATATTGCATTTTGAAATCTACCTCTAATTCTTGAAATAAGTATCATAGCAAAAGACTTAATCTAAAATTAAGATACTCTACTCAATGACTATTGAATACCTATATATATGCATCCAAAATAACATATAGGAGCCGTGAGCTAAAATCCTAACAATATATATATATATATATTGGCATTACACATAAATTATCAAAAGCCGTGCGCTACTACATATAACCCATTGTAACAACTATAAAAAAAAAACAGAGTAGCGTGTGGGAGGAAATATATATATAAACCAAACATTTATGCGAATCAATGAAAGGTCAAACTAAATAACATCATGGTGATTAGTAAATTACTATGAGTGGGGCCAGTTCAATATAATACCCTCGAATGGTACAGACATCAATATCCACGGCATTGGAGGTCCTTTTTAACCATGAGATGGAACGAACAGATTGAAAAATCAAAACGACGAGATATTTTAAATAGGTAAATTTCAACCATGCATGTGCATACCTATTATCTCTGTTCATATCAGATTCAAATTACCTATCATATGGATATTATCTGTCATAGGAATACTCATATTCTAAACGATGACAGACGCAACAATAAAAACTAGGAAAGAACGCATAGCTAACAAATGCAACAGTGAAACTATGAACTAACACGTAGGTCCGAGTGCCCAATATGCATGCAGGGTATTACAATCCATATGCCGCGGGTGAAAGGGTTTTAGATGACAGAAGGTATTATACTAAATTACCAAGGCGATGCAGCTAGGCGTGTTTTCGAAAAAAAAATATATTAAAGACAACAGAAATACAGAGGCACAACCGCGTAAAGGGAGTAAGTTACCGAGGTAGGAGATCGAATCTTCCCTTGGCCATGCTCGCTGATCAATATCGCCATCTACAGCGGAGAAAATCGACATAGGTTGTAGGCAAACGACCAGTACGCCGTTGACCATAGCCACGTCTGAGCTATGTTAGAAGAAAAACATATAAACGTCGCCATAACATCCATCCTAGCAGTTAGAGTTGATCTCAAACAATATCATATTCTGAAAGCCAAGAAAAATAAATTAAATGAGAACATCTCTGCAAACGGATAACAAAACTAGTGGGTCACTTGAGAATGGGGTTCTCTTTCTACCCTGGTATCGCTTTGATTAAACAGAGAAATAAAAACAAAGCAAGTAGCCAATACACAAAAATTGGTAGCACGACAGCCATGGTGAGGCTGTTACACCCAGGCGTACAGAAACCTAAGGATTCGGCGTCGGGACGTAGGATGAAACGTTAACCAGGGTTCAGCGTTTCAACAGGAGGAAAACCCATGCGATGGATTTTATCCATTGTGATGTTACCGAGCGCTGCACAAAACAATCCGTAAAGGATTTAGGCTCAACATTACGACATCAAAACGAATTGCAGAAGGTAAATAACTATAGAGATTTTACACTCGAACTCCCATACCTCCAAGCCGACCTGGTACTCCTATACCAGCTTCACATGGAAGGATCCGCGCCTCGACGAACGAAGGTGAATAAAAACAACCACCACAACCAGAGTAAGCTGCAACTGTAACCGGAGCGAGCCATATAAATAATAACCAACCGAGAGAGAAGAGAGTGGATGCCACCGAGGTAAACCGAAAGGGCAGGAGAAACCCTAATCCCACTGCCCCAGACATGTAGAGAATCCCTAAGTCGATTGGGAAAACAACCCAGTTGCGTCGACTTAGTGGTACTCGGTGAGGTCGATGAGCTGCAGCGAGGTACTGAAACGCAGAAGCTGGCTCGCATAGTACTGGGCCTGGCGGGAATACAAACAGAAACGTTACATGTAATATACTTGCTGGACAGGGATCTGGAAATGCCGGCGCCTGGAACTTAAATCTCTACAGCAAAACGCTGTCCCTACGTACAAAACCATCAAACGTGATCTGAAAATGGAATGTACTTGTTTAAGGGTGCAAGGTATCCATTTCCCATAATTTCAAATGTGAGCTATACACTCCAATTGACCTCTGAAAATGTGAAAACTTCTTATTTCTTATACAGAGATAGACTGTAGGGGCATTTACCGGACATGTCACCTCTAAAGAGAGGATGAGTTCCAGAGGCTACCTGGCCCTCTACAGGCTCTGCCTAAAGAAATAATGAAGTAACACTTAGAAGTCTTTGACATACACATACTTGACGTTTGATGTCTTGCGGAATAAGACAAATAACTTTCTGCAGCTGAGTAGGTGATTATGTGTGTATGCAAGTTATGTATATTTGTTGTTTAACACTTTATATCAGTTTTGTTTAGCATATCATCTTCAGCAAATAAAGACATCAAAATGATAAAGCAGTTCACCCCCCCTCTGGGCTACATTTGCTGGACCAAGCCTCTCAAACTAGGCTTGTCCTCTTGTATTAAAAATGCTACAAAGGCTAATACAAGAATATGAGTGTCTCGAAAGACAGATCTGACTGTAAATACATAATCAGAAGATAGGAATTAGCTAAACATGCTATTTCCCAAACACTAAACAGTGAAATTGTACCTGATACAGTACTTTTCCCCAATTGGCCCTGGTGACCCTTTAGACTTGCATGGATAATTTCGAGGTGAAGATGACCTCAATTGGTTCTGAAACCTCTGCCATTAGACTCAAAAAGTCGAAAATAGCAGAAATAGGCTTTTGAATCACCAAAAATGGATGAACATAGCCCCCAAACAGCTCCAGCACTGAAATGGCCCTGGTGGCCCTGAAAGCTTCCCTGAAGCTAAACAGTGAGAAGAATTCCTCAAAAGGAAAAACGAGCTGTAGAAATGGATTTAGAATGCTGAAAAACTTCAGGAATGACCTTCGTTCCACATTCACTGGCTGCACAATTCCCAATGCAGCTCCCAAACTGATTTGGCCCTAGTGGCTCCTGGAACTTCCACGAAGCAAAATCACCTGCAACCGAACTCAGATGGCTGTGAAACCTATGCCAATGGCTTCAGAAGGTCGAAGAGACCCGAAATCAAAAAAAAATTCATCTTCAAAGACCTCTCCTAGCAGAAGTTATGCCACATTTACTAAACTGCCAGTTTCACCTTGAGAAGCTCCACCAATTGTGGAGAAACTGTAGATAAGAGCGCCAAAATAGTGGTGGCACCAAAATAGGCGGAACCACCAACTATCCGCGCGGTTTAAACGTTGGCAAAAAAATTATGGTTACGCACATTCGTGCATTCACATGTAATGGCGGTCTTGTAACCGTTGCATTGAATATATACGTTTGTTATTAAAAACCCACCATATAGCAATAACCAAAGTTTTAACCGCCAACTGCGCGCCGATTCCTTTCGGAGAAGGTTCCCCGCCTGTGGTTTTATGGGAAGGGGGCTGGCCCTTAGGGGCTGACCCCCTTTCGGGCCCCGCCCAAACAAACATTTCGTTCAAATACCAACTCGCGCCGCACATAAAACAAGTCACACGGCTCTGGCCCAACGGTAAAGACGTTGGGTTGTAAACCGACCGTTCGCAGGTTCGAATCCGGCCCTCCACCCATAAAAATTTTAATACGCCATTCAACTCCGTCTTGGGGCCACGTGGCGGCCTCTGGGCTAGCCACGTGGCACCTTCTCATTGGCTGGCAACGGAATATTCCCCAGAATATTCTGCGGAATATTCCACGGAATATTCCCAGAATATTCTGTGGAATATTCTTTTTTTTAATAAAATTTTCCAAAGTCAAATTTGGCATTTTTTTTATGGAAATTGAGAAATCTTCAAACTTGAATAACTTCTGCATACGACGACCGTTTTTCGAACCGTTCGTAGCGCCGGAATCAGGAAGACGAGCTATATCCGGTCGTTCAGGTTCAAACTAGTTCTGAGCACCTTCATTTTTGACCATTTTACGACACTTGGTCCTGAGCTCCTGATCACACCTCCCAAATGAGAAGGCTTTTGGTCCCCAAAAGCTTACTGAATCTCTGATCTGAACTTTACAGCACTTGAGGAACATAAATATCCTCTTCCAGTCAGCCAAAAGAGCATACTAATGCCAAAAATGTCCTGCCTTGCTAAATGTCGTCATGGCGACTTTTTGCTGCATACGCCAAGTACTTGTCGAATCCCGACCAAGTTCTTTCGCCAGACAAATCGGAAATTGCAGGAACCAGCAATGAAACTTGCTGATATATGAGCTGAAATATTCTCCTGAACATGTGGGCTTGCCAACTGTCACGATGCCCATCCATGGCACCTCCATTCTAGAAGAAGAACTACCTCCCAAATGAGAAGGCTTTTACAAAGATGAAACACTTCATCATTTCTCCTCTTTACAATCTTGGAGATCAAATTAAATTTTTCCAAGTCAATATTACATTACATGCATGGTTAAAAACAAAGTAATCAACCCTTCAAGTTAATCACACATACATGTTTAAAATACAAGGAAATCATCATGATCCCTGTGCTCATGCATCTCATTCTCATGCATGTAGTTTATCCTTCAACTTTCTCTTAAGTACAATCATAAGTACAAGATCCTCAATCACATGTACATGTACTTTCAAAGCTGAAATGAATATAACTTTCGCTACAATAGAGTGAGTCTCATACTCAGCTTTTCCATCCTGCAATTTACATTCCCTTAACAAAGAAAATGCATTCAATCGAAAGACATGCAACTTTAATTGGATAAGAATTCTAACCATTTCTTACCAATCCATTTCAAAGGTGATTCCTTTAACTGCACATCGATATCAGCATGTGTATCATCCTGACACCTATCAATGATGGAAACTTCCTTCCCATTCTTGCCATACTCTTTCTCCCATTTATTCAACTTTTGTGGAAGCATTGTTGGATTCAGAGTCCAACACCTTTCAACAGTATGTCCTTGCTTATCGCAATAAGTGCAACACATGTTCATCTTCTTGACCGCATGATTTGCATTGTTCACTGGAACTTTGGCTTTTTGCCTCCTTTACTTCAAAAGTTTCCTGTATGTTGCCATTCTTTTCCAACATCTAGAAACACTATGGTTAAACAAACCACAAAAAGAACATGCAATTCTTTTCCAATGCTTGTGTGGAAATTTTCCATGCTTTACATGATCAAAGGAAATATGATTGAAATCAGATTTATACCTTTCACTTTCACCTTCATTACCTTCATGAGAAGGTGAATCGAAAGAAGAAGAAGCTCCCTTTGGAACACTATCAATCCCATCAATGGTTTTAGAGCTTTCACCACTCCCTTGTTCAAGTGCATGCTGATGCACACCTTCTTCCTTCATAGCTTCTTTGGAACTTTCTCCATAAGATTGTCCATAGCCAAGACCCAAATTCTTAGGCCTTACCTCAACCATTATTGGCTCAACTATACCCTGTGCATGTTTTCCCAATCCTTTTCCTTCATATCCCATTTTGGACATCAACTTGGACCCTATGCCTTTGGTATGTTTCTCAAAAGAACCAACATAAACATTCTTATAAGAAATTGAAGACAAACTAGAGTTGTTTACCTCTTCTTCAAGATGATACTTGGCTAAGGCTTATTTGGAAACAAGGAGTTGTGTCTCCAACTCATGCATCTTTTCCAGCTTCATGTTTGCAATACGAAGTTGGCCTTCCATTTCCTGCAATTGGCCAGAAAGCAACTGTTTCTCTTCCCTCATTGAATTCAACTGCTCTTGAAGTCTAGAGCTCTTTCTTTCATCCTCATAAATTTCTCTCACCATATTCATCATGATGAAAAATTCTTGCTTCAAGCCTTCATCAAAAAATCTTGTGAAGGAGGACAATTTTGAGAACTCACTTATGGAAGTTTTCATTATAAAAATGAACAAAAGAGCTTCAGCAAACTCAAACAACAAGTAGTTTGCAGAATAATAAAGCAGTCAATCTTCAACACTGCTTAAGACACCTTTCAAGCTACACAATCAAGCTAGTGATGTCAGTCAAGCAAACTTAGTGCTCCGATACCATCTGATCTGAAAATGGAATGTACTTGTTTAAGGGTGCAAGGTATCCATTTCCCATAATTTCAAATGTGAGCTATACACTCCAATTGACCTCTGAAAATGTGAAAACTTCTTATTTCTTATACAGAGATAGACTGTAGGGGCATTCACCGGACATGTCACCTCTAAAGAGAGGATGAGTTCCAGAGGCTACCTGGCCCTCTACAGGCTCTGCCTAAAGAAATAATGAAGTAACACTTAGAAGTCTTTGACATACACATATTTGAAGTTTGATGTCTTGCGGAATAAGACAAATAACTTTCTGCAGCTGAGTAGGTGATTATGTGCGTATGCAAGTTATGTATATTTGCTGTTTAACACTTTATATCAGTTTTTTTTAGCATATCATCTTCAGCAAATAAAGACATCAAAATGATAAAGCAGTTCACCCCCCCTCTGGGCTACATCTGCTGGACCAAGCCTCTCAAACTAGGCTTGTCCTCTTGTATTAAAAATGCTACAAAGGCTAATACAAGAATATGAGTGTCTCGAAAGACATATCTGACTGTAAATACAGAATCAGAAGATAGGAATTAGCTAAACATGCTATTTCCCAAACACTAAACAGTGAAATTGTACCTGATACAGTACTTTTCCCCAATTGGCCCTGGTGGCCCTTTAGACTTGCATGGAGAATTTCGAGGTGAATATGACCTCAATTGGTTCTAAAACCTCTGCCATTAGACTCAGAAGGTCGAAAATAGCAGAAATAGGCTTTTGAATCACCAAAAATGGATGAACATAGTCCCCAAACAACTCCAGCACTGAAATGGCCCTGGTGGCCCTGAAAGCTTCCCTGAAGCTAAACAGTGAGAAGAATGCCTCAAAAGGAAAAACGAGCTGTATAAATGGATTCAGAATGCTGAAAAACTTCAGGAATGACCTTCTTTCCACATTCACTGGCTGCACAATTCCCAATGCAGCTCCCAAACTGATTTGGCCCTAGTGGCTCCTGGAACTTCCACGAAGCAAAATCACCTGCAAACAACCTCAGATGACTGTGAAACCTGTGCCAATGGCTTCAGAAGGTCGAAGAGACCCAAAATAAAAAAAAATTCACCTCAAAAGACCTCCCTTAGCAGAAGTTATGCCACATTTACTAAACTGCCAGTTTCACCTTGAGAAGCTCCACCAATTGTGGAGAAACTATAGATAAGAGCGCCAAAATAGTGGTGGCGCTAAAATAGGCGGAACCACCAACTATCCGCGCAGTTTAAACTTTGGCAATAAAAATTATGGTTACGCACATTCGTGCATTCACATGTAATGGCGGTCTTGTAACCGTTGCATTGAATATATACGTTTGTTATTAAAAACCCACCATATAGCAATAACCAAAGTTTTAACCGCCAACTGCGCGCCGATTCCTTTGGGAGAAGGTTCCCCGCCTGTGGTTTTATGGGAAGGGGGCTGGCTCTTAGGGGCTGGCCCCCTTTCGGGCCCTGCCCAAACAAACATTTCGTTCAAATACCAACTCGCGCCGTACATAAAACAAGTCACACGGCTCTGGCCCAACGGTAAAGACGTTGGGTTGTAAACCGACCGGTCGCTGGTTCGAATCCCACGCCCTCCACCCATAAAAATTTTAATACGCCATTCAACTCCGTGTTTCGGGGCCACGTGGCGCTCCCGGCCAGCCACGTGGCACCTTCTTCTTCTCATTGGATGTATATTCCCGTAATATTCTCGCGTAATATTCCATTTATCTTCGCAATATTCGATTTGTTTTCTTTTTTTAATAAAATTTTCCAAAGTCAAATTGCATTTTTTTATGGAAATTCGAGAAATCTTCAAACTTGAATAACTTCTGTGCTCATACCACACACGTTTTTCGAACCGTTCGTGGTGTCGAAATCAAAGAAGACGAGCTCTATCCGTCGTTCGGTGTTCAAACTAGTTCTGAGCACCTTCATTTTTGACCATTTTACGACACTTGGTCCTAAGCTCCTGATCACACCTCCCAAATGAGAAGGCTTTTGGTCCCCAAAAGCTTACTGAATCTCTGATCTGAACTGTACAGCACTTGAGGAACAGAAATATCCTCTTCGAGTCAGCCAAAAGAGCATACTAATGCCAAAAATGTCCTGCCTTGCTAAATGTTGTCATGGCGACTTTTTGCTGCATACGCCAAGTACTTGTCGAATCCCGACCAAGTTCTTTCGCCAGACAAATCGGAAATTGCAGGAACCAGCAATGAAACTTGATGATATATGAGCTGAAATATTCTCCTGAACATGTGGGCTTGCCAACTGTCACGATGCCCATCCATGGCACCTCCATTCCAGAAGAAGAACTGCCTCCCAAATGAGAAGGCTTTTACAAAGATGAAACACTTCATCATTTCTCCTCTTTACAATCTTGGAGATAAAATTAACTTTTTCCAAGTCAATATTACATTACATGCATGGTTAAAAACAAAGTAATCAACCCTTCAAGTTAATCACACATACATGTTTAAAATACAAGGAAATCATCATGATCCCTGTGCTCATGCATCTCATTCTCATGCATGTAGTTTATCCTTCAACTTTCTCTTAAGTACAATCATAAGTACAAGATCCTCAATAACATGTACATGTACTTTCAAAGCTGAAATGAATATAACTTTCGCTACGATAGAGTGAGTCTCATACTCAGCTTTTCCATCCTGCAACTTACATTCCCTTAACAAAGAAAATGCATTCAATCGAAAGACATGCAACTTTAATTGGATAAGAATTCTAACCATTTCTTACCAATCCATTTCAAAGGTGATTCTCCCGAATCGCACACTGATATCGCATGTGTATCATCCCTCGACACCTATCAATGATGGAAACTTCCTTCCATTCTTGCCATACTCTTCTCCCATTTCTTCAACCAGGAAATACTGACATGCAAATAGTCCAACACCTCTTTCAAACATGTCCTTGCTTATGGCAATAAGTGCAACACATGTTCATCTTCTTGATCGCATGATTTGCATTGTTCATTGGAACTTTGGCTTCTTGCCTCCTTTCCTTCAAAATTTTCCTGTATGTTGCCATTCTTTTCCAACATCTAGAAACACTATGGTTAAACAAACCACAAAAAGAACATGCAATTCTTTTCCAATGCTTCGTGAAATTCTTCTGTATGCTTTACATGATCAAAGGAAATATGATGGAAATCAAATTTATACCTTTCTCTTTCACCTTCATTACCTTCATGAGGAGGTGAATCAAAAGAAGAAGAAGCTCCCTTTGGAACACTATCAATACCATCAATGGTTTTAGAGCTTTCACCACTCCCTTGTTCAAGTGCATGCCGATGCACACCTTCTTCCTTCATGGCTGCTTTGGAACTTTCTCCATAAGATTGTCCATAACCAAGACCCAAATTCTTAGGCCTTACCTCAGCCATTATTGGCTCAATTATACCCTGTGCATTTTTTCCCAGTCCTTTTCCTTCATATCCCATTTTGGACATCAACTTGGACCCTATGCCTTTGGTATGTTTCTCAAAAGAACCAAGTTCATAAACATTCTTATAAGAATTTGAAGACAAACTAGAATTGTTTACCTCTTCTTCAAGTTGATACTTGGCTAAGGCTTCTTTGGAAACAAGGAGTTGTGTCTCCAACTCATGCATCTTTTCCAGCTTCATGTTTGCAATACGAAGTTGGCCTTCCATTTCCTGCAAATGGTCAGAAAGCAACTGCTTCTCTTCCCTCATGGAATTCAACTGCTCTTGAAGTCTAGAGCTCTTTCTTTCATCCTCATACATTTCTTTCACCATATTCATCATGATGAAAAATTCTTGCTTCAAGCCTTCATCAAAAAATCTTGTGAAGGAGGACAATTTTGAGAACTCACTTATGGAAGTTGTCATTATAAAAATGAACAAAAGAGCTTCCGCCAACTCAAACAACAAGTAGTTTGCGTAATAATAAAGCAATTAATCTTCAACACTGCTTTTTACACACCTTTTTTCAAGCTACACAATCCAGCTAGTGATGTCAGTCAAGCAAACTTGGCTCCGATACCATCTGATCTGAAAATGGAATGTACTTGTTTAAGGGTGCAAGGTATCCATTTCCCATAATTTCAAATGTGAGCTATACACTCCAATTGACCTCTGAAAATGTGAAAACTTCTTATTTCTTATACAGAGATAGACTGTAGGGGCATTCACCGAACATGTCACCTCTAAAGAGAGGATGAGTTCCAGAGGCTACCTGGCCCTCTACAGGCTCTGCCTAAAGAAATAATGAAGTAAACACTTAGAAGTCTTTGACATACACATACTTGAAGTTTGATGTCTTGCGGAATAAGACAAATAACTTTCTGCAGCTGAGTAGGTGATTATGTGTGTATGCAAGTTACGTATATTTGCTGTTTAACACTTTATATTAGTTTTTTTTTAGCATATCATCTTCAGCAAATAAAGACATCAAAATGATAAAGCAGTTCACCCCCCCTCTGGGCTACATCTGCTGGACCAAGCCTCTCAAACTAGGCTTGTCCTCTTGTATTAAAAATGCTACAAAGGCTAATACAAGAATATGAGTGTCTTGAAAGACAGATCTGACTGTAAATACAGAATCAGAAGATAGGAATTAGCTAAACATGCTCTTTCCCAAACACTAAACAGTGAAATTGTACCTGATACAGTACTTTTCCCCAATTGGCCCTGGTGGCCCTTTAGACTTGCATGGAGAATTTCGAGGTGAAGATGACCTCAATTGGTTCTACAACATCTTCCATTAGACTCAGAAGGTCGAAAATATCAGAAATAGGCTTTTGAATCACCAAAAATGGATGAACATAGCCCCCAAACAGCTCCAGCACTGAAATGGCCCTGGTGGCCCTGAAAGCTTCCCTGAAGCTAAACAGTGAGAAGAATTCCTCAAAAGGAAAAACGAGCTGTAGAAATGGATTAAGAATGCTGAAAAACTTCAGGAATGACCTTCGTTCCACATTCACTGGCTGCACAATTCCCAATGCAGCTCCCAAACTGATTTGGCCCTAGTGGCTCCTGGAACTTCCACGAAGCAAAATCACCTGCAAACGACCTCAGATGGCTGTGAAACCTGTGCCAATGGCTTCAGAAGGTCGAAGAGACCCAAAATAAAAAAAAAATTCGTCTTCAAAGACCTCTCCTAGCAGAAGTTATGCCCCATTTACTAAACTGCCAGTTACACCTTGAGAAGCTCCACCAATTGTGGAGAAACTGTAGATAAGAGCGCCAAAATAGTGGTGGCGCCAAAATAGGCAGAACCACCAACTATCCGCGCGGTTTAAACGTTGGCAATAAAAATTATGGTTTGTGCACATCGTGCAATCACATGGTTCGGCGGTCTTGTAACCGTGTTTAAATAAATACAACGTTTAATAAATAACAACCCACGATATAACACATAACCAAAGTTGTTAAACCGCCCGAACTGCACGCCGATGGTCTTGGGAGAAGGTTCAGCGCCGGAGGTTTTATGGGAAGGGGGCTGGCCCCCTTTCAGGCCCCGCCCAAACTAACACCCGCTTCAAATATTAATTGCGCCCACTTCATAACAAGATCTTGGCGTGTGGTGTGTTGGTAAAAACGCTGTGTTAATTACTGCCCGGTCGCTGGTTCGAATCCGGCCGAGCCATAACAAGTTTTTAAAACGCATTTTCAACTTGACTTGGGGCCACGTGGCGGCCTCTGGGCTAGCCACGTGGCGCCTTCCCATTGGATGCAAATGGAATATTCCCCAGAATATTCTGTGGAATATTCCACGAAATATTCCCAGAATATTCTGTGGAATATTCTTTTTTTAATAAAATTTTCCACAAAGTCAAATTTGGCATTTTTTTATGGAAATTGAGAAATCTTCAAACTTGAATAATTTCTGCATACGGCGACCGTTTTTCGAACCGTTCACGGCGCCGGAATCAGGAAGACGAGCTCTATCTGGTCGTTCAGGTTCAAACTAGTTCTGAGCACCTTCATTTTTGACCATTTTACGACACTTGGTCCTGAGCTCCTGATCACACCTCCCAAATGAGAAGGCTTTTGGTCCCCAAAAGCTTACTGAATCTCTGATCTGAACTGTACAGCACTTGAGGAACAGAAATATCCTCTTCCAGTCAGCCAAAAGAGCATACTAATGCCAAAAATGTCCTGCCTTGCTAAATGTCATCATGGCGACTTTTTGTTGCATACGCCAAGTACTTGTCGAATCCCGACCAAGTTCTTTTGCCAGACAAATCTGAAATTGCAGGAACCAACAATGAAACTTGCTGATATATGAGCTGAAATATTCTCCTGAACATGTGGACTTGCCAACTGTCACGATGCCCATCCATGGCACCTCCATTCCAGAAGAAGAACTGCCTCCCAAATGAAAAGGCTTTTACAAAGATGAAACACTTCATCATTTCTCCTCTTTACAATCTTGGAGATCAAATTAACTTTTTCCAAGTCAATATTACATTACATGCATGTTTAAAAACAAAGTAATCAACCCTTCAAGTTAATCACACATACATGTTTAAAATACAAGGAAATCATCATGATCCCTGTGCTCATGCATCTCATTCTCAAGCATGCAGTTTATCCTTCAACTTTCTATTAAGTACAATCATAATTACAAGATCCTCAATCACATGTACATGTACTTTCAAAGCTGAAATGAAAATAACTTTCGCTAAGATAGAATGAGTCTCATACTCAGCTTTTCCATCCTGCAACTTGCATTCCTTAACAAAGAAAATGCATTCAATCAAAAGACATGCAATTTTAATTGGATAAGAATTCTAACCATTTCTTACCAATCCATTTCAAAGGTGATTCCTTTAACTGCACATCGATATCAACATGTGTATCATCCTGACACATATCAATGATGGAAACTTCATTCCCATTCTTGCCATACTCTTTCTCCCACTTCTTCAACTTTTGTGGAAGCATTGTTGGATTCAGAGTCCAACACCTTTCAACAGTATGTCCTTGCTTATGGCAATAAGTGCAACACATGTTCATCTTCTTGACCGCATGATTTGCATTGTTCATTGGAACTTTGGCTTTTTGCCTCCTTTCCTTCAAAATTTTCCTGTATGTTGCCATTCTTTTCCAACATCTAGAAACACTATGGTTAAAAAAACCACAAAAAGAACATGCAATTCTTTTCCAATGCTTGTGTGGAAATTTTCCATGCTTTACATGATCAAAGGAAATATGATTGAAATCAGATTTATACCTTTCTCTTTCACCTTCATTACCTTCATGAGAAGGTGAATCGAAAGAAGAAGAAGCTCCCTTTGGAACACTATCAATCCCATCAATGGTTTTAGAGCTTTCACCACTCCCTTGTTCAAGTGCATGCTGATGCACACCTTCTTCCTTCATAGCTGCTTTGGAACTTTCTCCATAAGATTGTCCATAGCAAAGACCCAAATTCTTAAGCCTTACCTCAACCATTATTGGCTCAACTATACCCTGTGCATGTTTTCCCAATCCTTTTCCTTCATATCCCATTTTGGACATCAACTTGGACCCTATGCCTTTGGTATGTTTCTCAAAAGAACCAACATAAACATTCTTATAAGAAATTGAAGACAAACTAGAGTTGTTTACCTCTTCTTCAAGCTGATACTTGGCTAAGGCTTCTTTGGAAACAAGGAGTTGTGTCTCCAACTCATGCATCTTTTCCAGCTTCATGTTTGCAATACGAAGTTGGCCTTCCATTTCCTGCAATTGGCCAGAAAGCAACTGCTTCTCTTCCCTCATGGAATTCAACTGCTCTTGAAGTCTAGAGCTCTTTCTTTCATCCTCATAAATTTCTCTCACCATATTCATCATGATGAAAAAATCTTGCTTCAAGCCTTCATCAAAAAATCTTGTGAAGGAGGACAATTTTGAGAACTCACTTATGGAAGTTGTCATTATAAAAATGAACAAAAAAGCTTTAGCAAACTCAAACAACAAGTAGTTTGCAGAATAATAAAGCAGTCAATATTCAACACTGCTTAAGACAACTTTCAAGCTACACAATCAAGCTAGTGATGGCAGTCAAGCAAACCTAGTGCTCTGATACCATCTGATCTAAAAATGGAATGTACTTGTTTAAGGGTGCAAGGTATCCATTTCCCATAATTTCAAATTGAGCTATACACTCCAAGTGACCTCTGAAAATGTGAAAAATTCTTATTTCTTATACAGAGATAGACTGTAGGGGCATTCACTAGACATGTCACCTCTAAAGAGAGGATGAGTTCTAGAGGCTACCTGGCCCTCTACAGGCTCTGCCTAAAGAAATAATGAAGTAACACTTAGAAGTCTTTGACATACACATACTTGAAGTTTGATGTCTTGCGGAATAAGACAAATAACTTTCTGTAGCTGAGTAGGTGATTATGTGTGTATGCAAGTTATGTATATTTTCTGTTTAACACTTTATATCAGTTTTGTTTAGCATATCATCTTTAGCAAATAAAGACATCAAAATGATAAGCAGTTCACCCCCTCCTCTGGGCTACATCTGCTGGACCAAGCCTCTCAAACTAGGCTTGTCCTCTTGTATTAAAAATGCTACAAAGGCTAATACAAGAATATGAGAGTCTCGAAAGACAGATCTGACTGTAAATACAGAATCAGAAGATAGGAATTAGCTAAACATGCTATTTCCCAAACACTAAACAGTGAAATTGTACCTGATACAGTACTTTCCCCCAATTGGCCCTGGTGACCCTTTAGAATTGCATGGAGAATTTCGAGGTGAAGATGACCTCAATTGGTTCTGAAACCTCTGCCATTAGACTCAGAAAGTCGAAAATAGCAGAAATAGGCTTTTGAATCACCAAAAATGGATGAACATAGCTCCCAAACAGCTCCAGCACTGAAATGGCCCTGGTGGCCCTGAAAGCTTCCCTGAAGCTAAACAGTGAGAAGAATTCCTCAAAAGGAAAAACGAGCTGTAGAAATGGATTTAGAATGCTGAAAAACCTCAGGAATGACCTTCGTTCCACATTCACTGGCTGCACAATTCCCAATGCAGCTCCCAAACTGATTTGGCCCTAGTGGCTCTTGGAACTTCCACGAAGCAATATCACCTGCAAACGACCTCATATGGCTGTGAAACCTGTGCCAATGGCTTCAGAAGGTCGAAGAGACCCGAAATAAAAAAAAAATTTGTCTTCAAAGACCTCTCCTAGCAGAAGTTATGCCACATTTACTAAACTGCCAGTTTCACCTTGAGAAGCTCCACCAATTGTGGAGAAACTGTAGATAAGAGCGCCAAAATAGTGGTGGCACCAAAATAAGCGGAACCACCAACTATCCGCGCGGTTTAAACGTTGGCAATAAAAATTATGGTTACGCACATTCGTGCATTCACATATAATGGCGGTCTTGTAACCGTTGCATTGAATATATACGTTTGTTATTAAAAACCCACCATATAGCAATAACCAAAGTTTTAACCGCCAACTGCGCGCCGATTCCTTTCTGGGAGAAGGTTCCCCGCCCGTGGTTTTTTTGGGAAGGGGTCGTCCCTTAGGGGCTGACCCCTTTCGGCCCCACCCAAACAAACATTTCGTTCAAATACCAACTCGCGCCGCACATAAAACAAGTCACACGCTCCTCGCTCCACCCAGAAGACGTTGGGTCGTAAACCGATTCTGGCCGCCGGTTCGAATCCGGCCCTCCACCCATAAAAAATTTTAATACGCCATTCAACTCCGTCTGGGGCCACGTGGCTACCCGGCTAGCCACGTGGCACCTTTCCTCATTGGTTGAAACGGACAGACTCTAATATTCGGGAATATTCCCAGAATATTCTGTGGAATATTCTTTTTTAAATAAAATTTTTCCACAAAGGCAAATTAACATTTTTTTTAATGGAAATGGAGAAATCTTCAAACTTGAATAACTTCTTCATACGGAGACCATTTTTCGAACCGTTCGCGGCGCCGGAATCAGGAAGAAGAGCTCTATCGGGTCGTTCAGGTTCCAACCAATTCTGAGCACCTTCATTTTTGACCATTTTACGACACTTGGTCCTGAGCTCCTGATCACACCTCCCAAATGAGAAGGCTTTTGGTCCCCAAAAGCTTACTGAAACTCTGATCTGAACTATACAACAATTGAGGAACAGAAATATCCTCTTCCAGTCAGCCAAAAGAGCATACTAATGCCCAAAAATGTCCTGCCTTGCTAAATGTCGTCATGGCGACTTTTTGCTGCATACGCCAAGTACTTGTCGAATCCCGACCAAGTTCTTTCGCCAGACAAATCTGAAATTGCAGGAACCAGCAATGAAAACTTGCTGCTATATAAGCTGAAATATTCAACTGAATATGTGGACTTGCCAACTGTCATGATGCCCATCCAAGGCACCTTCATTCCAGAAGAAGAACTGCCTCCCAAATGAGAAAGCTTTTACAAAGATGAAACACTTCATCATTTCTCCTGTTTACAATCTTGGAGAACAAATTAACTTTTTCCAAGTCAATATTACATTACATGCATGGTTAAAAACAAAGTAATCAACCCTTCAAGTTAACCACACATACATGTTTAAAATACAAGGAAATCATCATTATCCCTGTGCTCATGCATCTCATTCTCATGCATGCAGTTTATCCTCCAACTTTCTCTTAAGTACAATCATAAGTACAAGATCCTCAATCACATGTACATGTACTTTCAAAGCTGAAGTGAATATAACTTTCGCTACGATAGAGTGAGTCTCATACTCAGCTTTTCCATCCTGCAACTTGCATTCCTTCAACAAAGAAAATGCATTCAATCAAAAGACATGCAACTTTAATTGGATAAGAATTCTAACCATTTCTTACCAATCCATTTCAAAGGTGATTCCTTTAACTGCATATCGATATCAGCATGTGTATCATCCTGACACATATCAATGATGGAAACTTCCTTCCCATTCTTGCCATACTCTTTCTCCCACTTCTTCAACTTTTTTGGAAGCATTGTTGGATTCAAAGTCCAACACCTTTCAACAGTATGTCCTTGCTTATGGCAATAAGTGCAACACATGTTCATCTTCTTGACCGCATGATTTGCATTGTTCATTGGAACTTTGGCTTCTTGCCTTCTTTCCTTCAAAATTTTCTTGTATGTTGCCATTCTTTTCCAACATCTAGAAACACTATGGTTAAACAAACCACAAAAATAACATGCAATTCTTTTCCCATGCTTGTGCGGAAATTTTTCATGCTTTACATGATCAAAGGAAATATGATGGAAATCAGATTTAGACCTTTCTCTTTCACCTTCATTACCTTCATGAGGAGGTGAATCAACAGAAGAAGAAGCTCCCTTTGGAACACTAACAATCCCATCAATGGTTTTAGAGCTTTCACTACTCCCTTGTTCAAGTGCATGCTGATGCACACCTTCTTCCTTCATGGCTGCTTTGGAACTTTCTCCATAAGATTGTCCATAGCCAAGACCCAAATTCTTAGGCCTTACCTCAACCATTATTGGCTCAACTATACCCTGTGCATGTTTTTCCAATCCTTTTCCTTCATATCCCATTTTGGACATCAACTTGGACCCTATGCCTTTGGTATGTTTCTCAAAAGAACCAAGTTCATAAACATTCTTATAATAAATTGAAGACAAACTAGAGTTGTTTACCTCTTCTTCAAGCTGATACTTGGCTAAGGCTTCTTTGGAAACAAGGAGTTGTGTCTCCAACTAATGCATCTTTTCCAGCTTCATGTTTGCAATACGAAGTTGGCCTTCCATTCCTGCAATTGGTCAGAAAGCAACTGCTTCTCTTTCCTCATGGAATTCAACTGCTCTTGAAGTCTAGAGCTCTTTCTTTCATCCTCATACATTTCTCTCACCATATTCATCATGATGAAAAATTCTTGCTTCAAGCCTTCATCAAAAAATCTTGTGAAGGAGGACGATTTTGAGAACTCACTTATGGAAGTTGTCATTATAAAAATGAACAAAAGAGCTTCAGCAAACTCAAACAAGAAGTAGTTTGCAGAACAATAAAGCAGTCAATCTTCAACACTGCTTAAGACACCTTTCAAGCTACACAATCAAGCTAGTGATGTCAGTCAAGCAAACCTAGTGCTCTGATACCATCTGATCTGAAAATGGAATGTATTTGTTTAAGGGTGCAAGGTATCCATTTCCCAATATTTTCAAATTGAGCTATACACTCCAAGTGACCTTCGAAAATGTGAAAAATTCTTATTTCTTATACATAGATAGACTGTAGGGGCATTCACCGGACATGTCACCTCTAAAGAGAGGATGAGTTCCAGAGGCTACCTGGCCCTCTACAGGCTCTGCCTAAAGAAATAATGAAGTAACACTTAGAAGTCTTTGACATACACATACTTGAAGTTTGATGTCTTGCGGAATAAGACAAATAACTTTCTGCAGCTGAGTAGGTGATTATGTGTGTATGCAAGTTATGTATATTTGCTGTTTAACATTTTATATCAGTTTTGTTCAGCATCATCTTCAGCAAATAAAGACATCAAAATGATAAGCAGTTCACCCCCTCCTCTGGGCTACATCTGCTGGATCAAGCCTCTCAAACTAGGCTTGTCCTCTTGTATTAAAAATGCTACAAAGGCTAATACAAGAATAAGAATGTCTCGAAAGACAGATCTGACTGTAAATACAGAATCAGAAGATAGGAATTAGCTAAACATGCTCTTTCCCAAACACTAAACAGTGAAATTGTACCTGACACAGTACTTTTCCCCAATTGGCCCTGGTGACCCTTTAGACATGCATGGAGAATTTCGAGGTGAAGATGACCTCAATTGGTTCTGAAACCTCTTCCATTAAACTCAGAATGTCGAAAATAGCAGAAACAGGCTTTTGAATCACCAAAAATGGATGAACATAGCCCCCAAACAGCTCCAGTACTGAAATGGCCCTAGTGGCCCTGAAAGCTTCCCTGAAGCTAAACAGTGAGAAGAATTCCTCAAAAGGAAAAAAGATCTGTAGAAATGGTTTCAGAATGCTGAAAAACTTCAGGAATGACCTTCGTTCCACATTTACTGGCTGCAAAATTCCCAATGCAGCTCCCAAACTGATTTGGCCCTAGTGGCTCCTGGAACTTCCACGGAGAAACATCACCTGCAAACGGCCTCATATGGCTGTGAAACCTATGCCAATGGCTTCAGAAGGTCGAAGAGACCCAAAATCAAAAAAAAAATCGTCTTCAAAGGCCTCTCCTGGCAGAAGTTATGGCACATTTACTAAACTGCCAGTTTCACCTTGGGAAACTCCACTAATTGTGGAGGAACTACAGATAAGCCCACCAAATAAGGCGGTGGCGCCAAAATGGGCGGAGGCTGCCAATCTTATCCGCGCGGTTATCGTGGCAATAAATATTATGGTTATCCACGTTCATATGCGGCGGGGTTGAAACTGTTTTGCATTGAATACAAACGTTTAATATTTAAAACCCACTATATACACATAACCAAAGTTGTAAATCCGCCCGAACTGCGCGCCGATGGTCTTGGGAGAAGGTTCCGTGCCGGAGGTTTTATGGGAAGGGGGCTGGCCCTTAGGGGCTGGCCCCCTTTCAGGCCCCGCCCAAACAATCCGAACAGCTTTTAAAACTCTTTTCCACCATCGTAAATAAGAAACATCGATGGGCTATTGGTTAAAACATTGTGTTATTATCCACCAGGTCGCTGGTTCGAATCCGGCCTCGACCCATAAAAATTTTACAATTCGCCATTTCAATCCGACCTTTGGGGCCCACGTGGCGGCCTCCGGGATAGCCACGTGGCGCCTTCTCATTGGATGCCAAGGGATATTCCCCAGAATATTCTACGAAATATTCCACGGAATATTCCTAGAATATTCTGTGGAATATTCTTTTTTTAATAAAATTTTTTCCACAAAGTCAATTTGGCATTTTTTAATGGAAATTGAGAAATCTTCAAACTTGAATAACTTCTGCATACGGCATCGGATTTGAGAACCGTTCGTGGCGCCGGAATCAGGAAGACGAGCTCTATCCGGTCGTTCAGGTTCAAACTAGTTCTGAGCACCTTCATTTTTGACCATTTTACGACACTTGGTCCTGAGCTCCTGATCACACCTCCCAAATGAGAAGGATTTTGGTCCCCAAAGAAAGAAACTTGAATCTCTGATCTGAAGCTATCAAGCACTTGAGAGCAAATATCCTCATCGATCGGCAAAGAAAGAGCATACTGATGCCAAAAATGTCTTGCCTTGCTGTCGTCATAGGCGACTTTTTCTTGTATCATGAATATATCGAATCCGAGTCAAGTTCTTTCGCGAGAAAAATCCTGAAATTGCAGGGAACCGACAATGAAACTTCTTTGATATGTAATTTGAGAAATATTCCCACACGAACATGTGGAGCTTAAGCCATCCACGATGCCCATGGCACCTCAAGCTCCCGAAGAATAATTGCCTCCCAAATGAGAAAGGCTTTTACAAGATGAAACACTTCATCATTTCTCCTCCTTTACAATCTTGGAGATCAAATTAACTTTTTCCAAGTCAATATTACATTACATGCATGGTTAAAAACAAAGTAATCAACCCTCCAAGTTAATCACACATACATGTTTAAAATACAAGGAAATCATCATGATCCCTGTGCTCATGCATCTCATTCTCATGCATGCAGTTTATCCTTCAACTTTCTCTTAAGTACAATCATAAGTACAAGATCCTCAATCACATGTACATGTACTTTCAAAGCTGAAATGAATATAACTTTCGCTACGATAGAGTGAGTCTCATACTCAGCTTTTCTATCTTGCAACTTGCATTCCTTTAACAAAGAAAATGCATTCAATCAAAAGACATGCAACTTTAATTGGATAAGAATTCTAACCATTTCTTACCAATCCATTTCAAAGGTGATTCCTTTAACTGCACATCAATATCAGCATGTGTATCATCCTGACACATATCAATGATGGAAACTTCCTTCCCATTCTTTCCATACTCTTTCTCCCACTTCTTCAACTTTTGTGGAAGCATTGTTGGATTCAGAGTCCAACACCTTTCAACAGTATGTCCTTGCTTATGGCAATAAGTGAAACACATGTTCATCTTCTTGACCGCATGATTTGCATTTTTCATTGGAACTTTGGCTTCTTGCCTCCTTTCCTTCAAAAGTTTCTTGTATGTTGCCATTCTTTTCCAACATCTAGAAACACTATGGTTAAACAAACCACAAAAAGAACATGCAATTATTTTCCCATGCTTGTGTGGAAATTTTCCATGCTTTACATGATCAAAGGAAATATGATTGAAATCAGATTTATACCTTTCTCTTTCACCTTCATTACCTTCAAGAGGAGGTGAATCAAAAGAAGAAGAAGCTCCCTTTGGAACACTATCAATCCCATCAAGGGTTTTAGAGCTTTCACCACTCCCTTGTTCAAGTGCATGCTGCTGCACACCTTCTTCCTTTATGGCTGCTTTGGAACTTTCTCCATAAGATTTTCCATAACCAAGAACCAAATTCTTAGGCCTTAGTTCAACCATTATTGGCTCAACTATACCCTGTGCATGTTTTCCCAGTCCTTTTCCTTCATATCCCATTTTGGACATCAACTTGGACCCTATGAATTTAGTATGTTTCTCAAAAGAACCAAGTTCATAAACATTCTTATAAGAATTTGAAGACAAACTAGAATTGTTTACCTCTTCTTCAAGCTGATACTTGGCCAAGGCTTCTTTGGAAAAAATGAGTTGTGTCTCCAACTCATGCATCTTTTCCAGCTTCATGTTTGCAATACGAAGTTGGCCTTCCATTTCATGCAATTGGTCAGAAAGCAACTGCTTCTCTTCCCTCATGGAATTCAACTGCTCTTGAAGTCTAGAGCTCTTTCTTTCATCCTCATACATTTCTTTCACCATATTCAACATGACGAAAAATTCTTGCTTCAAACCTTCATCAAAAAATCTTGTGAAAGAGGACGATTTGGAGAACTCACTTATGGAAGTTGTCATTATAAAAATGAACAAAAGAGCTTCAGCCAACTCAAACAACAAGTAGTTTGCAGAATAATAAAGCAGTCAATCTTCAACACTGCTTAAGACACCTTTCAAGCTACACAATCAAGCTAGTGATGTCAGTCAATCAAACCTAGTGCTCTGATACCATCTGATCTGAAAATGGAATGTACTTGTTTAAGGGTGCAAGGTATCCATTTCCCATAATTTCAAATGTGAGCTATACACTCCAAGTGACCTCTGAAAATGTGAAAACTTCTTATTTCTCATACAGAGATAGACTGTAGGGGCATTCACCGGACATGTCACCTCTAAAGAGAGGATGAGTTCCAGAGGCTACCTGGCCCTCTACAGGCTCTGCCTAAAGAAATAATGAAGTAACACTTAGAAGTCTTTGACATACACATACTTGAAGTTTGATGTCTTACGGAATAAGACAAATAACTTTCTGCAGCTGAGTAGGTGATTATGTGTGTATGCAAGTTATGTATATTTGCTGTTTAACACTTTATATCAGTTTTGTTTAGCATATCATCTTCAGCAAATAAAGACATCAAAATGATAAAGCAGTTCACCCCCTCCTCTGGGCTACATCTGCTGGACCAAGCCTCTCAAACTAGGCTTGTCATCTTGTATTAAAAATGCTACAAAGGCTAATACAAGAATAAGAGTGTCTCGAAAGATAGATCTGACTGTAAATACAGAATCAAAAGATAGGAATTAGCTAAACATGCTCTTTCCCAAACACTAAACAGTGAAAATTGTACCTGATACAGTACTTTTCCCCAATTGTCCCTAGTGGCCCTTTAGACTTGCATGGAGAATTTCGAGGTTAAGATGACCTCAATTGGTTCTGAAACCTCTGCCATTAGACTCAGAAGGTCGAAAATAGCAGAAACAGGCTTTTGAATCACCAAAAATGGATGAACATAGCCCCCAAACAGCTCCAACACTGAAATGGCCCTGGTGGCCCTGAAAGCTTCCCTGAAGCTAAACAGTGAGAAGAATTCCTCAAAAGGAAAAATGAGCTGTAGAAATGGATTCAGAATGCTGAAAAACTTCAGGAATGACCTTCGTTCCACATTCACTGGCTGCACAATTCCCAATGCAGCTCCCAAACTGATTTGGCCCTAGTGGCTCCTGGAACTTCCACGGAGAAAAATCACCGGCAAACGGCCTCAGATGGCTGTGAAACCTGTGCCAATGGCTTCATAAGGTCGAAGAGACCCAAAATCAAAAAAAAATTCGTCTTCAAAGGCCTCTCCTAGCAGAAGTTATGGCACATTTACTAAACTGCCAGTTTCACCTTGGGAAACTCCACTAATTGTGGAGGAACTGCAGATAAGCCCACCAAATAAGGCGGTGGCGCCAAAATGGGCGGAGGCCGCCAATCTTATCCGCGCGGTTATCGTGGCAATAAATATTATGGTTATCCACGTTCATATGCGGCGGGGTTGAAACTGTTTTGCATTGAATACAAACGTTTAATATTTAAAACCCACTATATACACATAACCAAAGTTGTAAATCCGCCCGAACTGCGCGCCGATGGTCTTGGGAGAAGGTTCCACGCCGGAGGTTTTATGGGAAGGGGGCTGGCCCTTAGGGGCTGTTCCCCTTTCGGGCCCCGCCCAAACAATCCGAACAGCTTTTAAAACTCTTTTCCACCATCGTAAATAAGAAACATCGATGGGCTATTGGTTAAAACGTTGTGTTATTATCCACCAGGTCGCTGGTTCGAATCCGGCCTCGACCCATAAAAATTTTACAATGCGCCATTTCAATCCGACCTTTGGGGCCCACGTGGTGGCCTCCGGGCTAGCCACATGGCGCCTTCTCATTGGCTGCCAAGGGATATTCCCCAGAATATTCTACGGAATATTCCACAGAATATTCCCAGAATATTCTGTGGAATATTCTTTTTTTAATAA
Source organism: Pinus albicaulis (assembly GCA_034641835.2). Lineage (NCBI taxonomy): Eukaryota > Viridiplantae > Streptophyta > Pinopsida > Pinales > Pinaceae > Pinus > Pinus albicaulis. The sequence continues at coordinate 867,349,905 of CM076577.1, read as the reverse complement.
AATTTTTTCCACAAAGTCAATTTGGCATTTTTTAATGGAAATTGAGAAATCTTCAAACTTGAATAACTTCTGCATACGGCATCGGATTTGAGAACCATTCGCGGCGTCGGAATCAGGAAGACGAGCTCTATCCGTTCGTTCAGGTTCAAACTAGTTCTGAGCACCTTCATTTTTGACCATTTTACGACACTTGGTCCTGAGCTCCTGATCCCCTTCCAACTGGTTATAATAGGCTTTATTTGAGTCCTCCACCAGCTGATCCTAATATTGGTCAAGATTCATCCTTGGTCGATCCTGCTCCCTTGGAAATTCAAATTCAAGAATCCGTTCCCAACCAACCATTGGTCATGGGATCGGTTGAGTTGGCCCCGTCTGCAGTGCACCAGGTCTTTTCCATTGAGAGTGGACCTCACACCCCTCAGGTTCTTCTTGTTTCTTCAGATTCCTCTGACTTAGAGAAATATTCTCCTGTCCCTTTACCTCAAGAAGCTACTCCTCCGCTTCCCGTGATGGAGGTCCCGGAGGATTCCCCTCTCACCTTCGAGATGGAGGTCATGGAGGATGCTCCTTCTTCTTCCGTAACACCAGGGGAAGACCATCTTGGTTCGATGGTAGCCCCTCCGAGAAGTTTGGTCGCTTCCTTTTATTGGAATCAATTCGCAGGATACTGCCTTCCGTCTTATGTGCCTTTCGAGATAACGGTACAGGCCTTTGGTCTGGTTGTACCTAGCACCATTATAGAAGAAGGCGCGTATGTTAGTGTTCTATCCTCAACTACTTGGAAATATTTTGGCTCGCTGCTACTTGCGCTTGTAACGCAGAATCTGTTGGCATTTAGCCGAAGAACGAGTCAACCCTTAGGGATCCTTCCGAGGTTACCTATTACTTTGGGAGGTAAAACTATACATATGGACATGATGGTTGTTCCAGGCCCTTTGGATTTAAATCAGCTCTTGGGGCGCGATTACACCTATGCCATGGGAGCACTTGTCTCATCCCTTTTTCGTGTGGTCTATTTTCCACATGAAGGACAGATCGTGACCATTGATCAACTTTCATTCTTTGGTCCTGATGTGGCAGCTGGCCTGCCATCATCCCTTCCTAGTTTTTATCCACCTGTTGTATCTGTCCCACCACAGGTCAACTATGTGGCTACCTACCCTGTGCTTTTACTCAGTGATAGTGCCGTTGTTCATCGTATGCTGGGGGCATTGGGTCCTGACTTCCAGGATGTTTTCCTTCCATCGAGAGTGGAATTATTGGAAGCGATGACTTCTCATTCATTATGACGAGTTTGGTCAGAGCAGAGTTCCTTGTCTTGTGTTAAGCTCCTTAAAAAATGAAACAAGGTCGGCGGAGCAGAGTTCCTTGTCTTGTGTCAAGCTCCTTAAAAAATGAAACAAGGTCGTTGGAGCACAGTTCGTTTTCTTGTGTCAAGCTCCTTAAAAAATGAAACAAGATGGTCGGAGCAGAGTTCCTTGTCTTGTGCCAAGCTCCTTAAACCATGAAACAAGGTGTCCTGAGGATAGTTCTTTTAATGTGTCAACCTCGTTAAAAAGATGAAACACATTCCCATTCAATTCAAGTCTTTGATAAGATCTCGTAAAATCCAAGTTGAGTCTATCTCTGGATCTTGTAACTTGAACCTTCACTCCCTCCATCTATTTACTCAGGTGCATGGACTGAAGCTTGGGGGGCATGTACCTCGAATTGAGTCACCATGTTGGGGGCATGCTTACCTTTTTCAAGCATAGTTTGTTTCCATTTCAAGCTTGTGTAAAAATGAAACCGGTGTCAAGCATAGTTTATCTTGATTTCAAGCTTCTGTAAAAATGAAACCATTCCCATTTTACCTCTCATGATTTCCATTTTATCAGCCTATTTTTGCCAGATGAGCCTTGGTTTTCTCACTCCATCGTCACTATCTTCTTGGCCGATCATATGCCTTCACTTGGTTGTTTTACCATTCCTGAGGAACCGCTGCGATGAGTGGTCTTGTTAGCCAACCTCTTGACCTTTTTTTGTTTTGAGCAGTTCCAGCATCACCAGAACCAGTAGCTACCCTTTATACCACTCGTTCATCCAGGAGGAGTCATCTTTCAGCTCTTTTCTAACTCTCTAAACATGAAAAGATTGCCGTGTCCCTTGTCATTTCGATCTCGTTAAAGTGGCCACGAAACGAAATCTACCCAGTATACATTTACCCCTTTTTTAGGCTGGGATAGATTACTTACGAAAAAGGAATACCATAGCCTATCGCGACTAGGAGGTTTTCTCAGACATAGTTTTCTACCTTTTCGGATCTGAGGAACTATTTACGAAAAGGGACTATTGGAGTTTACTTTTCTGCTGTCTTTTCAAACTCTCTAAACATGAAAAGACGCTGAGTTCTCCCTTTTTCAGACTCGTTAAACCTAAATGACATTGGAAATTGTCAATCATGACGTTATTCGAGTTTCTCCTTCCTAGGGCTCGTTAAATCTACTAGGATGGGTTCGTCCGAAGGACGAGCTTATATGACAAGCATATGGTATCCTCTTCAAGCTTGTGTAAAAATAAAGAGGTAATCGCTAGGAATGGTGGGGAAAAATGGAACCAGCATCGTTGTCGTGTCGGCAGTATGTTGCTCTTGAACATGGCACTTATCTGCATTCGTGTCGGGTTGGGGACATATCATCTCGTTTTTCCACTTGCCTCCATGGGTTTGGGTAATCCATTTTGACCTCTCATATGCTCTTTGCCTCGTCATCATGACCCCTGATCTGTTGATGTCAAATACTGCCAAATCCACTGTTGTGCCATCGATATGTTCAGTAGAAGTTGACCTCTGCAAAAATTTCAACCTTCCTCTAATTCTCATCTGATCTTGATTCACAAAGACATTATGTTCCTTTGTCTCGCATTGATTATGTGGGAAAAACTATGGTCCACCTTCGATCAAGGTCACTTCCTGTTGACTTCAGCTCATTATCTAGGAAGTTGATGTAGAGACTCCCTTCTGGTACCTTGGAGCCTGCATGCGTCAATGGCAGGTTCTTCACGTTCGACGTGAGGTTTTCATCATTGGCCTCCGATCGAGTGATTCTACGGGTGTTAGACGCCAGCTCACTAATTCACATGCCATAGATTGTACCTATAGTACCTTGAGGACCATTGTCATTATTGGTGGTACCTCTTGCACCTGTTAACAACTTTCATCATTGGCTGGTAATCAGGCGATGTTCTTGCATGTTCGACTACAGCTCACTTATTCGCATGCTTGAAATTGTACTTTTTCGGGTCGAGATGGAGTGCAAGACCTTGGATTTTGTCTGTTGGAATCCAGGCTATGATTTTTTGGATTATTATGATTGGTTACATGACTCGCTGATTGGATGGCTGCGACCATACCTAAGTCTATTTATCGATCCTCGCTGGATGGCTGCGTCCATACCTTGGATCTGGATTATGGTATACTCTATTATGGATGGTTGTGCCCATACCACGTGTTAGCACTCAAATCTACCTCAGGCTGAAATGAAGTAAACTCAAGGCTACATCAAACCACGCTCAGCCTCGTAGCTAGCCCTACGAGGACAGGAGAGGGCTCTCTCCGTCAATCTCGAGAAAATGAGCAATAGGATGCGAGATGACTTACAATAAGAACTGATTTTAGGCTAGTAAAGAGATACGTATGTTTGATTTTTTGGTTTTTTGGTTTTCGCTGGAGAAATGGGAAAACAAATTTTGGGTCAGGGGATAAGGTCAGACCTTTGCAGATTTCAAGTTGGGGCGAGGTAGGTGAATGTCTTGATGCTTTTGATTGGATATATGGACAGATTAGACCGACGAGGAGCTGAAGAGGGCAAAGAAGAACTTGGATCCTCTCCAAACAGTTGAAAACATATAGAACTAACTGAATTCAAAGGCCAAGCACTGTAAACAATGGATTCAACCTTATTCACTCATTCAATTTAGTTCGGAAGCATAATGAAAGGATGGCATACATTAAACATGAAGAAACTTACAGTAAACAAAGAAGAAACACCATCAAGAACAGAACACCACAAGGATCCCAACAAGTGCCACAAAACCCCTGATCTTTCCTTAGCCAAAATATGAAAAGTATGTACAATGATATCAAAGTATCCCAAGAGTCCAACCTGTAGAATGCCTCAGAAATTACAATATATAGATCACTCTAACCCATTTCCCCACCTCTAGGGGTCGAATTCCCTCTTCAGGGATCAGTTTCAACCAATTCTAATCATGGAACTACAATCTAGGCAGCTAACCACTTGCCTCTAAAAGAGTGGAAACTGATCCATTACATGATTTTTACTCATTTGAGAGTGAATCTTCTAGAAGAGATAAAAACAAGCCAAAGTTACATGCCAAACATGAATTTACATCATAAAAACCCAAGAATTATATCCATAGGCAAAACTGGTCCAAAATAGGCGAAATACTGAGCTGGCAGCTGAAAACTCAAAAAAATCTCTAGGTGGGTCGCTCCTGAACTGCGTGGGTCGCTCATGTTCCAGGCTGATTTTGAGGTAGCTCCCGACATCAAAATTGAGCTCATGATAGCTCGTTGGAAAGCCCTGGATCTCTACTTTCCAACCCAAGTGGAATTTATGAATTTGGAGTTGATTTAACCCTCCAAAACCTCATTCTCCCAGAGGTACTTCCTGCTGGTGCAAAAGGTGGCAGCAAGGTGGTTTTCATGGTGTTTTTGAGCTGTTTGACCATCCAGATTTTGTTGAAATGCTAAGTTGACTTCAGAGGATGCATAATTAACCATGAAAAATCCAAAAATGTAAAAATCTCCTCCAGCAAGTGTCTCAAAAAATGCGAGCGCATGAGCGCGCGACCCACGTAGCTGCAAAACCTGTTTTTAAGACCAAAAATTTGAAAATGACAAAATTTTCTCCGAATTTGCCCAAATTCGGAGCGGAGGTCCTCCATCATGTGTCTTGCTCAGTCAATGAAGCCTCGGCCAAAATCCAGAGTGGATCAGGCCTTTTCCGCCATTTTAGTGCTCTCCTGGTGCATGCAGCTCCTGTGGTGAAAACACTGTCTCGGTTGTATGTGTTGGTCTCTATCATGATCCTGTGAATGTACCTGCGCTGATGAAGAAGGCGAGACCCCTTTCCACATCACGTGGAGATAATACTCGCCGTGTCGATGAAGTCGGCAGGACCCCTTCCACCTCACGTGGAGATAGTACCCGCCGTGTCGCTGCAAAGAAGGCCCTGTGGCCTCGCTGATATGTCTGAACCAAAGGAGTGATGATATGCTCAACCTCAAGCATGTCCGGCTGGTGTGAGGAGGGCTCTCCTGCATCATGAACTGCCTCGGGAGGCTGCTGTGGCACTCTGAAAAAGTCTCTAGAAATGAAATCTTCCCAAGTGATGCCATGCTCTGCCAACTGATGTGACACCAAGATTTTGATCAAAGCGAAATGATATATACTCATTTACTGCTGCACTGGGCTCGTCTTCTTCTGCACAAATGTCACCATCCTCTCTATGTTGCGGTGTATGAAATACGGAATATTCATCATACGCACCCTTGTGAAGTGCATCAGCAAACGAACATGATATGAGAAAAGACGAGCATACCTGCCCTCACAACTGAAATACTGAATAATGAGCCTCATGAGTGGCGCATACTCATCTCTCAAGAATCTGAATGGAAAAACTCTGCTCAAGTAAGCCACATATCCAGTTTTAATGTATGGCTCATAGTGAAATTTCTCTAACTGCTTACCCTTGCTCCATTCCTCGCCTATGTTCGGTATGCCGGTGGCTTGAGCAATAGTCAAAGGTGATACAATGAAATCAACCCCAGCAAGGTTTACCCGATCACCCTGTAAATGAAGAACAAACAGACGTGCTAATTCACGATGAGGTCGGGTTTGTACAACCATCTCACAAAACCTGAAACATGACAAGAACCGAAAACAATCCATAGCTAATGGACATGCCTGCAACCGAGCCAAAGAAGTAGGCTCCTCTCTGCGATGATCACCACTTCTATTTTCTCTGCGGGAACCCCGTGGCACATTAACTTCAGCCACCGAATCACTGCCTGACCCTGGCTCATATTCTGACTCTGTCTCTGACATATCTCTGATCAAGTTTTTGGCAATGTGTACACTGATATGAATGCAGTGAAAGCAAGATTAGGATGTATGTTTACCACTCAACCAATATTCCCATCGTCAAAGCACTATCAAGGAATCAAATTATGGATAAAATCCCAGCTTTAAATGGACTGAAAAAGGTATCCTCTCTGTTTTGAATGCAAATGAAATTTCGACCAAATAGGAGCAAGCAACCTTCAAAAGTTTGAACACATCTAGTCAAAGGAGAGCATGGCATTAATAATAATATGTCTGTCTATGAGTAATGACCATAAAGGTTTCAATGGGCCATTCGAAACAAAGACATGAGCATATTTTTACATTGGGCAATGTGACCCATTACAAACATGGGCAATGTGACTCAAAGGGTTTAAATATGGTATAACAATAGCAATGGTTGCAGTGGTATAATGGGTATGAGAGCAAATTGATTTTGATGTTATATGGAAGGCTGGCCATATCACTGTCTTAAGATAGCAAACACGTTCTTTCCACCATTCATTTTCATTTCAAACCCTGAAAACAATGATATTATGACTGTGGGGTTTTAAAACCTCCATTTGAATATTGGAAACCACCCATGATGCCATAAATGCGTTGAAAAACATCAAACAATGGATAGAAACCTGTTTGAAGGCAGCTTGAGTCGATTCCAAGCCAAACTGGGCGCTCAAACTAAATTCCAAAATTCTGTGTCTGCGTGGGTCGCGCAGGCTCTGCATGGGTCGCGCAGCCCAGGTGGGTCGCGCACCTGCAAACCTACACTGCTGAACTGACTCTGCGTGGGTCGCGCAGCCCAGGTGGGTCGCTCTCCCTCAACGTGGGTCGCGCAGCCCCAAAACTCTGTCCACGCACTTCAAAACTGCGAAATCGGCCCTCCAACTTGCAAACACGATTTGGGAGCTATGAATTGGTTCAAATGAAACTTGTTTGGCTTTTATACATGTCACAAATATCTTCACAATCAGATTTTATTTCAAATCAAACTTCAAACCCATATTACAAATGTTTTTTGTAATTTCACTTTTGGCTTTTTCAAATACAAACTTCCTTTGGCTTTTTTGAGGTCGATACTAATGATTTTGCTGTCTTCTTGCAGGGATATGACTATCTTGGCTAGAGAAAAGACCAGGGGTCTGCTTTTGACAATGTTTTCATGGCGGAACAATTACAAATTTATTACAAAATGATAATGACAAATTTCTAGTTCCAAAACAGAGTTTTGGACTAGAAATATATTTTTTTTTAGAAAATGCTGATGATAATAAAATAGAAATCACAAGTGCTGGACTTTCCTCACCTTGCAGGCTTTATGACTAGTATATAAATGACTCAAAAACCCTAGACACCAAGACCTAGGACACTTATTGACATTTTTAATGACCTCATACATAATGACAATGACTACAAATATTTTTTTTTTTTTGAGGAAATATTTTTAAAATAGCGCTGCAGGTATAAACATGAGGAAACAAAGGACGACAGACCCCCTCGTCAGTTCATGGCATGATCCTAGTGAAATGCAACGAAATGGAACAAGCGAGACACCTAATAATGAATATGCAAAAGACGAAATGATCACTGACGGAGGGCTGCAAGGACCGACTCTAACATTGGCTCCAATGGAGATGGTGGCTCCATGGAGATGCCAAGAACAACAAATCTCTGGGGGAGTCAGACAGTGCCTCTCATCCATTGGGCGATGGAATCATTATTTCAACTGACAAGACAAACTTTGGATAATTTTATTGACTGCAGATTTGACTATAATAGACTGCAATTTGACCAAAACTGACTAGACTCAAACTGACATGACTTTAAACAAGAAGACTGATAAACTTAACTTTACAATCTCAAACCAACCAACCTCTATTTCCAGAATTATAGCCTTCGCTCCGGGCCCCAGACTGAAAACGAGAGCTCAGTGCACACTTGCAATGAAACAAAAGTAAAATGATATATACAATGACAATGAGATCAACAGCAAGTACTCAGAAATAATAGCGCTTCAGCAACCGACCATTGATCGGTCCACCAGGACAATCATCTCCATTCATTTCTTTGAGAAGAAATGCATTTTGCCCTCGATACGCTGCAATCTTAAACGGTCCCTTGCACAAATTCTCAAATTTGTCGTGCTTTCCCTTGTCTTCATTCCGAGCATCCCATTTCAAAACTACTTCATCCAACTGAAACTTATCTGATTTTGCCTTTCTGTCGTAGATCTTCTTAATGCGCTCCTGCAACTTGAAAGTATTTTGAAATACCTCCTCTCGTGTCTGCTGTAAATGAATCATCTCATTAATCCTCCGCTGCATAGGATCCTCTTCACTTCCGGCCTCCTGAAGCAATCTGACCACCGGGACAGCAAGTGAAGTGGGAAAAACTGTATCCGTCCCATACACCAACTCGAAAGGAGACATACCAATAGACCTTTTCTGACTTACCCTATCAGCCCATAATGCATTTACCAACTTTTTGTGCCAAGCCTTCTTGTTGATTTCCAGCAATTTCTTAATGATATTCACCAAGGATTTATTTGAAGATTCCGCCAAGCCATTCCCTTGCGGATGGTATGCGGTTGAATGTCCCAAGGTAATATTGTACTTAAAACAAAAATCAACCATCCTCGTAGACTTAAAAGCTGCTGCATTATCTGTGATTATTTTACTAGGACACCCAAAGCGTGACAAAATATTGTTTTCAAGGAAAGAGATAATTACCGCATCAGTGGCCTGTCGAGTGGGAATCGCCTCAATCCACTTCGTGAAGTAGTCTGTAGCTGTCAAAATCCATCTATGCTATCCGGAAGATGTTGGGTGGATTTCTCCGATAAAATCCAATCCCCACTGCTGGAATGGTGCATTAACTTCGATTGGTTTTAGAGGCAAAGGCTGTAGTTTCTGCTTCCCTTCGAATATTTGACACTCATGACAATTTTTAACAACCTTGAACACATCAGAAAACAAAGAAGGCCAATAATACTCTGCCCTTAGAATCTTATTTGCTGTGGTCTTCCAAAACAAATGACCTCCACAGTCACCTTTGTGAAAATCCTCCAAAACTCTTTGAGCTTCCTCCTCTACTAAACAATTCAACAACATACCCCCAGGGTCTTTCCAATACAACACAGAATTTAAAATGCAGAATTTAGCAGCTCTTAACTTCAATGTTCTACTCTTACTTCGAGGCATACCAGGCGGTGTAGACAAATTCTGAAGCACATATAAAATGTCAGCGTACCAAGGAGAAGAAACAAAAATATCGGATACCTGAACTGACGTACTTTCTTCATCTTCATCAGACATGGCAGCAATCAAATTTATGTCTAGAGCATGCAGATTTGTTTCAGCCATGAGCTTGGCGAGTCCCTGTCCTTTGATCAGCTTGGTCGGTTTAATCTCCACATCGTACTCTAACAATGCAGCAATCCACTTACCTCTTCTTCCTTCTGGATCTGCCTGTACCAAAACATCTTTAACTGCTGCGTTAGGAACATATGCTGTAATATGGGAATGCAATATGTACACACGGAAATCCTTCAAAGCCTTTACAAGCACAAGTGCTTGTTTCTCAATGATATCATACTTCAATGCCCCATCTCTTATGATCCGACTGAAAAAAGCGATGGGCTTCTCAACTCCATCCCTTTTTTGCATCAAAACAGCTGCCAATGTATGCTCAGAAGCGAAAGAAAATAAAATGAAGTCTTGTGTGTAATCGGGGCTGATTAAAATAGGGGCTGAAGAAAGAGCTATCTTTACCAAATTGAATGACTTAACAGCCTCTTCTGTCCATCTTACCTGACTGTCCTTTTTCAGCATGTTCGTGATTTCTCTAAGGTGTTCTGCAAGATTGGGAATGAAACGACGCAGAAAATTCATTTTGCCATTAAATGACTGTATCTCTTTCTTGTTCCGGGGCTGTTCAATCTGTTGAATGGCTTCAACACGTGCAGGATCAACTCGAATGCCATCTTTCGAGATGATGTGGCCAAGGAGCTTTCCTTCATCCATGGCGAAAAGGCTCTTCTTTGGATTCAGCGAAATGCCATATTTTCTGCACTTCTGGAAAACAATTTTCGGATGATATAAGTGTTCCTCATCAGAATTAGAAAATACAGTTAGATCATCAAGGTAAACAACCAAAAACACATCTTTCTCATTGGCAAAAGCCATGTCCATTGCACGTTGAAAGGTAGCGCCTGCATTCTTTAAACCGAACGGCATCTTTGCGTAATGAAATGTTCCCCAAGGAGTGGTGAACGCAGTCTTGTCACGATCATCTTCTTGCACTAAAATCTGATTATAACCTGAGTATCCATCGAGTAGTGACATCCTTGATGCTCCAACTACTCGCTGCAATATGTGATCCATCTTTGGCAGCGGATAATTGTCCTTTAATGATACTTTATTCAGATTTCTGAAGTCAATACATAAACGGATCTCACCTGTCTTCTTTCTCACGGGCACCAAGTTTGATATCCAATCTGAAAAACGAATAGGTACAATAATTCCTAACTTATACAACCTATTTACCTCTTTCTCGATCAATGGTAGCAGCTTTGGATTGATCCTCCTCAACTTTTGACGAAAAGGCTTCTGATTTGGTTTGATGGGAATAGTATGCTGGATGATATTGGTATCATATGTTTTAAGATCTGAATAATCCCACGCAAACACATCAGAAAATGAAGATAACAATTTCACGTATTTTGCTCTTACCTTTGGTGACAATGACTTTGACAATTTCACCATCTTGGGATTCTCAGCTGTCCCAATATTTACCTCTTCGACACCTTTCTCTGTTGGCCTCAATGTAGGCTTACGAGCTACATCATCTTGATCAAACAACTCTTCCAATGGAATCAATCCCTTAGGAATGATGTTATCCTTCAGTTGCAGCACATCCATTTGATTTATCTGTATGTCATCAATACCATCATCAAATTATGTATCTATGGAGGTATCTTTAAACTTACCCTTATTCTGCAGAAATTCACTAATCTCCTCATCATCCTCAAAAACTTGCCAACATCGCTGATTGTCTGGAACGGTGGGTCGGTGTTTCACATGTATCTCAAACTTGTTGCTGGAATTCATTGGAATCTTAAGATTGCTTGTTGCCTTAGCAAGTCCATCCGCAACACCATTTTGTATGCGAGGCACACATGTTAAAGTATAATCAGAAAATAACTTCAGAATATCCAAAACTGCATTTCGGTAAGCCCTCATGCGAGGATGCTTAGCCTGAAACTCACCTTTCACTTGCTTTATCACTAATTCTGAGTCACCATATACCGCAATCCTTTTCGCATTCAGCTTCTTGAGAATCTTAAGGCCAGCAATAAGAGCCTCGTATTCCGCTTCATTGTTAGAACAATCGAATGCAAGCTTGTAAGAACACACTCTCACATTGCTCGGAACTTTATCAGGAGCGAAAACTAGACTTCGAATCCACACACCAATCCCAGCACCATCGCTGCCCACTGCACCATCAAAATCCATGGTCCAAAGACCATTTTCATCGTCCTCTAAATGCTGAAACTGTGTCGGCTCTGTTTTTCCTGTTTGCTGCCCACTGTCTTCAGCTGATTGCTCCAAAACAGCTTGTTTTTCTCTTCTTTCTTTTTGCAAAACTTCTCTAAAATTCTCATTTATTTGTGGTATGTCTTCTTCCTGAACTAATTGACTTTCTACATCATTAAAACTATCAACAAGCAACACAAATGACTCTAAATCAGTATGTACATAGTTCATAGGATGATTGACTGGCTTCTCTTTGCTAGTTATCATGTATTTCATCTTCTGCTCACGATACAACTTTCTCATTTGACCGAAGACTGGAATTGTAGCATAAGAGAAATCTAATTGAAGTGTACCTTTCAACTTTGCCCCCCAAGATCTTGCAAGGAGCATCACGAAACGTGGAGGAATGTCAGCAACCACCACATCCATCAAAACATTCTTCGCTGGAATTTGATCCAAACTTACCACCAAATCTTTGATGAGTCCTATACACTTTACACGGCTGGAATCGAATGAATACAAATCATGATACTCTCTTGTAATGTCTAATCCCAACTTCTCCATGATTGCCTTTGGCATCAAATTGTGTGAAGCACCCGAATCGAGCATAGCATTATGCAATATATATTCATGCAACCTCAAACTGATGTAAAAAGGGGGAACATTACTGTCAGGAGACTCACCATTTAATGCAGGCCCAAAAATAAATTCCGGCTAATCATCCTCAACATTTACCGTGTCAATCATTGGATCAAAGTTCAGAATTTTGGTGACTTGACTACGGTAACTGTTGTTCTTCATAATCTCCGTCAAAGGAATAGATATTTTCAGTTTGGAAATTTCATTTTCCAAGCTAAATGCTGAAACCTTCTCGACCTCTTTAATTAGAATTTCCTTCCTTTCATCTTTGTCTTTCACTATACTTGACTGATTTACCTTCTCAGCTGATGATACTTTACTTGCTGCGGGGTCAATTGTCTCTTTCCCTCTTTTCTGTGGTATTGGTGAATCTGTCTTCGGTGCTGAAGCTTCCTTTCTTTTCTGAATGGGATTTATAGGCACATCTCGATTTCTTAATGAATACTGTTTCTGCTGAGCAGTCAATGCATTCAAATATCCTCTTTGGTATTCATCTGACTCCTCTTCTAAATCAACATCATTTGTTAGGATAAAATCCTCATCTTTCTGAACAACTGAACTTTCACCATACTCCTCTTCCTCAGTAATATAAATAGGAAAATCATCAGGAGTGAAGAAATGATTTTGCTCACCTGACACATCATCATCATCATCGGAATCATGACTCACAAAATTCTGCAAAAGTGGAGTCTTAACCTGCTGTTGGGCTGCTGGCTCTTGAGCTCTTTGTTCACGCTGCTTAATTCTGAATTGTGGCTGCTGCTGGCCACGGAACTTTGGGTTCCGAAACTGTGTTTCTGCTTTGTCAAGATTTATTCTTCTTAAAGCCTTCTCCAACTCACGAGCTAAGTGCTGTTCTGATATAGATGTAGAAGGCTCTTCCTTTATTGTCACTCTTTTCTCTGCTTTCAACCGTGCTCTTTTATCATTCAAATTTGCCTCAACACTAACAGCGACCTTCTGCATATCTTCTAAAGTAGGTGGGTCTATATCACAAAGGGAATAAGCCATCTCCGGATCAAAGCCATCCGGGAATTTAAGGAGAGCAGACTTTTTGGATGGTCTCAAATCATCTGGAATAGCATTATACACTGTATTGAATCTAATGATATAATTCTGAACAGACTCACCAGGATTACGTTTGAGGTTTGTATATTCTGAAGTAATCTGCAGCGGATCCTTTTTCATCTCCCATTGGTCTAAAAACTGCCTCTGAAGTTCTGCCAATGTATCTATGCTTCTTTGTGGCAAGGCTCTGAACCATTTCCGTACCTCTCCTCCAAAGGTTTGCACAAAAAGCCTCATGGTCACATTTTCTTCATCAATCTCGAAACGATCAAAGAAATCTGCCATATTGTCTACATGCTGTTGTGCAAGAAGACTCTGTGGAGTGCCATCAAATGTCGGGATCTTACTCTGATAGTCTGCGGGCATATCATTCAACTGCTGGGGTAACACAAGGGGTGAAAAACGAGCAGCCATAGCTCTTGGTGGATTGAAAACAATCTGTTGTCGAGGAGATACAGGAGGAGTAGGAGTAGTAGGTCTATGAGATGTATTCAATGGAAACGGAGAAAATACTATTGATTGCTGATCAGAAAACTCAGGCTGAACCGGAATGGTAGGGACAAAAGGAGGTTCAGTAGGGATCAGTGAATTTGATGCAATTTCAGATGGGTCAAGAACTTGTGAAGCAGATTCAGTAAATTCAAAAGTATTAGTATCCTCAATAGAACTTTGCAGCTGTCTATCCAAGTACTGTGAGACAAATCTATATTGAAAATCTTCAGTAAATAATGGATCTGGGACTAATCTTGACAATTCAGTTTCGGAAAAATTCACAAACAAGGATGTTTCAAACCGTGCATCAAAGGGGATTTCATCAACATATATGATTTTGACAGGATAGGATGCAGATCGGGTAAGCACTCTGGAACTCTCAAAACTCAATTGGCTTTCTCTTTCAGAACTCTCTTGGCTCCCTTGTTTTCTAAGGGTCCTTGGAATCAGATTCGGATTTTCGAATATTGTTGGTGGATCAGGGTTAGGATTCGCCCTAGTATTTCTTCTTGAAGCCAGTGTATTAATCTTCTCGGAAAACAAAAATTACAAGGAACACAATCAATTATTTTCAGCCTTTCGACTTCTAGACTCAATCATCCAAAAGGTCTAGAACGAATAAGTATACTGGGGTGATTGACAAATCAAGTACTGAACACACAAGCTTACCGGAGATCGACTGAAGCAGCGTTTATCTACTTCCGCTTATGCATAACAAAAGCGTTTCGAAAGCTACCTGGCGTGACTTCAGACTCCGTCTAAGACTCATGGAACAAACACATCAACAAGCAAACCATTGAGATGTTTCCCAGTATGGTCGCCACTATGTTAGCACTCAAATCTACCTCAGGCTGAAATGAAGTAAAACTCAAGGCTACATCAAACCACGCTCAGCCTCGTAGCTAGCCCTACGAGGATAGGAGAGGGCTCTCTCCGTCAATCTCGAGAAAATGAGCAATAGGATGCGATATGACTTACAATAAGAACTGATTTTAGGCTAGTAAAGAGATAGGTATGTTTGATTTTTGGTTTTTTGGGTTTTCGCTGGAGAAATGGGAAAACAAATTTTGGGTCCGGGGATAAGGTCAGACCTTTGCAGAGATCAAGCTGGGGCGAGGTAGGTGATTATCTTGATGCTTTAAATTGGATTTATGGATAGATTAGACCGACGAGGAGCTGAAGAGGGCAAAGAAGAACTTGGATCCTCTCCAAACAGCTGAAAACATATAGAACTAACTGAATTCAAAGGCCAAGCACTGTAAACAATGGATTCAACCTTAATCACTCATTCAATTTAGTTCAGAAGCATAATGAAAGGATGGCATAAATTAAACATGAAGAAACTTACAGTAAACAAAGGAGAAACATCATCAAGAACAGAACACCACAAGGATCCCAACAAGTGCCGCAAAACCCCTGATCTTTCCTTAGCCAAAATATGAAAAGTATGTACAATGATATCAAAAGTATCCCAAGAGTCCAACCTGTAGAATGCCTCAGAAATTACAATATATAGATCACTCTAACCCATTTCCCCACCTCTAGGGGTCGAATTCGCTCTTCAAGGATCAGTTTCAACCAATTCTAATCATGGAACTACAATCTAGGCAGCTAACAACTTGCCTCTAAAAGAGTGGAAACTGATCCATTACATGATTTTTTACTCATTTGAGAGTGAATCTTCTAGAAGAGATAAAAACAAGCCAAAGTTACATGCCAAACATTAATTTACATCATAAAAACCCAAGAATTCTATCCATAGGCAAAACTGGTCCAAAATAGGCGAAATACTGAGCTGGCAGCTGAAAACTCAAAAAAAATCTCTAGGTGGGTCGCTCCTGAACTGCGTGGGTCGCTCATGTTCCAGGCTGATTTTGAGGAAGCTCCTGACATCCAAATTGAGCTCATGATAGCTCGTTGGAAAGCCCTGGATGTCTACTTTCCAACCCAAGTAGAATTTCTGAATTTGGAGTTGATGTGATCCTCCAAAACCTCATTCTCCCAGAGGTACTTCCTGCTGGTGCAAAAGGTGGCAGCAAGGTGGTTTTCATGGTGTTTTTGAGCTGTTTGACCGTCCAGATTTTGTTGAAATGCTAAGTTGACTTCAGAGGATGCATAATTAACCATGAAAAATCCAAAAATGTAAAAATATCCTCCAGCAAGTGTCTCAAAAAAAAGCGAGCGCATGAGCGCGCGACCCACGTAGCTGCAAAACCTGTTTTTTAGACCAAAAATTTGAAAATGACAAAATTTTCTCCGAATTTGCCCAAATTCGGAGCGGAGATCCTCCATCATGTTTCCTGCCCAGTCAATGAAGCCTCGGCCAAAATCCAAAGTGGATCAGGCCTTTTCCGCCATTTTAGTGCTCTCCTGGTGCATGCAGCTCCTATGGTGAAAACACTGTCTCGGTTGTATGTGTTGGTCTCTATCATGATCACAGCCCAGATAGCCTGCGGCGATGAAGGCGAGACCCTTTCCACATCATGTGGAGATTATACTCGCCGTGTCGATGAAGTCGGCGAGACCCCTTCCACCTCACGTGGAGATAGTACCCGCTGTGTCGCTGCAGATAAGGCCCTGTGGCCTCGCTGATATGTCTGAACCAAAGGAGTGATGATATGCTCAAGCATGTCCAGCTGGTGTGAGGGCTCTCCTGCATCATGAACTGCCTCGGGAGGCTGTTGTGGCACTCTGAAAAAGTCTCTAGAAATGAAATCCTCCCAAGTGATGCCTTGCTCTGCCAACTGATGTGACACCAATATTTTGATCAAAGTGAAATGATATATACTCCTGTACTGCTGCACTGGGCTCGTCTTCTTCTGCACAAACATCACCATCCTCTCTATGTTGCGGTGTATGAAATACGGAATATTCATCATACGCACCCTTGTGAAGGGCATCAGCAAACGAACATGATATGAGAACAGACGAGCATACCTGCCCTCACAACTAAAATACTGAATGATGAGCCTCATGAGTGGTGCATACTCATCTCTCAAGAATCCGAATGGAAAAACTCTGCTCAAGTAAGCCACATATCCAGTTTTAATGTATGGCTCATAGTGAAATTTCTCTAACTGCCTACCCTTGCTCCATTCCTCGCCTATGTTCGGTATGCCAGTGGGTTGAGCAATAGTCAAAGGTGATACAATGAAATCAACCCCAGCAAGGTTTACCCGATCACCCTGTAAATGAAGAACAAACAGACGTGCTAATTCACGATCAGGTCGGGTTTGTACAACCATCTCACAAAATCTGAAACATGACAAGAATCGAAAACAATCCATAGCTAATGGACATGCCTGCAACCGAGCCAGAGAAGTAGGCTCCTCTCTGCGATGATCACCACTTCTATTTTCTCTGCGGGAACCCCGTGGCACATTACCTTCAGCCACGCGGCCACGAATCCTTGCCGGCTACGCTCATATTCGGCTACTTGTCTACGACATATCTACGATCAAGTTTTTGGCAATGTGTGCAACGAAAAGAATGCGGTAGAAAGCAAGATTAGGATGTATGTTTACCACTCAACCAATATTCCCATCGTCAAAGCACTATCAAGGAATCAAATTATGGACAAAATCTCAGCTTTAAATGGACTGAAAAAGGTACCCTCTCTGTTTTGAATGCAAATGAAATTTCGACCAAATAGGAGCAGGCAACCTTCAAAAGTTTGAACACATCTAGTCAAAGGAGAGCATGGCATTGATAGTAATATGTTTGTCTATGAGTAATGACCATAAAGGTTTCAATGGGCCATTTGAAACAAACACATGAGCATATTTTTACATTGGGCAATGTGACCCATTACAAACATGGGCAATGTGACTCAAAGGGTTTAAATATGGTATAAAAATAGCAATGGTTGCAGTGGTATAATGGGTATGAGAGCAAATTGATTTTGATGTTCTATGGAAGGCTGACCATATCACTGTCTTAAGATCAAACACGTTCTTTCCACCATTCATTTGCATTTCAAACCCTAAAAACAATGATATTATGACCGTGGGACTTTAAAACCTCCATTTGAATATTGGAAACCACCCATGATGCCACAAATGCGTTGAAAAATATCAAATCATGGATAGAAACCTTTTTGATGGTAGCTTGAGTCGATTCCAAGCCAATCCGGGCGCGCAAACTGAATTCCAAAACTACGTATGCCGTGGGTGTGTGAACTCTGCGTGACGTCGCGCGGCCCCGGGTGGGTCGCGCACACCTGGAAGCCTACGGTCTTGAAGTGACTGCGTGGGTCGCGCAGCCCAGGTGGGTCGCTCTCCCTCAACGTGGGTCGCGCAGCCCCAAAACTCTGTCCACGCACTTCAAAACTCTGAAATCGGCCCTCCACTTCGCAAACACGATTTGGGAGCTATGAATTGGTTCAAATGAAACTTGTTTGGCTTTTATACATGTCAAAAATATCTTCACAATCAGATTTTATTTCAAATCAGATTTCAAACCCATATTACAAATGTTTTTGTAATTTTCACTTTTGGCTTTTTCAAATACAAACTTCCTTTGGCTTTTTTGAGGCCGATACTAATGATTTTGCTGTCTTCTTGCAGGGATATGGCTATCTTGGCTAGAGCAAAGACCAGGGGTCTGCTTTTGACAATGTCTTCATGGCGGAACAATTACAAATTTATTACAAAATGATAATGACAAATTTCTAGTTCCAAAACAGAGTTTTGGACTAGAAATGTATTTTTTTTTTTTTTTTAAAATGCTGATGATAATAAAAATAGAAATCCAAGTACTGGACTCTCCTCACCTTGCAGACTTTATGACTAGTGTATAAATGACTCAAAAAACCCTAGACACCAAGACCTAGGACACTTATTGACATTTTAATGACCTCATACATAATGACAATGACTATAAATAATTTTTTTTTGAGGAAATATTTTTAAAATAGCGCTGCATGTATAAACATGAGGAAACAAAGGACGACAGACCCCCTCGTCAGTTCATGGCATGATCCTAGTGAAATGCAACGAAATGGAACAAGCGAGACACCTAATAATGAATATGCAAAAGACGAAATGATCACTGAAGGAGGGCTGCAAGGACCGACTCTAACACCACGTATATCATGTATTTGAGATATCAGTTGTATTTGTCTATGCAGGTTTTCCGACGGCAGTGTTTTCAGTTGGACACATTCTCGTAAAGAATTTCACCCCTCTCTCTCTCTCGGGCCTCATGCTTTAGGGGGCATCTGTTATGCAATAATTTGTCACCGTCCTTAAAATCCCCATCTCGCCCATTGGAGGGTCATTTTTGTGACCAATAAGCAGTGTCATGCCTTACAAATACCATCATTGCATCCCTTTCCATGAGGACAAAATTCCTTCTGTTGATCATTTCCTGAGCAGACCCCTAAAAACACTTGTTTTTGCCTTGGCGCTGGTAGCCCGTTATGTCCTCGCGCCAATGAGGAAAGTTAACACTGAGCCCGCGCCAGTTGGCGCTCTATCCCAGTTAAGCACCAGCGCCAATCTTCTTATGGAAAGTTTTTTAAAAAGAGAGGCGAAGTTCTGATTACAACAACTTTGTTGATGAGTCATGAGGAGTGGTTTCGACTAAATAACCATGGCCTTCCTCTTTTGGCCTTTTTTTTCCACCTTATGGGGAACCTCCCAAGGGATAAGGCCTCCCTTCCACTATTGTAGGGATCCCAACCTCCTCCTTTCCTCTATAAATATAGCCATCTTCCATTGATGAAGGGGCTGAATGGTTGAACGGGCTGAATGGTTGAATCTCCAAGAGCTTTAATAGCCTAAATAATGTTGAAAGAGATTTGATAGTCCTCAAAGTGCCAAATCCATAGCAAGGAGACTGACGATCGAAGAGAGAGGCTTGTCCCCATTCCCGACAAGCTTTACTGAGACATATTCCGTTGACGACCTGCCGAAGGAAGGTTCAATCTCAGAGCCTGGTTGTATTTTCCTTTGTATGAATTAATGATAAGCGACTATTGGTTATGGTTCCACTCATATCGTTCATTATGATCATGGGTTGTGTCTTCTCTGACTGATACATAATTGCATATATCAGGTTTTACGCTTTTCTTTGTCGTGTTTCTTGTGTGTGCAGGTGTTCGATCGTGGCGAGAGAGAAGATTGTGATTTGCTGGAGCAAGGAAACGAGAGCGCCATCTTCTCTACGAACAATAGCGTTGGACTTGAGGTAGGCCTTCATCGCAAGTTGGTCTATTGCAATAGGAACCTGCGCCTTAGCATGATATGATTGTTGCTAGACCCGATCTGGGCTATTAGGGCTCGCCTCTGTCCACAGAGGGGATTTGCCTCTGTCCGCACTTGACTCCTTCGATTGGAGTCGATTTGCAGGATACCACCTTCCGTCTTATGTGCCTTTTGAGATCACAGTACAAACCTCTGGTTTGGTCATACCCAACACCATTATATATGAAGGCACATCTGTTAGTGTTCTATCCTCAACTACTTGGCAAGCTTTTGGCTCGCTGTAGCTTGCGCCTGTTACGTAGAATCTGTTGGCATTTAATAGAAGAACGAGTCAACCCTTAGGGATCCTTCCAAGGTTACCTATTACTTTTGGAGGTAAAACCGTCCATATGGACATGATGGTTGTTCCAGGCCCCTTGGATTTCAATCTGCTTTTGGGGCGCGATTACACCTATGCCATGGGAGCACTTGTCTCCTCCCTTTTTCGTGTGGTCTGTTTTCTACATGAAGGACGGATCGTGACCATTGATCAACTTTCATTCTTTGGTCCTAATGTGGCAGCTGGCCCGCCATCATCCCTTCTTGGTTTTTATCCACCCGTTGTATCTACCCCACCGCAGGTCAACTATGTGGCTACCTACCCCGTGCCTATACCCAGTGATAGTGCCATTGTGCATCAAGTGCTGGGGGCATTGGGTCCTGACTTCCAGGATGTTTTCCTTCCATCGGGAGTGGAAATCTTGGAAGCGATGACTTCTTATTCATTATGATGAGGTCGATCGGAGCAGAGTTCCTTGTCTTGTTTCAAGCTCCTTAAAAAATGAAACAAGGTCATTGGAGCAGAGTTCCTTGTCTTGTGTCAAGCTCCTTAAAAAGTGAAACAAGGTCATCGGAGCACAGTTTGTTTTCTTGTGTCAAGCTCCTTAAAAAATGAAACAAGCTGGTCGGAGCAGAGTTCCTTGTCTTGTGCTAAGCTCCTTAAACCATGAAACAAGGTGTCCTGAGGATAGTTCTTTTAATGTGTCAACCTCGTTAAAACGATGAAACACGTTCCCGTTCAATTCAAGTCTTTGATAAGATCTCGTAAAATCCCAGTCGAGTCTGTCTCTGGATCTTGTAACTTTAACCTTCACTCCCTCCATCTGTTTACTCAGGTGCATGAACTGAAGCTTGGGGGGCATGTACCTCGAATTGAGTCACCATGCTGGGGGCATGCTTAACTTTTTCAAGCATAGTTTGTTTCCATTTCAAGCTTGTGTAAAAATGAAACCGGTGTCAAGCATAGTTTATCATGATTTCAAGCTTGTGTAAAAATGAAACCATTCCCATTTTACCTCTCGTGATTGCCATTTTATCAACCTGTTTTTGCTAGATGAGCCTTGGTTTTCTCACTCCATCGTCACTATCTGCTTGGCCGATCATATGCCTTCACTTGGTTGTTTTACCCATTCTTGAGGAACTGCTGCGGTGAGTGGTCTTGTTAGCCAGCCTCTTGACCTTTTTTTGTTTTGAGCAGTTCCACCATCACCAGAACCAGTAGCTACCCTTTATACCACTCGTTCCTCCAGGAGGAGTCATCTTTCAACTCTTTTCTGTCTCTCTAAACATGAAAATATTGTCGAGTCCCTTGTCATTTCGATCTCGTTAAAGTGGCCACGAAACAAAATCTACCCAGTATATGTTTACCCCTTTTTCGGGCTGGAATAGATTACTTACGAAAAAGGAATACCCTAGGCTATTGCGACTAGGAGGTTTTCTCAGACATAGTTTTCTAACTTTTCAGATCTAAGGAACTATTTACGAAAAGGGACTGTTGGAGTTTACTTTTCTGATGTCTTTTCAAACTCTCTAAACATGAAAAGACACAGAGTTCTCCCTTTTTCAGACTCGTTAAACCTAAATGACATCGAAAATTGTTAATCATGACATTATTCGAGTTTCTCCTCCCCAGGGCTCGTTAAATATACTAGGATGGGTTCGTCCAAAGGAAGAGATTATATGACAAGAATATGGTATCCTCTTCAAGCTTGTGTAAAAATAAATAGGTACTCACCAGGAATGGTGGGGAAAAATGGAACCAGCATTGTTGTCGTGTCAGCAGTATGTCACTCTTGAACATGGCACTTGTCTGCATTCGTGTCGGGTTTGGGACATCTCATCTCGTTTTTCCACTTGCCTCCATGGGTTTGGTAATCCCTTTTGACCTCTCATCTACTCTTTGCCTCGTCATCATTACCCCTAATCTGTTGATGTCAAATAATGCCAAATCCACTATCGTGCCGCCGATATGTTCAAGAGAAGTTGACCTCTACAAAAATTTCAACCTTCCTCTGATTCTCATCTGATCTTGATTCACAAAGACATTATGTTCCTTTGTCTTGCGTTGATGATGTGGGAAACACTATGGCCCACCTTTGATCAAGGTCACTTCCTATCGACTTCAGCTCATTATCTGGGAAGTTGATCTAGAGACTCCCTTCTGGTACCTTGGAGCCTGCATGCCTCAATTGCAGGTTCTTCGTGTTCGACGTGAGGTTTTCATCATTGACCTCCGATCGAGTGATTCTACGAGTGTTTGATGCTAGCTCACTGATTCACATGCCGTAGATTGTACCTACAGTATCTTGAGGACCATTGTCATTATTGGTGGTACCTCTCACGTCTGTTAACAGATTTCATCATTGGCTGGTAATCAGGTGATGTTATTGCATGTTTGAATTCAGCTCACTTATTCGCATGCTTGAACTTGTACTTTTTTCGGGTCGAGATCAAGCGCAAGACCTTGGATTTTGTCTGTTGGAATCTAAGCTGCGATTTTGTGGATTATTATGATTGGTTACATGACTCACTGATTGGATGGTTCCGACCATACCTGAGTCTCTTTTTCGGTCCTTATTGGATGGCTGCGTCCATGCCTTGGATCTGGATTCTTGTATACTCTATTATGGATGGTTGGGCCATACCACATATGTATCATGTATTTCAGATATCAGTTTTACTTCTCTACGCAGGTTTTTCGATGGGAGTGTTTTTTGTTGGACACATTTTCGTAAAGAATTTCACCCCTCTCTCTCTTTCGGGCCTCATTCTTTAGGGGGCATCTGTTACACAGAAATTTCTCACCATCCCTGCAATTCCCCATCTCGCACATTCGAGGGATTATTTTAGGACCTGTGAGCAGTGACATGATCTGAAAACACTTTCATGGCATTCCCCTAGACATGGACTTTCATTCCCCTGAAGACAACTCCTTGTGAAAGACCCTAAAAATAGGCTTTCCATCCTTGGCGCGACTAGCCAGTGTTATAACCTCGCCAATGGGGGAAATATTCCAAAGAGAGCTCACCAATTGGCGCTCTGTCTCAGAGTCGCACTTGCGCCAGGCTTAATAAAGGGTGTTTTTTAAAAATAAATGGCGGAAGATTGACTCCAACCAATTCCTGAATTGGTCTCTAAATTGGGTTGGGACGTTTGGTTCTAGATTTCCATGTAGAGGAAGTAGTTTTCCACCTCTCATGGAAGCTTCCTTGAGGATAGGGCCAATCCCATGATTGTAGGGATCCCAACTCCCCTTCCACCATCTATATAAGCTTGCCATTTCCATTTGCAAGCTAGTCTCCAAGAGCCTCCATAGCCTAAAGAATGTTGCAAGAGCCTTGATAGTCCTCATAGAGCCAAATCAGTAGCAAGGAGATTGACGATCGAAGAGAGAGGCTTGTCCCCATTCCCGACAAGCTTTACTGAGACGTATTCCACTGACGACCTGCCGAAGGAAGATTCAACGTCAGAGCCAGGTTGTATTTTACTTTGTATTAATTAATGATAAGAAACTATTGGTTATGTTTCCACTTGTATTGTTCATTATGATCATGAGTTGTGTCCTCTCTGACTGATACATAATTGCATATATCAGGTTTTACGCTTGTGTTTGTCGTGTTTCTTGTGTGTGCAGGTGTTTGATCGTGGCAAGAGAGAGGATTGTGATCTGCTGGAGCAAGGAAATGGGAGCGCCATCTTCTCTACAAACAACAACGTTGGATTCAAGGTAAGCCTCCTTCGCCATTTGGTTTATTGCAATTAGAAACTTGCACCTTAGCGTGATACGATTGTTGCTAGACCCGATCTGTGCTAGTAGGGATTGCCTCTGTACACAAAGGGGATTTACCTCTACAACACCATAATACACAATCTCCAAGAAAAAATCAAGTTTTGTGCCATTAGCATACTTGTGAATTACCCCTGCAAAACTTGTCATGCAATGAGAATCACAATTTATCACTCATGCCAATATGAAGGGTAAGAACTGTCACAATTGGAGTATCTTTCCATGAGAGAGAGAGACAGAGAGATGAATGACCACTCTATCACAGATATAAGAAACAACTTCACAAGGTAATGACAAAAATCGTTTGGCACACCCCAACAATTGTAAGGGAAGTACTCTTCTTGTAAGCTACGTGCAAATTAGGAGAATTAGTTGCATCTCCTAGATAAAAATATATCTAATCTATTATAATTGTAAAGCAATAGAAAATAAAAGAAAAGAAGTGAAGAGAAAGAGAAGCCAAGTATATGGCTAGTAGCTACATCAAATCAGGATGCGATTTTTAAAATGTATTCTGCAGCATCCCATTATGGTGGTAGTAACAGTTATTCATCATCTCTATGATATTGACCCATAACCAGGTTTAAAAATATTTGAAAAACCCACTAATTGTTTCCTTGTAAGATGAACCCTTGCATAACTCTTAATATGACACCTTTTGTGCATAAATTTATCATTGGTAAGGATATCTCTCCAAGAGCAGAGATATCTCTCCATTGAAAATTTTGAAACATTTCAAACTGTAACTGTTATCTTCTTGTTGAAAATTTAAATTATAAGTTATAATAGTAAGTCTCATCACCATGAAAGATATTATATTTAGATTCACTTTAAAGCCCACAAATATCTAATCTTAGAAAACTTATATGATAACTAATTAAACCGAACCCACTGTTAATAGATCTAGAGATGATTTCTAGCTTTGAAGAATGCTTCCCTCTGAAAATCCAACTAGAAAAAAAATTGAACCAAAATAAGAGGTCACTATAGGAGAAGGAAGGCACTTTTATAGTTGCTAAATCAAGGTAGAAAATATTTGAAATCCATACATAAGAGTTGGTAATCATCTAATATTTATTCCAGATTTACCCAATTAAAGGCAAAACTATGCATAACAGTCCTTAATCTTAATTTTTCCCGCTAAATAAAATTAATGGAACATATATATTTTGCTACAGGTTGAGATCAATTTAGAAAGAAAAATAAATATAATGGCTTGCCTAGAGGAATGCATGGGTTTCCAGCTCATTTGCAGCCATCACATCAGCTTCTACTCCACCTGTTAGCGGTCATGGGTAAGCCTGTACATAAAGACTCACTGTGAATTATACATCACAATTAGCAAAAAAAAGGTGTATGACAATTCGTGCCCAACATTATAAGTATCCTTCCATGATGATATTACCATATTTGATTTGGAAATTTCATTAGTAGTGTCAAACGATAAATCTCTCAAATTCTAATCAGTTTAAAGGTATCAAAATATAAATATGGTGGGATTCATTCCATATTAATAATTACTCTGCTCTACTCTTCAAGGCACATAAATAGGTTCAGTTTAAGTCAGAATTATGTTTTCCAGTTTCCTTTCCTTCTCAGGGATTTAATTTAAACACCTAGTACATAATTACAAATTATCCCTAGTATCTACATAGATTAGAAGCATGTTATGATTAACTAATAGTCAAATAACTAATTTTATGGGAGTTTTATTCCCCCCCGCTCGGTATCAGTGAATAACAAGTATGGAGGGAGGTTGAGTAGTCCTTCATTACCCATGGGTGGAAATGAGAACCGAAGGATGAGAAGGCTCACATCTAGTTCAATCTACACAGGCATGGTTCCGTTAAGCAACCGGACTATGGTTGGAACTATTGATCTCCCACCTCAACGCCTATGCCTCTAGAGAATCCATTGGTGTAGGTGGTGCCTCTGCGTTAACTGCCTTTGCTATAGTTGCTGCTAATAATCCTTTTGGACAGACTACTGCTGCTACTGGTGATGCTTGGTCGGATCATGCTTACGCTTTATATGTTGCTTCTACCCCCATATTGAGATTTTCTCTTGCTTCTCTGAGCACCTTTGCTTCTCGATCTAGTGAATATGATTTCTTTGATGCTTCCAGTTATTTATTTTATGGAACCTTAGAAGGGGATTTATGGGTTGTAGAAAAACTGCATCTAGATCTGTTTGGGGGTTTGTTCGGTAAGTAACTCACTCTGGGTCTACAACATACGGATCTATATCTAGGTATGGATCTGCATCTACATCTACATTGTATATATGAACAACTTCCTTTGCCCAAGCTACCTTTAGTTCTCCCGCTGCTGGTACTGATGCTGGTTCAATAGATGGTGTTGATAGTGAGCGTGCTAGTCCAACCGGTGCTTCTTCAATGTAATTTAGCCACCTTACCTTATTAGTTAGCCTTAATAGACCTTACTTAGCTCTATAATACGCCTAAGTAGTCAAGAAAATCCCCTAAACATGACAGCAAGATATAATCTATGTCTGCCTGCAAGCAAGAAAATATCTGTGCTGGAAGGGAGAAAGAAAGGCATTTCCTTGAACTCAAACCCACATGAATCCTATATACTCTTTGGAGGTGATCATAGATACTTTTACTTGAAGGGACTCAAAGATAAGGCATGCTACACCACCGAAACCCCTAGAATCACTGCCGAAAATGGGCCACTCAAGCTGCGAAGATCAAAAACCAGATAGTTGATTGCATATAGGAAAACATAGAGAGCAATTGAGCCAGAGTCAAAGAATGACTTCCACCACCACTGCCAATCCTCCACACATAGGTGCATGCATGTAAGAACCATGGAGACTCAACACACACAATAAGAAGTAGGACAAGCACAACAAATAGGAAACCAAAAACATAACAAAACCTTCCTAGCCAGATGCTAGACATGATGAAGAAGAACTCAATGAAGAGGGTCCCAAAAGGCAAGGTACCTGCTTGCAAGAAAAAGGACAAGAAGCCATGAGGGGGATCTGGTTATTTATTATGTAACACCAATGAAAGTGGTGAAAGCTGTCCTTGAGGTAAGAATGTAAGTAAGAGCAACCCTGAAATGAAAACGTCACTGCTAATTTGATGATATATGCAACAAATTTCAGTCACCAACATAAGAAAATCGAGCAACCAAGCGAAGATATAGTCCTGGTGGTAACTTAAATTTGTTTACCAACACTCTTTCTAGCCCATCGTATACTGGCATAGAAAAAACCTGCAATTTTACGAGGCAATATCAAAAGCACAAACCTTGACATGCAAACAGAAATGACTGTTTGTGGTTGGTAAGAAGTAAATTGTTTGATTGAATGGTGAAAATTAATTAAGAGTCAAATTATTAGAGCTAGTATAAAATTTACTAGAGTTCTAGCAATAATTTCATCAATTAGAAAAATACCTGATAGCTTCCAATAACATGTATTCCCACCATCATATTTTCTGCTACAATGAGCCAATTTTGTTTTTTTAGTGTCAAGAGTATATTGTCAGAAACAGGCTGACCGAAGGCCCAGTAACCCACTATAGCTAATCAGAAGTAACAAAGAGCAACAATAAAATATGCAAACATAACACCCCGCCACATGGGGATATTAGATGGCCTTTCTGGTGATGAATGAATGGTAGCTTGGATCTCCAGAGGAACATTATGTCCAGCATATGCAAATCCAATTACTCCCAAGGAATTAAGAACACGAAACACTGTGGTGGCTGGTGTTTCATGTAAATACACATAGCTTACATCCTCCACTCTACCACGATGAACGCAGGCTACCCAAGCAATTGTGGAGTAGCTACACAAGATCCAGATGAACAAAGTCAAAATTGGATTCCTTTTCATTCCCACCATACTTCTAAAGTATCCAATACTTGTATCAATAAATGATATTTGACATTTAAAAAACATATGAATGTCAAAGAAATACATTGGAATGAGTTTACAAGCTATTTCCATCCCTAAGTCTAATCCTTTAAATTTTTGGACATGCTAAATACTTGCCCTCTTTGAGATTTTGGAATAGTATGTGTCTCTAATGATAGTAAAGAGTATATCACAAATTAGGTATAAACAAATAATAATATATGTTGTAGTACTAGGGATACCACTTATTTCCTATTACAGTCTACTGAAATAGAAACTAATAGACTCCTATCGATGAAATTGAAGAATGCATACCATAGAGACATAAGTGCTACAGCCATTGAGACCCCTACCAAAGAACTCAGATTGGGTAACAGTGCTAAAAGGTAGTGAATACAACTGAAAATGAGGATCCAGTAAGACTGCCTCAGTGGTTTACAACTTTTGCACACTGTTTCGTGAAATTTCTTTAATCATTGTCCACCAGTAACCATATAAACTATGTTCACACCAAATTCAACCATCAAATTCGGGGGAACAAGAATCCATAGGCCAACCTTCTCTCCAAACGCATGCTGTGCTAACTTGTGATATCGATAGAAGCACTTTCCTGGGACGATTTCATGCATCTCTACCAACTGCTAGAGTGTAAATAAGGTAACCAACCAGGAAAGCACATGTACCAGAATACCTGGACCCCTGCACATGAAAAGACTTCATAATATTACTGGATATTGTATGGCTTTAGCTCTGGTCCCAAAAAAAATCCACCCAAAACCCTCCATTTCCCTGTAAATCTGGGCGTATGCAACCCAAAACTAGCATCATCACTGTAAATCTCCATTGCCCTATAAATCTGGGGCATATGCAACCCAAAACAAGCATCATCAGCTTAAATATGAGGCGTATGCAACCCAAAACCAACATCATCAACATATATTAGGGGCGAATGCATATCTAAAACCCCCAAACTTAGTAAATTGGGGGCGAATACAACCCCATAAAATCATAGACTAGTCAGAATTTCATGTTTTATCCGCACTTATTTTTTTTTGGCTAAACCATAATAATTATTTATTTTAATATAATTTTGGGGCTATTTATACAAAACTATACAAAATAGGTTTTATATAAAAAATTTGCCCCTCTAAAATCTAAAACCCCTTAAATTTCGCCCTTGGGCTAAAATTCTCCCCTAAAATTTTCCCTGGATAATGATCCTCCTAGAAAACATGGCAGTGCCTAGAAAAATGTGCAATTAGGGCCAAAAAACATAAAAAACAAGATCATGTCAAAATTTTCTCAATTTTGGCGAGAAAACCCCTTATGGGTTCTTAGAACTGTGCAAGGAAGCTGAAGCCAAGATTTCAAGCCTAGATATGTATTTTTCCCCTTTTTTCACTAGACGCCTCCTTTGGGCAGTTTTGAGCCTTTCTTGAGCAATTTTGAGTTTTCTTCGAGAAAATTGATTCAACTTCTTGTAATGCCCGGTCATCTTCCTTTTCAAACCCAAGTCTTTGTTTTCTTTGTCTAATGTTTCCTCCAAATTCTTGTTGGCTCTTTCAAGCCATGATTCTTTATCATTTTCTATCTCTTGGGCAAGCAATTGTGTGAGAGGATATGATCAAACAAGGGTTGCTTCTTCTTCCCTCTATTTCTCCAAAGCTTTCCTAAGACCCATAGTCCTAGGCCTTTTTCTTAGTGGCTGCTCTTCTTCGTCAATATCATCAAATTCGCCCATATACTCTTCTAGCTTGACTTGTGCTTTGTATGCTTCCCTTTGGTATTTGAATGCCCGGGCCTCATAAATTGCCATTTTCCCACTCATTTGTTTATTTTTCATTTGTAGAAAGTGTATGAGGTCCTTCGAACTTTCTAGATCAGTTTCTAAGTCCTGGATTTGGGCTTCTCTGTTTTGAAAAAGTGACTCAAGGATTCTGGCTTCATCATCTCCAGCATCACTGTCTATTTGTATGATGTCAAACTCTCTTTCTTGTTCATGGATACTCTCCTACTGTTCAAATTTTTCTTTTCCCTTGCTTTGGATATAATTCTTTGCTCTTTTTCTCTTTGAAAATTCAATAATACTCTTCTTAGGTAGTTTGCCTCTACTCCTTAGTCCCCTAGTGACATTACTAGTCACTGCTGGAGTGATTTTCTTGTTTGCAGATTTGGTGTTTTTAGCCTTTGGTGCTTTTGAGGAATGAATCATGGCCCCTTGCCTAGGAGAGGTAGCAAGCACATGTTCTTGGTTGTGTTGAGGAGAAGAGAGAGGAGGTTTAATCACTAGCACTTGTTCAACTTGATCCTTTATACTACTACCTCCATCATCACTTGCTTTGTTGCCCTATTCACTGTTTTGCTCACTATTTTAAGTTTGTTTGGGACTATTAGATTTATCATCTCTTTTTTCTATTTGACTATCTTCACTGCCTATCTTTGGACTGCCTTGTTTACCCTCCTCACTGTCTTGAATTTTTTGAGGGCTGCCTTCATTATGACTATTTTCTTTGTCATTTTGCATGTTGTCACCTCCCTCACTGTTTTGAAATTGTTCTAGGCTGCCAGCCTTACCATCACTGTATTGAACTTCTTCTTGTGTGCTTCCTTTACCATGCTCACTGTTTTCAATTTTTTTACATGAGCTACTTCCATCATGATTGTCTTCATTGTCATTTTGCAAGCTGCCATCATCTTCACTATTTTTCTTAGACTCTGTGTTTGGGCTACCACCATGGTCACTACTTGCTAGGAGGCACTTTTTTCACTGTCCCTTTGATTGGTTTCATGCTGACTGTCACTCTGTTTCTAATTACTACTTTGAACCTCTTCCCTTTGCTCTTCATCATCACTACCCTGTTGCTCTTTATTTTTTTCTTCATCGTCACTAGCTGTGGGTGGGCTGTCCCCATGCTCATTTTCACTGCTATGCTTAGGGCTGCTTTGTTCTTCATCCTCACTACTTTTTTGAGTGCCACCGACTTCCTTATCCTTTGGTGAGCTTTATTCATCATCACTAGTATACTTATGGTCACTGTTCTGTGGTTTGTCACTTGGTTCATGCTCACTACTTTGCTGAGTATCACTGTGTTCCTCATCATCACTAACTTCATGCCTGATTTCATAAGACTGCTCTTTTTCACTATCAATCATGGGTGATGTTTGCCTTTGAGGGGTAGATTGATTAGATGAAGGGGAGACATAGTGAGTGGAGGGCGAGGAGGACATATGAGATGGGCCATGAGATGAAGAGGCAGTAGAAAAATCTGGATGAGAAATGAAAGTCTCCCAAGAAACTCCTTTCTTTTCAAGATGGTGAAGGATGATGATTTTGATGAGAGAATGATGGAAAAGACTATATTTTTGCTGAGCAAGAGGTCTCTTTTGGACAAGAGAGGACATCTTGTCTATGATTTTGCAGAGGAATAAAGGGAGATTTAGCAACTGTAAAGCGAGATTCAGCAACTGAGTTCGAGTGAAATGCATCAGAAGTCTGATATGATAGGAATAAACTCGAGAATATCTCCCCTCACATGTGAAATATCCAATGATGGTTTTCATAAGGGGTGCATAACTGTTCAGTAGATGAGAAAAGGGGAAAATAACTTTGCATTCATTTTGGTAAGCTGGTTTCAAGAAGGGTTTGTAGTGGTCTAGGTCCAAATAGGTTTGTTTGAACCATTTCTCACCAAGATAGAGAATCTTGGTGGCTCTTGACACTGACCTAGGAGTGAGAATAAAATCAAGGCCTGCTATGTGAACATGTTCTCCTTGCAGCCTCAGAGTAAATAATTATGTCAAGGGAGGATGATTTGTGACCTCTTGGACTTTCTGGCAAAAATCAAGGCACCCTACCTCATGAAAATTGAAAAGGACTGAAGGGGAATCATTTAACTCTTTCACAGTTATAGGTTCAAATCTGTTGTGATACCCCCCTTTGTTGACCTTCTTTGGAGGCATAGTTGTTTAGACTTTCCTTCACTCTCTTATCAAAATAGGTCTTTCAAATAAAATGAAAATAGATCTCTTCCTTAAGTACTGTATTTATTTCTTAGCTAGCAAACAAGTTCTCTTTTTAATGAAAATAAGTTTTCCTTCTATAGAACTGTGTTTTTTTTCTTGTTAGTGAGTGGCAAGACCTTCAAAACAAATCTTCCTTTTTCCTTTATGATACTGTGTCTTCTTTCAAAACAGGTCCTTAAACTATAAATAGGCATTCATTCTCAACAACCAATATCTTTTTGTCTTTTACTAAACATTGTAGTTTTGAGAACGAACTGTGTTTTCGCCTTTTATAGACTATATCTTCTTCTTAATTATTTTGATTCTAACACCTTTAAAATCAAAGACATAGGCGAGGAAAACAAGAAATACCTCTTGAAAATGTGTTTGCTACTTTTGGAGATGAATTCCCTCTGCAAAAATCTGTTTTTTGGCACTTTTGAGGGTTTATGAGGATGACAGCCACCTCCCTTTAGCATGGGCCTAGGCAGTCAAAAACTCTGTTCAGAGGTGGCTAGGTGGCAAATGCGCCACGTGTTGATGAATGAACGTCAGGCGGTGGGCCATTCATAAGTGGCCTGGGCAAACACGTCGTGTTTCTAACTGGGCGTCGGGCGGATTGCACAAGCGCGTCGCGTCTCTCGCCAGGCACGTTGCGTCCTGTGTTAATTCCTTTTGGACGTATTACAGGCGCGCCTCGAGCGTTTCCAGGTGCGTCGTGTGTTGAAAATTTTCACAATTACGTGCCCAAGGTCCTAAAAATTTGTTCTCTACTCTGTCAGTTGTAAAAAGAATGCAAAACATCCATTTGAGAGCTTTTTATAGCCCCTTTAAAAATACTTTTGAACACTTTTTCCCTCCTTTTGGAAATTTCTTATTTTTTCCTTTGTGCTTTTTGGAAAAACAAGGTAAGGACCTTTTTTCCTTTTGCAACAAAACCCTTATCATGACTATGTTAATGTTTGAAGAAAGAGGTTACTTTTTACCAAATACTTTATATCTTTTAAGCTGCCCTTCTCAAAACTATGATGTGTTTATCTCTGCTCATCAGTGAAGGAGGTCCTTTCAAAACACTTTCTGGGCACTTCTTTGATACTTTTAGGTTTCAAATTTTATGTATCCAAGCTCTGCATGTCAAGAAAGTTTTCCTCAAAACTGTGACCTTGTCCTTATCATCTAATAAAAGCTTATACAAACACCACTACTGCAACCTCTCAACATCATTATGTAAGTCCTCTGTTTATGATGCGAAAGAGGTCTTTTCATATGTGTTTTCTCTGTTGCTTTTGAATAGAACATTTAGGGGTAAAATGTGATCTTTTCCACTTGCCACTCTTGAATATCCTCAAACAAACTGAGTGCGCTCTGCTTATTACTGAAGGAGGCACTTTCAGCATACTCTTCCAGGCGCTTGTCCTATACTCCATGTTTCAACCCTTTTTAAAGCTCTGTCTATTTATTTGAAAGAGGTTGTTTTCAACATTTGAAACTTTCTCTCATTATTTGCTGGAAGGCATCTCAAAATGAAAACTCCTTGTTATCCTTGTTTACCCTTTTAAAGAGTTAGTTTATATGAAAAGAAACTCTTGGTGCTTTCCCTTTACTCATCATTTGGAGGGAGTATTTTTATAAACTATAATGGGCCTATCTAAATGAGAGATGCCTCTTTTACATAAATCACCTGTGTGAATTTCTCTTTCTATCAGTTGCAGAAGTCACTTTTAAACAGAGCTTTGTGTACCTTGTTTACCATTTAGATGAGGTTGCTTTAATCAAATTCTAGCCTTGGTTTGTCAGTGAATGCACTCTTTCAAACACACTATCTCTCAAACTGCCAGTTACTGACAATTTTTCTTAAACACGGTGTTAATACTTGGAGACTTGACCCTCTGATTATTTGTTAAGGAGGCCATAAAAATGTGTTTCTGACCCTCTGCTCATTTTGAAGGAGGTCCTATTAAACCTAGAAACTTCATCCATCTCAACACTGTGCCTTGTTCCGTAATATATATCTTTGCTTTGTACCATATCACTGTGAAGTTTTTTTTAGGGAGTAAACAATGTGATTGGTACATGGGGAGTGCTCACTGCTAGACATCTTTGAACTAAATCTTTCCCTTGACTGTGTTTTCAGGGGTAGTGAAATTGTTTGTGACACTCTTTCAAATTTTAGTTCATGATAAGATATAAGAAGCATCTGTCCTTCTTATACTCTCATCCTGGTTGCCTAACTTGCTTTGGAGCTCTCCTTGTCAAAGACTGTCCTTCTTCTTGAAATAGAGAAACTTGTAATGCTAGGTCACCCTTCTGAGAACTCGGGCGGTGCTACATTTGGAGTTAATCATGGAGTGTTGAGCACCACTTAGTCCTTTGTATTTATTTATCTTGATGAATGACCACTGTCGTCAGGCACCCTTTGGATTTAAACCATGTACATTTGTTTTTCTTTACTTACTACTCTCCATCTGATTCTTGATGGAAAACCATTTCAGTATGAGAAATTTGTTAAGTTTGTTCCTTTGCTCCCTTTTGCACACTGATCACCACCCAATTACACCCCTGCAGAGATGTAAAAATAGATTCTTTTGAACTTTGGAGGGCTTCTTTGGTGTTTCATGGGGATCATGCCTAATCTAATCATTTCTTCTGACATGGAAACTCCTTCTCTTTTTCTTCTTGGATTTGAAATTTTCTGAGCTCTGCTTGAGACAAAATACAATGAAATTTGATGGTGTATGAACTAGGGATAGACTAGGGCATTGTGTTGTAGGACAGGAAGAAAATTATGGCTGACATGATGATGAAAACAGGTTTTTGGCTTAAAACAGTTTTTCCAAGGAATTTTCCCTAAAACACCACCACCTAGACCTACAGACTTTGTCATAGATTTTGAATGGATTCTTAGGCATGAGTAGGTTATCACATGACAAAGTGATCAATGAGAGAGGGGTAGACAGTCTGTTAAATGTTGGACAATGGGTTGTATGAAAAACAAGGGATTTTGATGATTAGCAGAGGTATAAGATTTACGACAGCTATGGACAGGGAGACTTTGCTGTAATGAGATAGGTTTAGAAAACTGAAGGGTTTGTCTCATTATAGGCTTAAGGAGAGGGGTAGGAAGACAAAAATTTGTTTGAGGTGTTTTCTAGATGAAAAATTGACAGATTGAGATTAGCTTCTAGAAAACTCAACCAAGGAATCTAATCATCAAAATAGGTAAAAATATTGATGAATAACAGTGGTTCCATTTGGGGAGGGCAACTCCCTTTCAGGAGGTGTCCAGAATTGTAGATCGCTAGCTTGTGAAGACCAATGCCTTATCCATTGGCGCAATTTTCTCTCTTTCTTGATGCTATTTCTAAAAATTTACAACATGATTAGCATCAAAGTCATCTCTACCTACCCAACTGTAATTTCTAACATTTTTTATTCTTTAGGTGCACATGGCCTAGAAACCCTCTGACATGATATTTTTGGAAAAAAGAAAACTATCTAATTCTACACTTATATCTTCCAGGAGTTCAGATTAAAATGATGAACTCTTTTGATTCTCTACCTATGCTAGATCGACTGTCGAGATTAAGCTGTTTGACAAGATTTCATTCACTAAACTAAAAAATGAAATTGAAAAATGACCAAATCAGGATTAGATGGTCTGATTTGTCATGTGTTTGTGGCATAAAGAAAAGCTCCACACAAATGTTATTTTCGTACAAAAATGAGATTTAGGAAAATCAGGGCTAGGATACATAGTTTTTTTTTCATCCCTGTTTTCCTCTTGGGTTTTGTTTTGAGCGTGTGGAACCAATATCTTTTCCTAATCTAATTTTATTGATAAGTCAAGTTTACACAATTTGACTATCACTTCTTTTACTAACTTATCAACAATCAATTTAAAACATGTCCAGTTATGATTAGGCTAGATAACTGAACAAGATATCCTTTGAGCACTAGTAGTGGCACTTAGACTTGCGCACTTTTAGTATGACTATTTTTTTGAACATGGGGATTTTCTGCTATTTTTAAAACTGCCCTCTTTTCTACTTTTTACTGTTTTTGTATTTTCTGTTTTTGATTTATTTCTTGAAACATTGATATGTACAATGAGTGAACATTTTTAAAACTGAAGCTATTGACAAAAGTAATGTTTTAGTGTCCTGCCATTTACAGGACCTCCGAAGGTCTCAGTCCCATCGGGTTTTTGTAAGAAAAAAACATTGTTTCTGTTAACTGAATTGATAATGAAAGGCCTTTTCCATAAGTTTTCAAACTTACCATGCTTTCCTTTATCTTATCTTATGGAATCCCATTTTAATACTTTATCCCCAACCTGAAAATCATTTTCCTTGGTCCTTCTGTCAAACATCTTTTTCATCTTATCTTGCGCTAACTGAGTCCTTTAGAAAACTTCTTCTCTAATTTGTTTTAAATGGATAGTATGATTTATCCTTCTTTGCATGTCATTTTCTTCTATTTGAACTTATTGTAATAGCTTCATCGTTGGAACCCTTAAAGATGTCGGGAAAATGGCATCCATGCCATACACTAGTTGATAAGGAGACATACCAATTGATTTTTTGGTGGTTAGTCTATCAGCCCATAGTGCATGTACTAGTTTTCCATGCCATGCTTTTTGATTTTGATCCAGAAGCTTCTTAATGATGTTGACTAGGCTTTTGTTAGAAGACTCGGCTAAACCATTACCTTGGGGGTAATAAGCTGTGGAATGTCCTAATGTAATATGATATTTGTAACAGAAGTCAACCATTCTTTTGGAGGAAAAGGTAGCAGCGTTATCAGTGATAATTTTCCTAGGACAGCCGTATCTAGATAAAATGTTGGTTTCTAGGAACTTGATGATGACTGAATTGGTGGAATTTCTGGAGGGTATGGC
This sequence comes from Pinus albicaulis, assembly GCA_034641835.2. Lineage (NCBI taxonomy): Eukaryota > Viridiplantae > Streptophyta > Pinopsida > Pinales > Pinaceae > Pinus > Pinus albicaulis. Next base: position 867,312,954 of record CM076577.1, on the reverse strand, counting down.
TTCTATCCATTTGGTAAAGTAATCAGTGGCTGTGAGGATCCATTTGTGTTGAGCAGACGAAGAAGGGTGTATTTCCCCAAAAAAATCTAAACCCCATTGCTGGAAAGCACCTTCAACGATGATGGGATGTAAGGAAATGGTAAAAGTATTTTCTTGCCATCAAAAATTTGGCATTTATGGCATGTCATAACAAGTTTGTGAGTGTCAGGGAACAAGGTAGGCCAATATTAACCGGCTCTAAGGGTCTTTTTGGCTGTGGTTTTCCAGTAGATATGTCCTCCGCATTCTCCTTCGTGCATTTCGTGCATAATATTTCCTGCATCATCTTCAAGCAAACATTTAAGTAGCATACCAGTGGGATTTTTCCAATACAGAATTTTATCTAAAATACAAAACTTTAAATATTTTTGTTTGAGGAATCTTGCTTTTGGCTTTGATAAGGTTGGAGGAGCATTAAGATAAAATAACACATAAAGAATATCAGCATACCAAGGTGAATTTAAAAACACTTCTTCAACATGAGGAGCTATGAATTCTTCCTGTTATTCTAAGGTGTCAACAAAATTTATATCTAATGCTTGGAGGTTTGTTTCAGACATTAGTCTTGTAGGTCCTTGTCCCTTAAAAATTTTGGTGGGTCTGATTTCTAAGTCATATTCTAAGCTGATAGCAATCCATTTTCCTCTTTTACCATCGGGATCTTGATTTAATATATCTTTGACAACGGTATGGGGGACGAAAGTGTTGAGAATGCAGCAAGATGATGGAGCTTAGTGAAATGAAGTCACCTTCACTAAGTGGGCCCGCAGGCAAATTCTGGCGCAAAGTCTATTTTTAGACTATGTCTATTTTTAGACATACGGAGCATAATTCAGATATTCCAGTTGGAGATTCTTGAAGCATGCGACATGTTGGTAAAAATAGATGAGACTCATATTTTTAGGTTCCAGGCTATTTTTAGACTGCATCTCCTAAAAATATGGAAGTCAAATATTATTTACCCTTAATAATATTTAGACTATAAACAGCAGTTTACTCTCTTGGAGCACTTCAGTTCGAGTCATGGAGGTGGCTCATGCAACTGACAGAGGAATCACGTGGTTCCTAGGGTTTGATGGCATCTTGCATGGTTGAATTCAGTTGGACTTCAGTGACAGAAGTTTTGGAGGAGTTAACGGGACAGATAGTGGAGTTGTGTTATGTTTATCTTAGTTGAACTAGTTGAGATTAGTTTAACTAGCTAATCAATTAGTTATGAGTGGAGTGAATTAAATATTATTTAATTCATTAATTAGTAACTCATTAGTCAACTCAAGAACACATCGGTTCACTACAGTGCATGATCAGTTCAGTGGAGACCAGTGAAAGAGGTAGATGAAAGGGTGGAGTTAGCTATCAGTGGCGACATCAGTTGTGCATGAGATTTGCACCACACTTGGAGGATTTGTCCATGACAATTGCACAGTCAAGCCAAGGAGATTCGAACCTTGGATCTCTATATAGACAGGCCATGATTGCGCAATAGAGGCAAGGCAATTGGCGGGGAGTTTTGAACCAGTAACCTGTTCAAAACTAAGCTAGATTGTGTGTGACTTTATGAGAAAGTACTAAGTACTTGTGAGGAGTATTGTACTTGTTTTGTTACATGATTTCTCCATTATAATATACACAATAGCTGCGGGGTTTTCAGCTATAGGCTTTCCCCATACATATTGAGTTAATGTGTGATTGATTTGATGTGAGATTGCTTCTATTATTTCCGCATGTGACAATTAATTGTAGATGAGATTATGTGTTATGCATGAAATTCGAAATTGATGTGTAATCGGGTTAATCTCCATTGAATAAGTGATTTATTCAGCTAATTTCTACATGGTATCAAAGCAAGATTAATTGTCGAGATCTATTACGGTGATTGCAAACTTATTTCCTCGGACAGAGTCTGCATACGGGCCAGGAAGCCTCCGGATTCATCTTTCTTCGGAAAGTGAAAGGTCTGGTAAACGCCCCTTGCAGTCAATCTCTGATTTGGAAATAATTTGTTCTCAAGTGTAAATCGGAAGCGATAGAGCTTGGATTTTGGAATTCGAATTTTGTAGCAGCTTTGTTTTCTTGGTGCCGGTGTTGAAAATGTCTTCTTTCAACGGTTTGCGACTCGAATATGCTGTTGAAGGCAGTTCAAATTATGTTGCATGGAAGGATCGCATGGAAGCAGTGTTAGAAGATAATGGTCTGAAGGAGTTCGTAGATACGGATGTCCAAAAGCCCACTGATGCAGCTGCGGTCGAAGCATGGCAAAAGAAGATAGCGAAATGTCGAAGGATCCTGTTGGAGGGCGTCAAGGATCATATTGTTTCCAGCCTGCATGGAAAGGCTACTCCATATTTAATGTGGAAAGCATTGACGGATCTATTCCAGAGTAAGAGTGACCAAAGGAAGCTGGCACTCAAAGATAAGCTCAGGAACATCAAGATGGAGAAGGGCGACAGTATCGCCAAATACCTCACGAAGTTCACTCAATGCAGAGATGAGCTGGGAAGTGTGGGAGTTACTGTCGATGAAGAGGACATGGTTGACCTGGCTCTCCTTGGTCTTACGAAGGCTTGGCACTCATATCAAGATAGTGTCAATGGTCGGGAGAAGCTGCCGGGATGGGAGCGCCTTTGGGCGGATCTCATGCAGGAGGAGATAAGGAGGACTACTCGAGATGGATCTTCATCAAAGGGAGCTGATGAAGAAAACTGCGCTTTGGTGTCGAAAGCAAAGAAGGGGAAGGGTAAGAAAACCTCTCATTCTGGTGCAAAGGGCAAGAAGCAGGATATGGCGAAAGTGAAGTGTTTTCACTGCCATGATCACGGACATTATGCTACCAATTGTCCAAAGAAGAAGAAGAACAAGCAAGCAGGAAGATCTGCAGATGGAGAAGCTTTGGCTTCATAGTTCGAGCTTGACTTTTCACTGATTGCATGCTTGGTTTCAAGTGTGATGGGATCGGTGTGGTTCTTGGACAGCGGTGCGTCATTTCATATGACGGGAGATCGGGAGTTGTTCTCAGATCTGGAGAACAAAGATTTGGGTATGCACATCGAGATGGGCGATGACGGTAGATACAGTGCGACTGGTATCGGTACCGTATCCTTTCAGAGGGAGTCTGGTAAACCCTTTGTACTGAAGGATGTCATGCATGTACCTGGATTGAAGAAGAACCTGATTTTAGTAGCGATGTTGGAGGATAAGGGTTATGATGTGGTCTTCAGCGAAGGAAAAGCTTTCCTGCGCAGTAAGACTACTGGAGAGACCCGGAAGATAGGGGTTCGAACTCAGAACCTTTATCAGTTGCAGGTAGATGACTGCGCAGCTATGGCATGCGAGGCGGGAGAAGTGGTGAGCCGGGATGATGAGGGCGAACTATGGCACAGGAGATTGGGCCATCTTCACCATGGAGCTTTGAAGATTCTGCAGCAGATTTCTACTGGACTTCCTAAGGGCACTCTTGCGCAGTCAGATCAGTGCAAGGGGTGTACTTTAAGGAAGTATGTGAAAGCCACCTTTCACGAGAAGGATAGTCGCGCCACGACGATCCTTGAGAGAGTTCACACAGACGTGTGTGGTCCTTTCTCAGTTGCTTCGACAGCAAAGCACAGGTATTATGTGATCTTTGTTGATGATTTCTCTCGAAAGTGCTGGATCTTCTTCATGCAGAAGAAAAGCGATACATTCGCGAAGTTCTGTGAGTTTAAAGCACTGGTCGAGAAGGAGTCGGGGAAGAAGGTGATTGCTCTAAGGAGTGATAACAGTGGTGAATTCATCTCGGCTGAATTCAAGGAGTTCTGCAGCGCAGAAGGGATTCGGAGAGAGCTCATTGCACCCCATAACCCACAGCAGAACGGGGTGGCTGAGCGGAAGAACAGAACGATCGTGGGTGCTGCACGGGCGATGTTGCATGATCAGGGCTTACCCCTTCACTTGTGGGCTGAGGCATGCAATACAGCAGTGTATGTGCAGAACCGTTGTCCTCACAAGGTTCTTGGCATGAGTACACCAGAGGAGGCTTATTCTGGCAAGAGGCCTGATATTTCCCATTTGCGGATTTTTGGTTCTCCTGTCTACATGCATGTGACGAAGGATGCAAGAAGGAAGCTAGATCCAACTGTTGAGGTTGGAATATTTGTGGGGTACACTGATACACCTCACAACTATCGGGTGTATGTGCCAGACAGTCGCAAGACTGTTGTGCGACGGGATATAAAATTCCAGGAGGAGAAAGCCATGCGGTGTTCGCTTGAGAGGGAGCTACACTTGCATGCAGATGAGGAGCTGTTAGTTCCTAAGGAGGAGCTTCCGGATGTGGATCAGCCACAAGAGGAGGTTCGGGAGGTGGAAGAAACCACCCAGGCAGCGCCAACCATCAGAGGGCGCTTGCACACTACAGAAGCTGAGCGACTGGCTCGAGATGCAGAGAAGGTTGTAGGACCACCTACAGCACAGCGCAGACAGAGGCAGTCACCGGATCGGTACACTGGATACATGGCTCTTGTGAGTCAATGTGTTGTGACGGAGCCATCCTCTTTTGAGGAAGCTGTGGAGGAACTTGCATGGGTTGATGCCATGATCGAAGAATATGATTCGATCATCAGGAACAGTGCATGGGAGATTGTCCCAAGACCAGTTGGGAAATCAGTGGTGGGTTCGTGATGGATCTACAAGGTGAAGCAAGCGGCTGACGGGAGTGTGGAGAAGTACAAGGCGAGATTTGTCACCCGTGGCTTCTCACAGATCGAGGGGATTGACTATGAGGAGACTTTTGCACCTGTCGCAAGGTACTCTTCGATACGGACGATCCTTGCTCTCTCAGCGCAGATGGGGTGGCACATTCATCAGATGGATGTGAAGACTGCGTTCCTCAATGGAGTTATTGAGGAGGAAGTGTACATAGAGCAGCCTGAAGGTTTTGAGATCTTCAGCAGTGAGTCGCATGTGTGCCGACTCAAGAGAGCACTGTATGGGCTGAGGCAAGCACCTCGTGCTTGGTACACTCGGATAGACAGCTACTTCACCGGGCTTGGATTCTCCAAGAGTGAGGCGGATCCAAACCTGTACCAGATAGTGGTGGAGGGGAAGCTGTTGATCATCGTACTGTATGTAGATGATCTGATTTTGACTAGTGATGAGCAGTTGATACTTTCATGCAAGGAGGATCTTGCACGAGAGTTTGAGATGAAGGACTTGGGCATCCTTCATTATTTCCTGGGATTGGAGATTTGGCAGCGCAGCGGAGGACTGTTTGTTTCTCAGGGAAAGTATGCTCGGGAGATTCTGGAGAGGTTCAACATGCAAGGCCGCAAGCCTGTTGACACTCCTCTTCCTGGTGGTTGGAGGAAGGAGGATGCTACTTCAGCGGAGGTAGTGGATGCCACTGTCTATCGAAAATTGGTGGGGTCGCTTATGTATCTGGTCAATACACGACCCGATATATGCTATGCAGTTAACCAGCTTTCGCAAGCTATGGTTAAGCCTACCAAGCTCTTTTGGAAGGAGGGCAAGCATGTATTGCGCTATATCAGAGGCACATCGGGATATGGTCTATGGTACAGACAGGAGGATGGAGTGAAGCTTTCTGGTTTCACTGATGCAGATTGGGCAGGAAGCCCAACGGACCGGAAGAGCACTTCTGGAGGAGTTTTCAGCATTGGGTCGACGGCAGTTTCCTGGTACAGCAGGAAGCAGAGATCCGTGGCACTCAGTTCAGCAGAGGCCGAGTACATGGCAGCAAGTTTGGCTGCATGCGAGGCTATTTGGATGAGGAAGATCCTCGCAGGTTTGTTCAGGTTGCATTTGGAGCCTATAGTGATC